>CM075191.1:2978054-3043054 GCA_037577475.1 Chaunax sp. Z400 | reverse complement strand
AGGAAAGCAAGATTGCTCTATCCAATGAGAGAGACATCCCAGCTGATGGTGCTGCCAAGCAACAGTAAACACCTTAGCCTTTTAGGCTAACACTAGTTAGCATGCTGCTGTTGACAGCATTTAAAATCTCACCTCCAGTTGTTGATGAAGGATGATTTCATTCCATTTCCTCATCCGTACTCGTTTCTTCTGCTTTCTTGTCTTCTCACTGTCAAGTAGGCCGATCGCTACAGCAACTCCGTCGACCATTTAATAAGGGTTGCACAGCTGCTCAGGAGATCTCGTGAGGCGGTGCATTCATAAACTTGGGAATGAGAATCTTTATGAAATCCTGTAGTGCGTAATGAAACGTTATTTTTGCATGTTTGAGATTCGGGAGGAGAAATCTGTGGAGATTCTCATGAAACCCGACTTCAAAATCAATAAGGGTTTTAAAACTCCTGCAGTCTGAGCTCAGCTTAAATAAATGACAGTGTGAAGATGCTCCGTCATCAACGTGGATCTGTTCCCTCGTGTGGTTTCAGATGAGTGCAGAGAGGCGGCCCTCATTCTCTGAGATTGTCTTCACATTGGAGGGAATGGAAGGAGAAGAGGAGGGAGCAGCGACCATTGCACTTGGTAAAAACATCAAATGAATGATTGAAATGTTCATGTTGAAGACACCTTTTCTTACTGGGTGCTCACACAGGGCTGCATGATTCTACTGTATTTGTTGCTGGGACCCTTTTCAGTACAGAACCTCAACATCAGGTTTCTAAGCAGGACCCATTTAAGGCCCTTATTATGCCTTTGGATATTCTGCTGTAGTTTTGAATATCTCCATACTATCAAGAAAAGTAGCAGAAGCCAGTCGACACGCAGTAAACCTGAAGGAGTTTCCAGGTTGGTAGTTCAGCCTGGGCTCCAGCTTCTCACTGGTGACGAGGGCCACAAAGTCAAAGATGGGTTTCACCTCTTAGGTTTTCCCCTGGAAAGTTGGCTTCCTTCAGGATGACCCACATAACTGCTGGAACAGGGGATTATACAGTATAATCTCATTCAGCAATGAACTGAAACTTCAACAGTCATCATAGAAGAGGCACCGCACACTCAAAGGGGGCTTTTCAGCTTTAAACGATCAGATTGCAAAATGCTGGTGTGTACTTGAGACTTTTCTGTGTCAGGAGATTTATATGACTTTGTTCCATTTGTGTTTTCTGTGTCTCCTCCACATTCTCAGTCTTGTTCATTTTTCACCTCTCTTTCGTGTTTCTCCCTCACTCAGAGCCAGTGGCGGTGGATGTCAGCCCGTACCGGCGCCGCAGCTCTCCTTGTCACCCCACTGAACACAGCCAGCAACGGCAAGGCTTGGCGAGGAGCCAGTCTGACATGTTACCTCCGGCAACCTTGACCTCTCCCCTCCTCTGCACCCCGGCACGGGTCAACCCCTTTTCTCTCAGACAGGACCTGAACGGGGGTCGCTGTAAGCTCTTAGACACGCCCAGCAAGTCTGTCATCTCCCTGACCTTCACCCTCCCGGCGCTTCGTGACCCGTGTGCCTCATCCCACCTTCTCAGAGGTATGCCGGGGACACGAGCACTGCCTAGGAGATGTCAGTCCCTCCCCTGTACCCCAGAGCTCAGCCGGACTGTTGCCTTGTCGAGAGACATGAAGAGGAGGGAGGAGGAAGAGGACGAGGTGGCATTTAAAGGATGGACAGGGGACGATGTTGAGAATGACTTAAGGAAGAAGACAGAAAAATTGGATGAAAGGTTGAAGGAAGAGCATCTGGACATAGCTGAGAGGGGAGAGTTGTTAAAGGAGGAGGATGGAATGGGAGATGATTCAGGCCTCACTGTCGAGCTGGAGATGGTGTCTCTGGAGCGGGTGGAGGAGGAGGTGGAGAATGAGGAGAGTGTATGTCTGACAGAACCTATGGACTGCACTAAATCTCCAGAGCCAGCAGAGAGAGTCTTTGACTCCACACCTGGACAACCCAAGCTCACCTCTACTTCCACCTCCTCTTTGCAGTCCAATGGCTGGCAACCTCCCATCTCGAACGGACCGCCTTCCTTACCTCCTCTACCACGACAGGACAACAACAACGGCTCAGCCCTTGTGATTGGCCAGCAGTGGTGTGGACGAGGGCAGGTTAATGGGTATAATGGAGCTCAGCTCCTGTCGTCTGATCCTAACGCCACCTCTGACCAAGATGAGGTTATTTCCTGTCCGGCCTGTTGTCTGGTGGGTCTGAGTTTCCCGTCGTTGTGCCTCCGTGGCTCACCTGCCATGCCTGCCCCCCGCCGTAGGGCTTCGTTACCACGCCAGCGACCCTACAGGAACCTCAACGGTCCCATAACTGCTGGTAGTGCTTCCTCATCAACAGCAGCCGCCACAGCAACCAAAGGCCAACTGTGTCGCAGCACAAACCGACCAATCGTGGCCGGGTCCTCTGTGCCATGTGAGCCTGGCCGGTCTCTGCCGGAGGCCCAGACATAATGTGGCTCAGAGAGGATCTGGTTTTTAAGTTGTCAAGCACCAGCACTAAATTTTAGAGGACAAACGTAACAACATTAAATGTTGCTTTGCTAATACTAAGTAATGACGCCATTATCTGAGATGTGATGTGACAAGTAAACAGTGTGAAGAACGTGGTGCAAAGTAAGACAGGCAGAATACAGCTGAACCACACAGAGTTCAAACAACATGGGCTGAGCAGGGCCACGAAGTGAACTCTGAACCGTCTGCGTCAACAGCACATCACTGCCGCTGGAACGGTGCACATCCAGACAGAGCAGCTAGAACGACTTACAGTGATGCATGACTAAACACCAGGGCAACTCAGACAGCGCATACCTCCACCAAGGCTGCAAACCGAGGTCCACCTCAAAACCCAATCTCCCCCATTCCAAGGGCCACCTTTGAAATCCGTTTACAACATTTAGGGATATTCTGCTCAGTAACTGACAAACAGACAGACAGACAGATAAAAACATGACCTCCTTGGCAGAGAAGTCAAACTGAGTCTCAGTCTGTAATCATGTCTTCAGTTCCGGAGGCTGCCATGAAAAAAACACGTCTGCGATGCAATGTAGACTTCTGGTTTACTACGAATTGGGTCTTATTTTGGTAGTTATGGCTGCCCTTTCCACCTGTAACAATAAAATTGTACTCACTAAGTTAACTGCCAAGTTCCATGAACACGATGACACGATTAAAAGAAACGCAAAACAAAAAACGGGTTATTCGAAGTGATTCAGAGGAAAAAACATGGTGGACACTTCGACCCTCTTGTTTTGCATTGCAGCCCTGGCACTTTACTGCTGCACTGTTACACCTCATCTTCACATAGCGTACATGTACATATGTGAGTTAAGCGTGTTCATTCACTCTTATGGGAACCTCCAATTTTTTAGATCCAGAATTTGGCTCGAAATAAAAATTTTAAAAAAGGGAACTTTTGCAGCAGGTTAAAGACACAGTGTGCACTTTGTACCTCAGAAGGTTAGCATATAAACAAATGAGCTAATAGGCTATTTTATTCAATTCAGTGGTTGATAGTCCAATTGTGCTCTTGTTGTTCAATGGCATATTTAGCTAACATTGCTAGCATGCTGGCTGTGTAAGAGACGGAGTGGTTCAGACGTCTTTTTAACAAAATACTTCACAAAACTAGCGTCACACCTGTTATGATAACTACACATTTGTCCCCACAAATTGTTGATCTTATGCTTAATTTACCATCAGAAATTAACAAATAAAACATGTTTTACAAGCGCACAATTCTCTAACAAACAGCAGGCTTTGCAAACACACCAGTAAACTAATGCATTTTTCACAAATACAAACCATGTCTGTGAAACAAACACAACATATTATAAATACATAATGCTTCAGCAACAAAATCTATTTTCATTGGAGGACTTTCATTGGTCAGTTTATTTGGTCTAAATATTTTTCGGAGAGTAAGGAACCGTTCAGATTTCAAATATGTGTCACTTTTTTCATGCAACGCCTTTGTAATGTTGTTTTGATGTAGTCTGAGACGCCACTGTTGGTGTCCAGGAGACATCCTAGATGTCCAACCGGCTGGTTCCTCCCGACAGAGCGACACCTTACCCTACCTGAGCCCAGCGTCCTACAGAGGAAGCTTATTTTAGCTGCTTTTATCTGTTGCTGAAATTACTTAAATGAAATAGAATCATAAAGCAGTAATCTGCAAGGTAATGGACGTCCCTGTGGTGTCAGCCTAAGCAAGTAGATGCTGCGGCGTCTCCAACAGCATTGGTGTATTTCTCTGTTCAGAGGTAAATATGATCGTACAGGAACGGATACAAGCGGCCAAAATGAGTGTCCTCTGTTGAGTGGCTGGCCTCAGTTATGGTGGTAGAATAGGAGTAAACAGAATATTAAGTAGTAGATATAGTAAATGAGTAGAGCTGCTAGAACAGCTTAAATCACACAACAGTCTTGCAGTGGAACCTATAGCAGATGTTTGCTTGTGACAACCGGTTGAGGTGGTGTATTAGTAAAATATAAAATAAAATAAAAATAGTTTTCTACTAATAGAGACTCAACTTCCCATTAAAACAACTCATAACACCACCTACTGTTTTGGAGGATGAAGTACTCAGAAGAGAACACAGCATGTGGGAAAGTAAGACACTGTGTTTGGGCCACATTAAGAAATTAAGAAAAATCTTTAGATAATTAAGTCGGAATATTATGAGGAAAAAAACAGAATTTAGAAAAAGTCTTAATATTACAAGAATTAAGTCATAATTTGGGGAGAAAAAGCTCAGAGTACTATAAGAATACTTGTAAAGATGTCATTTTAGGCTACATATTGGAGAAGAAATGTCACCATGTCACCACCAGAGTCACCAACGTCAAAATGTGGAGCAAATTGTAGAGGTTTCACAAATAAAGATATATTGAATCTTTTGCCACATCGACAACATATTAATAGTATCAGGACTTCAAAAGATGGTCTAAGAAACAGAGTCAGACACACTTGGAAGAAATTTCATATATATGGAGGAGGAGATGGCTGGTAGTGGTCTGTTGATTATTATTCTCATGATATTAGGACTTAATTTCTCGTAATTTTACAACTTAATTCTCAAAATCATGTGGCCCTAAGACTGTCGTGGAAATGATTTTTGCCAAAAGTCACATGATATTTTTTTTTTGCCTTTGTAGGAAATATTTTTTTACTTTGACAATCTGTGTTTGTTGCTGAAGCATGATGCACCAGTAATATGTTGTGTGTTTAGTTCATTAATGGTGTTTTGTAATTGTTAGAGAATCGTAGCACATTTGCTAAACATGTTTTGTCTGTTTTTATTTATTCTACAGACTTCAGGGCCAAAAACAAACAGAATTAGCTTCTCTACCTTGTCGGCAGTGGCGTTTCTGTCCACCTGTAAAGAAATGCATTTCCTTGCTTTAACCCCTCGGGCTGTACTCTGTATGGTTTACAGACTTACGGACCCAAAACCAAACTGTGTGGAAATGAGGCTTCATTCCAGAGTGAATGGGGTTTACCTCGGCCGCCACAGTGAGGCTGCAGGTACATAACCATATGTAAAAAAACAAACATTCTTTTCAGTGTATTTGATTAACAGCAGTTATGGGGAATATTTATACTATTTATGAAGATAATTAACTTCCTACATTTTTATAGCAGTTGATCTGGTTGTGGGAGAGACTCGTGTAAATTCTTTATTTTTGCACCTCAGTTTGGAGCACTTTCAGAACACCACCAGGCTTTTGCTAGTTGGTGCTTTATTTAAACATGTGCTTCTGGTGTTTGTGTGTTTGTGTGCTCCTGGCTCAACAAATTTCAGAGCTCTGACTCCTCCCCCTCACATGTTTATTGTGTATTTACAAATAAATTTTGATTACACTGTTGTAACTTTAAAAAAGCATGTGAAGCAGGTATGAGTATTTATTGTAGGGATCATTCCACACACTGTGTGTGTACAGTATGTGCTGTTAAGCAAACAGATTCTCACAGGATAACTTTTATCCCATCGTTTCTGAGGTTGTCACTTGAGTTCTATTTTTGTTCTGTTCATCTATACAGTAGAAACCTGAGTGCAATAATCTGATAATAAAGAAATATGGTTGTGCATAACCCTTTGTGCTGTTTTAATTCCTTCATAGTGTTAACATTTTCTTTAATTGTTTGAGATGAAGTACTTGTGGAGAGTGATGCAAAGATGCAAATTTTTATTAATATGTCAATTAAATTAATCAATACATCAAATATTTTAGGTAACTATAAAGTATACCTCTACCACAGCCCAACAGTCCCTTTTAGGCCACAAACCTCCACCAAGGCTGAGTCTTCTCCCTACAACTTACATTCCTTTTTATAACCAGCACCTGTATTTAGATTCTTTCTCTATGAGAACATGGACGCAGAACTTGGATTCATCCATAAGTTTTGTCGTAATGAAAACTGCTGTGCCAGAAAAGTCGGCATTTCCTGTTCCACTGGGCGGATTCTTGCCAAAATGTAATCCCCTGTTCCCATCTCTGATGTCTATGTCTGATAAAAGTTTCATGAAAATCTGTTTACAACTTTTTCAGTTAAATGGCTTCTCTCGGGGTTCTCGCCATGCTAAAGAAAGTGAAAAAAAAACAAGGATCCACCCCTTTATCTACATCACCAAAATTCAGCGGTTCCTTCTCAGGGACAATGCCCACTATTCCACCCAGTTTCATGGTAATCTGTCAAGTAGTTTAATTAACTAAAATGCTCAAAAAAGCCTTACTTTGCAAAGTGTCTTTATATATGGAGTTAAATCTAAACATATAAAAAGACAGAAACGTTGTATATATCACTGAGTATCAGGTAGCTCAGAAAAAACACCACTGATTGAAACTAGAGAGCACTCAGAGATCGCATTCCTCCCCAGTCATTGTCACGAAAACTGGAGGAATGAGGAAATAGTTTCCAGAACAAGACTTCCTAATAATTGTTCATTCATTCACTCTAAGTATGTATTAAATGCAACCACACCAATGATAAGACCTGTATCCTAACAGCAGGTGAGATGGTGCTGTTTGACTGACAGATACGGTGAATGTGGTTTACACATCTTAAAAAAAACTAGAAAGGAGAGTTTATACCTCTGCCAATGGTGATGTCATTAAAACTGAGGAATCAGGAAATAGTTTCAAGTCACAACAAAAGCTTCTAATAAAGATCAGCATTGACTTCAAAAAACACTTTCATTCACAAAATATAATTATTTAAACAGAAAATGAGTGTCGATACAAAAAGTAGTAGTACTAGTCAAAAGATGTATATGCACTTAAATATTTCTTAACAGTTTGCTTTATATAGAAAAAGTAACGGTAAGATTCTGAAACAATAAACCCTAATTATTTGCTGACTATGCTTGATTTTTTTTCATTGACACTTATAGCTTATTATTTTTTGAGAAATTCACAGAATTCAACTCTTTGGCAGAAAACCAACCCCTCCACTAAATTTCATTTAAATGTGTTAGTAACATTTTGAGATCTTGCACTCAGTTAGACAGAGGGCTCCATCTTCTTCCTGGTGTCATTACTAGTGTCTGGCCAACACCGTTGTCATTTTCACATCCAGTGCCTGATGCTGTTTAAGCAGCAAATGTACTTATTCTTTTGGTGTTAAAATGAGGTGTGGTCAGGTGCATTGTTGGTACAATGCTGTCTTCATTTACTGTTGTACAAAGGGCGCATCATGTGCATGCATAGGCTGGCTCACAACACACATACTCTCTACGGGTTACACACTAATGAATCACAGATCATCATCTCAAACTGCATGTACATTTTCATCCACCCACCTGAACAAACTCCCAACTGTGCTGATACATCACTGCAGGTCTACCTCAGGATTTATCAGGACGGCTGCTTTACTCCAAACTGTTTCACTGTATGAACCTGGACTGTTTCACTGTATGAACCTGGACTGTTTCACTGGATGAACCTGGACTGTTTCACTGGATAAACCTGGACTGTTTCACTGGATGAACCTGGACTGTTTCACTGGATGAACCTGGACTGTTTCACTGGATGAACCTGGACTGTTTCACACAAAGGGACTAAATAGAACCCCTTTGTGGATTATGCACCGGTTAACTAGCAAAGGAGCTGGACATGCCCTAAATGTGTTAAATTTGAATAGCGCCTTGTTATTTTTAATTATCTTTGCCAACAGAGCTGGGCAGAGGTCATTTATTTATTAGACTGACTGGGAAGTGTTGACAGGCCTGAATATTATCCATTGCATGACCTGGGAGAATTTTATACAGCTTAACACACAAAAAAATGTATAACGGTCTCTACATTTTTACATTCATTTGTATATATTTTCTTGTTGTTCTTGTTTTTCATTTTTTTGTGTACTGTCATTTACTTGTTAAAATGTCAGATCTGATCTTCTCTTACTCTCTTACTGCATATTGCTGGACTTCTACCATTACACAACAGATAGAGAGTAAACACTGAACTGTGTCTGCTAATAACAGGGAACATTTTGTGTATGGTTTTGTGCCTAAAATATCCTTTATTCCTTTAGACTTACAGATATATACCAGTTTAAATATAAAAATGTCTTTGAGGAAATAAAATGTCCCAAAGTCTGGCTGTACGTGCCTTTTTAATGTGGGGCCATTAGGGACATTATTCAGAATATCCTCTCACACACACACACACATGAAAAGCTCTCACACACATATGAAAAGCTCTCACACACATATATGAAAAGCTCTCACACACAAATGAAAAGCTCTCACACACACATGAAAAGCTCTCACACACACATGAAAAGCTCTCACACACAAATGAAAAGCTCTCACACACACATGAAAAGCTCTCACACACACATGAAAAGCTCTCAGAAACACACACATGAAAAGCTGCATATGTGTGTGAGAGCTTTTCATGTGTGTGTTTCTGAGAGCTTTTCATATGTGTTGCGTCCCTCATACCTTTTCCTCAGTTTCACTTTTGCTATGATGTCCACTGTGTAGGTATTTATAGGAGTGGTTTGCTGCATAGAGTCATCTGGTGAAGAGGAAACACAGCAGAAAGACTCTGAACTGCACCTGCATTCAATTAGGCCAACATGGTAAACGGTAAGGATGATGCTCCCGTTCTAATGTTGTTAATGATGCACTGTAATATCCAACATTTCCTTCAGCTCACTGTTCATCCTTTGACACCTGGTCATCAAGCATGACTGTTCATGAATTGTAAGCAGCCATAGGATGACAGTAACATTATTTGGTTCTTTCATGCATAGTGGTCACTACAGTGGACAGCTATTCAAAAGCTGTTTTCTTGTATATGCATGGGTTTTGATGGCATAGTTGCACATCAGCCACTACAGTGGACGCTATCGCATCATCCCATACACTGCCACTAAGTGGCAAGCCGTTGTAAGTGCAAGATAAATTTCTCAAAACCAAGATGGCTGACGGACAGTCAGAAAAACCCAGTCACTCATCAATCTCGCCAATCCTTCTATGGAAAGAGACCCTTGCAGGTATAAAAATGTTGGTGACATCAAGTAACAACTAAGGAATCATATAATTCATAAATTTTCCAAGTATTGATTTTATATTGGGAGGAAATTACGATTAATCATCTGTCCACTAAATTGGACATCATGCATCACTGGCTATATTTCAATTACAATTCATACTATTACTGCTACTGTTGTTCTTGAAAATACTTCATCTGCAGTAACTTTTTTGGCTGTAAATCAATTTATTTATGTTATTAGAATGTAATTTTAAGTTTTCGTATATCAATTTTGTAGAGCTCAAGAGCAGAGCGTGATAGAAAGGCCTACAGGATAGTGGAGGAAATACCACCTGAGTCAAGTGAGGATGACGCTAGTGGCAGTGATGATGAATGGTTGCCAGAAAAAGGAGCAAATGATAGCAGTAGTGACAGCGGAGCTGAGGATGCTGAGGATGCAAATGCTGAGGGAGTTGAGGATGAAAATGATGCCGATGGAGTTGAGGAAGCTGAGGATGTGCCACCTAACAGAGCTCAAGGAAAAAAAGCTGAAAATATAAGCAGAAATATCTGGAAAGCCAAAGACAACCAGTTTGAGGGAGACTTGCATCCTTTTTTAGGAGAGTGGAAAGTGAATGTTAAGGGAACAGAACCAATAAATTTCTTTATCCATCTATTTCCCAAAGAGCTGATGGATGAAATAGTGCATAACACAAACGTGTATGCACTCCAAAAAGGAAAGGAAAATCTGGCCGTGACATCAGAGGAATGAAAACATTCCTAGGAATAAATATGGTCATGTCATACATCAGATACCCAAGATCAAGAATGTACTGGTCATCAGAGGAAGGGCTTCGTCTTGATTTGATAGCAAATGCCATGCCAGTGAACAGATTTGAGCAGATTCTGAGGTACATTCACTTTGTTGATAATTACTCACAGGCCCCTGGAAATGCTGATAAGTTCTTCAAAATCAGACCAGTGTTAGAAGCACTCAAGGAAACCTTCCGTATAGCAGTCGACCCTGAAGAATGTCAATCGATAGATGAGCAGATAATTCCCTTCAAGGGCCGTCTGTCTATCAAGCAGTACATCCCCAAAAAACCCAAACCCTGGGGTGTGAAAGTGTGGGTGAGAGCAGGATCCTCTGGATACATGTACAGATTTGAAGTCTATCAGGGTTCAGCTGGGTGTGGTCAGATCAGTCAATTGGGAATGGCTGCAGACGTAGTCATGCGCCTCTGTGACGACATACAGCAAAAGAATCACAAGGTGTTTTTTGACAATTTCTTTACTACCATTCCACTCCTTCAGGCATTGAAACAGCAGGGCATCTATGGCACTGGTACATGCAGAATCAACAGGCTCCATGGAGCACAACTGAAACTGAAGAGTGAAAAGGAACTCAAGAAAGAAGGAAGAGGAGCTTGCTCTGTTGTCAGCAATGCTCAAAACATCACTGTCACACGTTGGTTAGATAGTTCAGTGATCCACATGGCCTCTTCCTGCACTGGCCAGTCCCCACCAGATGTGGCCCTGAGATGGAGCAAGAAAGAAAAGAAGATACTCAACATCCAAAGGCCATTTTCTGTGAAGCTGTACAATCAGCATATGGGAGGAGTAGATCTCATGGATCAATGTGTCGCAATGTATCCCCACAGACGCAAAAACAAACGGTGGTACATCAGAGTGTTCTTCCACTTCTTGGACGTGACCACTGTGAATGCCTGGCACCTCTACAAAATGTCTGGTCTGGAACAGAAGGATCTTCTGCACTTCAAGGCATCTGTAGCTCGTTCGCTCCTAAATGCAGGATCCATCAAGACACGCAAAAGAGGAAGATCCAGTGCCACCCCACCTCCTTTGAAGCACAGAGGAGTGTCCAAGGCACCCCCTGAGATCAGGTTTGGCTCTGGAAGCCACTGGCCCCAGCTCACTGAAGCAAAAAATGCAAACAGATGCCATGATGCTGCATGCACACGAAGAACCAAGTACATCTGCATGCAGTGTCTTGTGGCTTTGTGCCCTGGGTGCTTTGCCAATTATCATAGAAGATAGTCTTCTCATGAAGGATCTTGTTATTAGTGTCACACTACCCTCAGTTCTTAAGAGTTCACTGTGAGGATCTTTGTGTCACACAACCCTCAGTTCTTAAAAGTTCAATATAAGAACAGTTACTATAACAGAGACTCCAACGGACAGTCTAACTTTATGCCAGTGGTGTGTGTAGCCTACTCTTTCCATGTATTCCATGTGCTACAGGAGAATGAAATAGAGAGTATTCCTAAATGGTGTATGTATGCACATTTTCTTGATATACACTACCAGTCAAAAATTTGGACACAGTTTCCCATTCAAGTGGATGGGAAACTGTGTCCAAACTATTGACTGGTACTGTATACATATATAATTTTATAGTTTTCCCATCTTTATATATCATTTTATTCATTTGTTTGTTAAATACATATTTCTTCAGTTGAAAACAAAAATGCATGCTGTCCACCTGAGTTAAGCTGGATTAAAAAAAACTAAAGTTCAAATCTTGTTTTTCATGCCTAAAGAGCAATAAAAACACTTGGTAAAAAAATCCTGACTGAGGTTATCATAATGAATGCATGAAAGGGTTAATATTACAGATTTTGATGTCCGTTGTAGTCAGGAGATATTCTATGACAGCTGATGTTACATTTTAATTTGAGTTGATATGAAACATTTCTTTTTAATCCTTTAAGATCACATCCTGTCAGTATTCACCATAAAAAACACAGAAAAATCTTTCTTTGTATCAAAATGTGATCAGGTTTTCTTCTGGTAAAACTAAATATGAACTGCTCTTATGCAACATTGGAACCAACGAAAGTCAACCAACTAATACCAATAATATCATGGCATCAATCAATCCTCAACTCTTAGAGGCAAAAGGGTTCAGATTTGACATCAGAGTGAAGTGTTTCTGGGGGCCAGACCTCAGCAACGACAGTAACTTCAGACTTCATTGATTGGTTTTGGTGAAACTGGATCATATTCTATGGTGACTCTTTTACAGAGTGTCATGATGAACAGATTTACCAAGGCTTCGTTCACATCACCAGGCCAAAGAAAATCTGATTTTTTTTCTATTTAGATTTGAGTCACTTTCCTATGTGATCATAGATCAGATGCATATACAATTTGTGGCCATGCGGTGTGAATGAGAACGGTCAGATCAGAATTTCTGTGCCTTTTTGCATATACTGTATGCATGCATACATACGAGCGCTGTCGTCAGCAGCTAAGTGTTCGTCATCCTCCAGACCACTAGCACAGCCCTTCTGCATACAGCCTGTTCATTCCCTATTAAATCCATTTTACCGAAATCAGCTGCACTTCACCAAGAGGACGCTCTAGAAGGAGTCCTCAATGAATGGGAGTGAATGGAGCTAAACAGCTAAAATAATTATTTTCACCTACTTCTAGACAAAAATGGTCACATTTTATTTTAGTTTGTGCAAATATGGTATTGATTATATATCAGAAGTGAAATAAAAACACACCAATGTTCTTTCGTTTTTCTTACAAGGAAGGCAATTTTGCCCACAAACTGCTAGCATTCTGCTAATGAATGCTGATTGGTCAGTTAAGGATTTAGGACTGATTGCGACCCGACATCCTTCCTCGAACTCTCCTGGAGTCTACAGACATTTTTTAAATGAATGAATATCTAAAGGAGGACCAGGAGGACCTTCGTTTCTGACAGACTGATGTAGATCTGGTTCATGTAGATCTGGTTCATGTAGATCTGGTTCATGTAGCAGAGATATTCCACCGAATATTAATGCTGTAAAGTAGCTTGTGTTGCTACCACAGAGTGCTACCAATGCTACGACTTAAATAATGGCATTTCACAACAATTGAAGCAGCAAAAAAATATCTAATGGACTGATATTTATTGTATCAACCCATTATATTGAAAAACATAATGAAAGTTGACAGAAAAAAGCAAACATTTTTTTCCATAAACGTTTAATTGTCCCATTCATGTTGGACTACCTCGTGAGCATACCCGGAAGTTCTGAGTTTGGCATATCTCTATAGAATATCTCTGGAGCTATCGTGTCCATTTTGGTTTGAATACCATGGATTGTCACACAAATATGATGTTTTTTGTGTCAAGGTGCTCATGTCTGCTATTTGGGTGGACGGATGTGTTCACATTAGAGCTAGATTCAGGTCACTGTATTTATGAATGTAAGCCTTTAGGATAACGTAGACTAGACTAAGACAGCGAACGCAGCCTCCAAGACAAACTGAGACCAACACGTGTCCGTTTTTCAACAAAAGATTAAAGTGCATTAAGTTCAATAAATGAAATTCAGGGACATTTACTGCAGTATCATTCATGAAGTCATACAATTGAATGCATGGATTTGCATTCTTCCCATTGAAGAAAGACTGATGGTGAGAACACACCATCTCTGCATCCTATGAAAGCCTGTTCTTCTACACACACATTAAGTTAATGGGTTGCATCAGTGTTTTTCCTCATAGTTCAACTCTGCTTGAGGAAGTTATGCAGTCAATTACTGCTCCTTAATAACTTTTGGAATTAGAAACATTTCAAAAAAGATCCAATGTGTTTTTTCAATGTTTCTTGATCTAAATAGAGATTTAAATTAAGCAAATATAGCTGATCAAAACCTTTCAAATATCGCTGAGCTTTAACTTAAGATGTCAACAAAACTCCATATTGAGTTAGGTCTTCACTGGAGGTCATATTGCATAATATTACACATTACAATGGCTTATGAATATCTACAGCTTTCATGCTCATCTAATGCCTTATATTCTTCCATACAGAACAAAATGATGTGGATCTGAGAATGGTAATTGTGGGGAAGACTGGTAATGGGAAGAGTGCCACTGGTAACACCATTCTGGATCGGCCATGCTTTGAATCAAAGTTCAGTCCAAGGTCTTTGACTGTGGACTGCACTAAAGCCACCGCTGTGGTGGATGGACAACAGGTTGCTGTTATCGACACCCCAGGCCTGTTTGACACCAGGTTTGGCATCGACAAAACAGCTCAAGATGTATGCCAGTGCATCTCTTACGCTTCTCCTGGACCCCATGTATTCCTGGTTGTCATCCGGCTGGGAAGATACACTGAGGAGGAAAAACAGACGGTACAGAAGATTCAAGAGATCTTTGGCCAGGCAGCAGACAGATACAGCATGGTTCTCTTCACTGGTGGTGACCTTCTGGAGGACACCATAGAGAACTTCTTGGATGGAAGCCCAGACCTGCAGGAACTGGTGGCCAGATGTAACGACCAGTATCATGTCTTCAATAACAACCTGAAGGATCGTTCTCAGGTCACTGAGCTGCTCCAGAAGATCAGACATATAGTCAAGAACAACGGAGGAAGCCACTACACCAACGAGATGTTCCAAGAGGCCGAGAGGGTCATCGAAGAGGAGAAACAAGGCATCCTGAGAGAGAAAGAAGAACAAATCCAAAAAGAAAGAGAGGAACTGGAGAGGAAGATTCAGGAAGAGCATCGAGAAAAGTTGAGAAAAATTCAGGAGGAAATCCAGGCTGAGAGAGAGAGGGAAAGAAGACACAGAGAGGAAGAAAGTAGGAGGGAAAGAGAGATGTGGGAGAGGGAGAGGAGAAGGGAGATGGAGGAGAGAGAAGCAGAGAGGAAGAGAGAGGAACAGCAAAGAGCATTGATGATTGAAAATATGAGAAAACATGAAGAGGAGCAGCATAGAAGAGAACTGGAAGAGAGAAGAGAAAGGTTGAGCCAGCTGGTTCGGCAGCATGCTGGGAGGAATGATTGTACCATTGTCTGATCTGGTTTTTCTCTAGCGGAGAAACAGTCATGAATTAATATTACTACAAACTGGACAAATCTTTGAATTCATTCTGTCTGGTAAACATGTAATTACAGATATCTTGAATTAGAGTTTGACTCGGAGAAGTGAGGTTATTTCAAACAGAAGTTACAGCAGGTGGGAGGTGGGAGGTGGGAGTGGCTTGTTTTCAAACAGCTAATGGTGCTGAAGATAAAGTTTCTGTTTCTGTGGGCTTTTAATGCTGCAGCCACATAAACTTGTCCGTCCAATCAGAGCAGCAACCTCCATCCCTTCTGGTTAAATGCATAGCTGGGCTAATGTCCAATGGGAAGCCTCGCATGAGCATCATCATCATCATCATCATCATCATCATCATCCACAGTAATAAGACTAATGATGTTTGGGGTCTGCAGTGTTTGAGTGGTATTTTCAGTGATATCACTGCTGATATCTATTACTAAATTATATGCTGTATATCTCTAACTGATGAGTCAGAATTAAATTATAGATATCTTGAATAAAAATTATAATGTAATTATCTGTTTTTTTAATCTGTAATCTTATGTGATCTCTTATTTCATAAGTGTTAAAACCACATAAGTCTATGCTGCTCTGTCAGTAATTTAAATGTAACAAATGTTAGGTTGAATATTTATTTATGACAACATAATTTCTTTGAAGCGTTTATTAGCGTGTTATTATTTGATCAAAATAAACAGTGCTTGTCCGTTAATTTGTGTTGCTAACTGTTTGCTATGCCCTGCCCCAGAGCTAGCATGAAGCCCTCTCTAGATGTTCTCCCTAAAGAAATATTTTAGAAGTTTTGGGAAAACATGAAACAGATTTCAGAGAGAATCAAACAAGAGGCTAGAATATATAAATATAAAAACTAAAGCCTGCAGCAATCTATACAGAAGACAATGAAATAAAAATAAAGTATCATCAACAATCACCAGCTTTGGTTTGGACGTGTTAACTGTAAACCCTCTGATACCCTCTGATGTCTGTCGTCTCTCTCTCTCCTCTCTCAACATTTTCACATCTACCAAAGTGAATTAAGGGTTTATTTTTCACCAAACCAGAGTTAACTGGTTGACCGACTGACTGACTGCTGGAACAGTAGAAAAATGAGCAAAGGTTTTATTATGTGTCTTTCAAATCTAATTAACATGAAGTGTGTGTATCATATGACACAATATTCACTGGAGCCAGTCTGAGATGCTCAAGTAGAGACTTCCATATCTGATTGGCTCTTCTTGAGAAACCTCAGTCACCTCAAGTCAGGACTGAGGAATCGACAGGAGAGAAACAGCTGAGGATCCCAGGTTCAAACCGGCTCACAGAGAACATGTCCGTTTGGAAGGGCTCAGACCCTGTAGCGCTTTAAGACTTCAAAATCTTCAAATCATGTGTAAAACTGACCAGTGAAGAGAGGTAAGAATGGGAATAATGTGGAGTTAACTCAGCTGGAGGGGAGAGCTGAATGGTGTGATAAAAGCATGAACAGTCTTTTCATGACGAGAGATAGAAAAACTTTATTTAGCTGTCAAAAGATAAGTCCAAAATCACTCCTATAACTACAGCTAGAGATCTTCAAGTTTGATGCCAGGCCACCAAGGTTTGATTGAATAGCAGGGACAATATTGATGGGCCAATCATAAGGATTTATGGGTTGAAGTCATTTAGTTTGAAAACGTTCAACTAAACCTGGACACACAGAACACAGTAGGCCTGTTGTGTGGAGTTTCTGTTGGAAATACTTAAGAAAGGGGGAGAGAAGGGGGAAGGAAGGGGAGGGAGTTTGCTGCTGCTCTGTGCAGGAAGTCTGCTCTTTAGAAGAACTGCTGCCTGTTTCCCATAAACGGTCTGTTTGCCATCAATTCAAACAGAAAATGAAAGTGAAACAGCAGCAGGCCGTTGGAGGGGAAAGTCCAGTGGAAGTGAGGATAAAATGACAAATAAGCTGCCATGTTGTCGCTGGGAGAACTTTTTTTCCACATACTTTTTTTGTTGCATACATGACTGTGTGCAGAGTCAATTATTGACTTTTCCAAGCTATGAAGGCAACTTTGGAGAAAGATTTATGGTTTTAAAAGGTTTTTAAATAAACTGTGGGCAGACACACTCCTGTAAACACAATCACACAAGAATGACATACAATCACACCTCAAAGTGAAGCTTCTTACTCAAGAGTGTATGATCTCTTCAGCCTGTATAGTATGTGCATAATGGATGCAAAGCCATTTGTTTTCATGTGGAGTGATTATAGACAAAGTCAATGCAAAGGCCTGAGTAAACAAGAATCCATGAAAGATGCCAAAACGTGAATTTCACATTATTTGCATCATATTTCAACTTGGGCTGGAAATGTGACTTTTTCTGAGTGAATTTTCGCCTCACTTTATTCATTGGAATGTCACCATGGGTTCATTAAAGTAACGTGAACCAGGTGTCCACATACAGACACGATAAGCTTCTCCTCCATTTCTGCAACTACATCCTACTAATGTCTGGTCTGGAAACACGACATCAGGAAATCCCAACGGCACACATTTTTCAACTCACGTGACGACAGGAATAATGTCAATTTAAGGGCCATTTGCATCATTGTTCATCATCTTCCTGTGAACAACTGACCAAGAGTTTGCCGTCCTCCGGAGCTAAATGTCAGGCATACAAATATGTTTTTTTTTTTGTTGGTGACGCACCGATACCTGCCGTTTACGAGGACAGGTGTGTTCACATTGGAGCCAGATAAAGGTCACTGTTATCATGAATGTGAACCATGAAGGTAACCACATCTAATCTGAACAAATCATCACCATCAAACCAAGAGGCTTGTGATGTTGTCATGGCGATTATGGTGCGACTCTATTCGGATAAAGACCAGATATATTATCTCAAGACTGTATGTTGTGTTTTAAATATGTTCCCATTGACTCTCCATATATTAAACAATTCATCAAGTAGCCAAAGGAACCACATAAAGCTTTACTTTCGCTTTGTGCACCAGTTTGTGTGGGTGTGGTTTGGTGCATGAGGCTCTTCAAACGAGCTGCAGCAGACACACACTGAACTCTGGAGTCTTCACATCCACTCCAGAAACTACTGCCTGATTATTAACCCAAACATGGACGGCAGCTCTTACAACCACAACATCGAACCAGACACGGCCAGAAACTTAGGTAAGTCACGATACTTTATCCATTTTAAAGTACAATTACTTTACAGTGTTATAATCACTGCTGAATACTTCTACAGACTGGGTACAACTACAAATAAATACTTAACATTGTTTCTATTTCTGATGTAACCTTTTATTCCAACACCATAATCTGACCACACATTCTGGAGAACCTTCATACAGAAACTTTGGAAGGATTCGTTTGTCGCCACACAAAATCAAAGGTTTCAAAGTAGAGAGTAAAAATATAGTTATTTCAACACTAATTCAACCACAAGATAGTGATTCCTCAAAAAGAATTGGCGTTACAGCACCTGTGTTGTGTAAACTCAACACTGACCTGTGTTGCTGCTGTTTAAACTAGAGAGAGTTGTTGCAACTCTGTCATGCATGAAGTTTCACTTACACTTTCATAGGTGTAGTTTTAAGTCTATATACTGTGGACCAATATAGTCAAGTCAATTTATTTATATAGCACATTTAAAATACAACACAGCGTTGACCAAAGTGCTGAACAAAAATACAATATACAGTACCAGTCAAACATTTGGACACAGTTTCCCATTCAAGTGGATACAATAATAATATACAATATATAATAAACAATATAGACAAAGTGTTGACTTTAACTCTATATCACTGTTGAATTAACTCCACAGATTTAGCTGGTTTTCAGAGTTAAGGATGGTGTGTCGCTCAGAACACAGGGATGAGGATGAAGACACAGGATTTCTTGTACTGTATTGTGTTCCAGCTTTAATGCTCTCAGTTGTTATCACCAGTCTGTAAGAACAAATACACTAATATAAAGCACTGACATATGGCTAAATCATAACAACCTTTGAGCTACATAAAGAAATGCTATTAATCAAATACAACTGAACTCCATCAATGAAATGTAGGCATAAAGCACCTAATCAGAGCCACGAGATTCATTCAAACATTAATATTCCTTAATAAGGATTTAAATGTTCGTTATCAACAACAAAGTTAACGTAAAGTTACATTCAGATAATAATATTGACCTTCTGAACAAACTTCCCATAATTTGAATCATTGACTTACACGCCATGGACAATGGCGACACCCGGTGGTAACATGTGGGTACTACAACATGGCATCAACATACTGCAAACATTTCCTCCTCACGTGGCAACGCTACTTCAACCCTCCACAGGGGTACAAAGACTAACCTAATGCATAAGGATTACCGTCTTCTCAGTAACTAACTTAATATCTCCTTCAATGAAATACTACAGGAGCTTTTAACAACTTAGCAACGTGTTTTAAGCTCTAGATGCATACAGGTGCATAGATAACTTAACAGATATAAACATGATAATAAAGCAACAGGCACTTACTTTCCGTCATTGACTGAACATCTCAGAACATCAAACTGGACCACACAAGAAACAAGGGCTGTTAGCCGTAGGTATTAATCAATCCACAGGGTGACGTGTGGACTGAGCGTCACTCACTTCGCCTACAATGTACATACGTCATCTTTACAACCCTAGAACATGAGTCTTAAAGGGACAGGCACCTAAATGTCTGAGCCTTTAATAGAACGAGTCCTCTTTTAAAGCAATCAGCTAAAACTTTTGTCTGAAGTACGGTGTGACGTCACAGACAGTTAAGTGTTTGTTCATTTATGAAGTCTAATAAAGATGTGTGGGATGGACAGGTCGGACGGGTTTCCAACATGAAGTTACACTTCAGCTCATAGTGGGGGTGATTTCAAAGAACTCCAGCCTTTCCTTGTAAATGGTGAACAGTAGACTGAACCCATCTCAAAGCAGCTGAGTGGATGTTTCTTTTCTCCTTCCTTGTGTTAGATGCATTAAGTACAGCTTGCCCAATGGAGATTCTGTCTCGTATTCTACTACACAGGATATCCCAGAACAAATAATGAGCAGCTGAGGATAGTGATGGTTGGGAAGACTGGAATTGGGAAGAGTGCCACTGGAAACACCATTCTTGGTCAACGATGCTTTGAATCAAAGTTCAGTGCAAAGTCTATGACTGTGTACTGTAAAAAAGGTAGGAAAACAACACATATATGTACAAACAGCACATGTATGTATGGTATCTATATCTCAGGACCTGAACATTGCACACTTGTAAGATGCACATTGCACTTGATGACACATGACTCTTTTTTTATCCACTTACTATAGATAGATTGTACATCATTATCATATATCTATATTTTCAATCTACTTAGACAGCAATGTATAAGTATTTTATTGTACTTTTATTCTTAGTACTTCCTGCTGCTACCTCTTCCTTTGCACTGCTGTGTCAAACTGAATTTCCCCCACAGTGAATCAATAAAGGTAAATCTTTTATCTTAAAAGGTAAAGCTGTGGTGGATGGACAACAGGTTGCTGTTATCGACACCCCAGGCCTGTTTGACACCAGGTTTGGCATCGACAAAACAGCTCAAGATGTATGCCAGTGCATCTCTTACGCTTCTCCTGGACCCCATGTATTCCTGGTTGTCATCCGGCTGGGAAGATACACTGAGGAGGAAAAACAGACGGTACAGAAGATTCAAGAGATCTTTGGCCAGGCAGCAGACAGATACAGCATGGTTCTCTTCACTGGTGGTGACCTTCTGAAGGACACCATAGAGAACTTCTGGGATGGAAGCCCAGACCTGCAGGAACTGGTGGCCAGATGTAACGACCAGTATCATGTCTTCAATAACAACCTGAAGGATCGTTCTCAGGTCACTGAGCTGCTCCAGAAGATCAGACATATAGTCAAGAACAACGGAGGAAGCCACTACACCAACGAGATGTTCCAAGAGGCCGAGAGGGTCATCGAAGAGGAGAAACAAGGCATCCTGAGAGAGAAAGAAGAACAAATCCAAAAAGAAACAGAGGAACTGGAGAGGAAGATTCAGGAGAAATGTGAAAAAGAGATGAATAAATTTAAAGAGCAAATCCAGGCTGAGAGAGAGAGGGAGAAGAAAGAGAGGGAGGAAGAGAAGAAGAGGGAGAAGCAGGAGATGGATGAGGAGAAAAAAAGGGAGAGGGATGAGAGAGAGGTGGAGAAAAAGAGAGAAAGAGAGGAGAAAGACAGGGACATGGCAAACAGGATGAAACAAATAAAGGAGCAGCATGATAGAGAACTGGAAGAGGAGAAACAAGGCATCCTGAGAGAGAAAGAAGAACAAATCCAAAAAGAAGGAGAGGAACTGGAGAGGAAGATTCAGGAAGAGCGTCGAGAACAGTTGAGAGAAATTCAGGAGGAAATCCAGGCTGAGAGAGAGAGGAAGAGGAAGAGGGACAAGCAGGAGATGGATGAGTTGAGAGAAAGGGAGAGGGGTGAGAGAGAGAGGAAGAGGGAGAAGCAGGAGATGGATGAGTTGAGAGAAAGGGAGAGGGATGAGAGAGAGAGGATGAGGGAGAAGCAGGAGATGGATGAGTTGAAAGAAAGGGAGAGGGATGAGAGAGAGAGGAAGAGGGAGAAGCAGGAGATGGATGAGTTGAGAGAAAGGGAGAGGGATGAGAGAGAGAGGAAGAGGGAGAAGCAGGAGATGGATGAGTTGAGAGAAAGGGAGAGGGATGAGAGAGAGAGGAAGAGGGAGAAGCAGGAGATGGATGAGTTGAGAGAAAGGGAGAGGGATGAGAGAGAGAGGAAGAGGGAGAAGCAGGAGATGGAGGAGAGAAAAAGGGAGAGGGATGAGAGAGAGGTGGAGAGAAAGAGAGAAAGAGAGGAGAAAGACAGGGACATGGCAAACATGATGAAACAAATAAAGCAGCAGCATGATAGAGAACTGGAAGAGGAGAGAAAAAAGTTGCATGACAGGCATGAGTATGCAGCCAGAGTGGAAGCTGAGACGCATAATCCATTACATCCTCTGATTCAGGTTGGCAATACAGTGCTTGGAGGAATAGCAACACTGGGAAGGGCAATTGGGAAATTGTTCAATTGGTGAGTGGTTTGGAATTCAGCCAGTTTAACCACAGAAGCCTCCAGAAGCTTAGAAAGAAAATAGATAATAAATAAATGAAAAACAAAACAGAACAACTATAAGAAAGAAAGACTAAAAAAATTTAAAAATTAAAATAAAAAAATAAGGTCAAGAGACACATTTCTTTAATATTTACTTGATATATTTAGCTTAATATTTAGCTTTAATATATCTGTTCTAACTGTAGCTTAATTATTGTTATTGTCACTCACTGTGTGTGAGTCCTGGCAATGCCACTATAGTCAGTGGAATTTTGTGATGCAGGATTAGGAGCCCAAAGGTTGGGGGACAGGGGATAGGGGATGCTGGGATTGAGCATAATATATCAAATGTCATGTAAATGTTTCTGCATGTGACAATGTTTAAAATACCAATAAAATATATGTTTAAAAAAAAAAGAAAAAAAAGATGGAGCTAATTTTCTTTGTTGAGGCAGAGCTACAGCAGTTTAGCAAGGCCGAGTCATGTCCAAGTCTGATCATAGTCTCACACTGCCATCTAGTGTTCTTTTCACATGATTACATGAATATGTATTTAGTTTGTAACGTGTGACCTTATAAAACATATCTTTAACATATCTAATAAGATCTTATCCTGACTCAGTTGAATGACTCTTATCATATTATGTTTTCTTCTTTCTTATGTAACTATTGCTCCTGGTTTTCTGTAGACTAATATTCATCCTTATTTTTTTTCCTATGAGGTATGTTGATGACACTTGTGTGCTAAACTGAACTGGAAATAAAGGCGTTATGTGAAGAACAAACCTTTGTCAAAACATTAATTAACACTGTGGATACCTTGAGATGTTCCAATTCATTTCAAATGATCAGCAAGTGATAACCCCAAACTATCAGATAGATGTATCTTACAGCCTGCAGACTGGGATAAGAGGGGCAGTGACCTGGACACCGCTGCCGGCCTGCCAACCAGAGAGCGTTGAGGATAAAGGCTGAAACACTCAGTGAAGGTTGGGCACCTCCTGAAGACCTCAACGCATCCAACTACAACCAGGCACATGAAAAGCTCTCACACACACATATGAGATGCTCTCAGAGCTTTTCATATGTGTGTGAGAGCTTTTCATATGTGTTGCGTCCCTCATACCTTTTCCTCAGTTTCACTTTTGCTATGATGTCCACTGTGTAGGTATTTATAGGAGTGGTTTGCTGCATAGAATCATCTGGTGAAGAGGAAACACAGCAGAAAGACTCTGAACTGCACCTGCATTCAATTAGGCCAACATGGTAAACGGTAAGGATGATGCTCCCGTTCTAATGTTGTTAATGATGCACTGTAATATCCAACATTTCCTTCAGCTCACTGTTCATCCTTTGACACCTGGTCATCAAGCATGACTGTTCATGAATTGTAAGCAGCCATAGGATGACAGTAACATCATTTGGTTAATATTGCAGATTTTTATGTCCGTTGTAGTCAGGAGATATTCTATGACAGCTGATGTTACATTTTAATTTGAGTTGATATGAAAAATTTCTTTTTAATCCTTTAAGATCACATCCTGTCAGTATTCACCATAAAAAACACAGAAAATTCTCTTTCTTTGTATCAAAATGTGATCAGGTTTTCTTCTGGTAAAACTAAATATGAACTGCTCTTATGCAACATTGGAACCAACGAAAGTCAACCAACTAATACCAATAATATCATGGCATCAATCAATCCTCAACTCTTAGAGGCAAAAGGGTTCAGATTTGACATCAGAGTGAAGTGTTTCTGGGGGCCAGACCTCAGCAACGACAGTAACTTCAGACTTCATTGATTGGTTTTGGTGAAACTGGATCATATTCTATGGTGACTCTTTTACAGAGTGTCATGATGAACAGATTTACCAAGGCTTCGTTCACATCACCAGGCCAAAGAAAATCTGATTTTTTTTCTATTTAGATTTGAGTCACTTTCCTATGTGATCATAGATCAGATGCATATGCAATTTGTGGCCATGCGGTGTGAATGAGAACGGTCAGATCAGAATTTCTGTGCCTTTTTGCATATACTGTATGCATGCATACATACGAGCGCTGTCGTCAGCAGCTAAGTGTTCGTCATCCTCCAGACCACTAGCACAGCCCTTCTGCATACAGCCTGTTCATTCCCTATTAAATCCATTTTACCGAAATCAGCTGCACTTCACCAAGAGGACGCTCTAGAAGGAGTCCTCAATGAATGGGAGTGAATGGAGCTAAACAGCTAAAATAATTATTTTCACCTACTTCTAGACAAAAATGGTCACATTTTATTTTAGTTTGTGCAAATATGGTATTGATTATATATCAGAAGTGAAATAAAAACACACCAATGTGTCAGGTCCAAACACCCAACTAGCCTCTGAGCGGTCGGCAAGTGAAAGAAAGCAACGACAACAAGGTTCTTCTGATCTTTGCATGCAAAGGGAAGTCCGGTCAGATGTGTAGTTAGCACTCTGCTCCACGGAAGCTTTCTTTCACTTGCCGACCGCTCAGAGGCTAGTTGGGTGTTTGGACCTGACATTTTCTTGGTGCCGTGACCCGGATCTCAACATACCCAGTCGCTGACAGAAGGAGGACAACGGACCGTAGCCCGTCGACGGCCAGGACTGCACAGGCGTCCTGAAGAAAAGTCCGGAGGGGTGGATTCTACATTCGGCCGGTCATTAGCGTCTTCCTCCGACTGCCAGAGCTGGATTGACGAGATCCAAAGGGCACACATGGAGACGGGGCGGCAAGGATAGAGTGAGTATATGATTATACGTCATTAAGATAGCATTGGTATGCTGAAATACCTGAGAGCATTGGTATGCTGAAATACCTGAATGAGTATATGTTTATACGTCATTAAGATAGCATTGGTATGCTGAAATACCTGGAAGAATAGTGGCGCTGAGGACCACAAGTTAAAGCAGAGTACTGAAAATTGCTGAATATTACTGAATATTACTGAATATTGTTGAATATTACTGAAAATTGCTGAATATTGCTGAAAATTACTGACTATTACTGAATATTGCTGAATATTGCTGAAAATTGCTGGATATTGCTGGATATTGCTGGATATTGTTGAATATCGTTGTATATGTGTGAAAGAAGCGTGTGTGTGCCGTAAGTCATTGAGGTCTAAAACACTGAAGGAAAAAGAGGATCTGAATCAGCGGGTGGTCTGAAACCTAACGGTGTAAACGAACGACCATTAACGGCTGAAGTAGGGTTCTCCTGAGTACTAAAGTGACCCGAGAGGTATTCCTTGGTGACAAGTTACGGATTTACGTAGATATTATGGGAAACTGTTGTGGTAAATCCTCAACCGAGGAGACCGGAGATGTAAAATTCATGAGACAATGTTCGCCAGGATCAGTAGATTATTTACAAAAATGGCAAAAACAACATGGGTTCAGGGGAGAATTACAGGTTGAAGCATGTAAACTTTTGTTGACCAAAATTCAAAAGAAACCTTTAGGAAGAACTAAAAAGAAACGACAAAACCAAAAATGGGAGGAGGCGTCAGCTAAAGCATGGCTAGGGCAAGCATGTAAACGAAGAAATGAAGCTAATAATAAGAATAAACAAACAACAGATAACCTAGCTCTACTTAACAGAAAGGAAGAGGACGTAGTAATGCGAAAACGTCAATATCAATTACCAACAGAGGGCGAGGAGGTGGAGGGAGCAGCTAAACTTGTAAAACCCAAACCATTACAACCTCCACCTTACAAAACGACTAATCCTTTCTCACCAAACGTATCTCCACCAAATCTGTATCCAGATTTAGCAGATTTAGATTGGGAGGCAGATGCTTCCACCACGCACTCATATGAGTTGAGGGACAGAGAAAAAATAAAACCAAAAACACCATATAGTCCAGGTTATTCTGGGACAGACAATACAGTAATTCAGGCTCCAATGATAGCTGTTCCAGACCCAGCAGGGGAAAACCCGGGGGCTGTAATAATATATAATAATAATAATAATAATAATAAATATAAATAAATATTTACAGCAGGCTCTCAAAAGGAGATGGGGACGAGTAAGAGGGAATTATACTGGGAGAACTGCAGCTGGACGAATCCTTCCGTTTCCAGAAAATGGGGTATTAATGGGAGAATATGCACAACAATGGGAGGGTCTGATGAATCGTGTGAGGGAAGCGTACCGTCCAGCAGCAGATTATGGGAAAATAAATATTCTTAAACAAAACCTGACGAATCACCAGACGATTTTGCAGTGCGTTTAGAACAAGCGTTCAAAGCCAATTCCGGCATTCCATATGACGTCGCACCGCAGGGAGCTTATCAGCAGCAATTAAAACATGCTATCCTTCAAGGTTTTCTGCCACCCTTGAGAACTTGGATCACAAAGCATAACATTGAGCTTCCCACACAAAGCACACCACAGATGATGCATTGGGCCCGACGCGCATGGACACACACAGATACTAAACGCAAAGCAGGGAGGGGGACAGGGCCCGCTGCAGTCTATTGGGTAGATGATACAGGAGAGGACAGCGAAGTGTTCTGGCAGGGACAGGAGACAGGAAGAGGAGGAAATTGGAGAGGTAGAGGCCGAGGAAGAGGCCGAGGAAGAGGGGGTTATACTCCTAGAAACAGACAGGATGAAGAATGTTGGAATATGGTGATAGAAGCTAAACAAATCAGCTCAAAACTATCAGCACAAGCCGCTGAAATAATAGCTTTAACAAGAGCATGCTTATTAAGTGAAGGTAAAAGTGTTACAATCTACACAGATAGCCAATATGCATTCTCAACCTTGTTCCATTTTGCCTCGCAATGGGAACGTCGAGGTATGGTGACGTCAACGGGAAAACCCGTCACCCATGCTAAACTATTAAAAGACCTCCTAGCTGCAGTATTACTACCAAAGACGTTAGCTATATGTAAATGTGCAGCACATCAAAAAAGCACTGATGTTGTATCCACGGGAAACAGATTTGCGGATGAAACTGCAAAGAGAGCCGCACAAGGCGAATTCGGCACATCACACATATATGCTAACACAGAACAAACCATGGAGATAAATACTGAAATCTTACGAGATATGCAAAACAATGCACCAGTTTCAGAACAGCAAATGTGGATTACAAAAGGAGCAACATTACAGACAAATGGTATCTATAGTGTGGAAGGGAAAAATATCCTTCCAAGAAGTCTTTTTAAGGCAGCAGCAATATTGAGCCATGGGCAATGCCATGTCTCAACAGGAGGGATGGTTAATCTGGTACAAACATTTGGGGATCACATTAAAAAACCACTGTGCGTACCACCCTCAATCAGCAGGGCTAGTGGAAAGAACTAACGGTACTGTAAAAAACAGATTGAAAAAATGCATGGAGGAAACAAAAAGACCATGGCCAGAGTGTTTGGATTTAGTAAAGCTCTACATGAGAATAATGCCATCAGGAAACAGGCTGTCTCCATTTGAGATCATAAATGGAAGAGCATTTAGGTTGCCAGCATTTTCCCAGGACATAGAGAAATCTCACACTGAGACCACACTAGCAGAATACATGAAACAAACTTTAAAGATTAAAGAAATTGCCCGAACACATTTACTGCCGCATGATTCTGATTCGTCCCCACAGGAGAAGCCAAACCTGCAACCAGGGGATTGGGTGTTCATCAAGGTCATCCAGAGAAAGGTGTGGTCCTGTCCTCGGTGGGAGGGACCGTTCCAGGTGCTGCTAACGACGCCAACAGCTGTAAAAATCGCAGAGAGAACGACGTGGATTCACCTCAGCCACTGTAAACTGCAGGTCGTGCCAGTCGAGTAAGGGGAAGTCGTGCTACACAGGGGGGTCGTCTTATAGTGACGGTTCACCTCAACGTACGTGAAGAGTCTCCCTTGGGAGAAAAGATCCTTGCTTTTTAGAATCCGGTGGGCCTGCAGCGGAGCAGCAATGCCTGAGCTGACTGAGGAACAACGGCGGAGGCGCCGTTGCCGTCGGTGCAGTGAAAGGTGCTGTGCTGTGGCTGTGGTGATAACGCTCATGGCAGGTGGCGCCATCTGGTGGCTGCTACAGGACGTGAGTACTAGAGAAGTGGAAAAGAGACAATTGGCTCGAGACATTCCACACAGTTATGCCACGAACACTTGGTGGCAATTAATGAATCATACAGCTCATGAGGGAAACCTGTCAAACTGTTATGCTTGTTCCCACATGCCATCGTCATCAACGAACAATGGACTATGGCCCTACAATTTGACTAACAGGAAAACCTTGTGTCTGATTGGTCTTTCAACTCATCCTGGTTTGAATAAAGCTTGGAAGCAGGCTAACTTTTCTGTCCCACTGAACATGTCCAAAGCAGGTGAAGTGGTAACAAATGTGAACTGTTCAGGTGAAAAAGACCTACTCACCTGGCCCCAAGGGAGGGGCCCTATGGCGTTACCCAATGTCATTTTCACCCATCATTTAGGTCAGAATTTCTTCCCTAGGTGTGTATTGGGAAATGGATCTAAGCAACTAGGATCAGTTCCTATTGCTCTTTGTAACTTGACAATGTCTTTCTGTCCGGAAAGAAATGCAACTCGATGTCAACTATGTACAAAAAATGTAAACTGTACAGGGAATGTAACCCAGTACAACCATGCCTGTGCAAAGAATACATCTTGGCGAATTGCACCACCAACACCAAACCCACTTAACAAAACCATTGGTTGTTCCGGCATCGCTCCATCTCCTAAAGGTACACGAGTGTTATCTGACTGGATTTACTCACCGCCCCACAGGGAGGCGTATGTAAGATAATTGGAGACACATGTTGTACATATATCCCGGACGAAACTGGGACCGATGGCATAATTTATCATGCATTACAAAATCTCACTGATTTACAGAAATATGTCCAATCCAAAACCCCCGGTGCCAAACCCACATCCTGGATGAGTTGGCTCTGGGAGGGCACCTGGTGGCAAGTTCTTCTAAAAACTTTAATGCCAGTGATTGTGGCTTTATCCATATTGTGTGTTGTCATTACCTGTATTGTACCCTGCATCCGTTCCATGGTTACCAAAGCTGTAAGTGCTTCTTTTCTACAGCATGAATTATTGATGACTGCTTACCACATGGTCCCCCAAACTGAGGACCAATATATCGGACCAAAACCGTGTGATGATATTGAATGAAGTATGAGAATGTAACGTTTGTCATATTATCACATACTATAATGATGTTCTTATCGAAACCTTGAGTAGAGGATAAGTAACTGATGTTCGACAGTATGATATAAAATGATAAACAGGAGGGAAATGTTGGAAAAAGAAACTGTACATACATGTTATCATTTTGGATATAATCATACGTCATGTTATCATTTTGGATATAATCATATGTTTTCTGACTAACGCACGAACACTCTTCTGCGTCAGAAACTCCAGCGATTGAAAGGTTGCAGAGAGTGTTCAAGGTCCTTGTGGAGGAATAATCTTGTGATATGTTTGTAAGATTTCTCTGGGAACAGAGAGTTGTTTTGTAAGATTTCTCTGGGAACAGAGAGTTCATAAACAAGGGTGAAGAAGATGAGCCGAATAACAGACACCTGGCATAATAAGATTGCATGAAAGAATCACACCCACATATCCTTCTCACACACCGCCTAATAACTGATTTCTACTTGTGTTTACTTGTGTTAACCAATGACTATACGATCACGTACCTTGTAATCTGTTTGTGTGTAAAGAATAAAAGAGCTGTGCAAAGGGAAATCGACGAAGCTTCCGTGGAGCAGAGTGCTAACTACACATCTAACCGGACTTCCCTTTGCATGCAAAGATCAGAAGAACCTTGTTGTCGTTGCTTTCTTTCACTTGCCGACCGCTCAGAGGCTAGTTGGGTGTTTGGACCTGACACAATGTTCTTTTGTTTTTCTTACAAGGAAGGCAATTTTGCCCACAAACTGCTAGCATTCTGCTAATGAATGCTGATTGGTCAGTTAAGGATTTAGGACTGATTGCGACCCGACATCCTTCCTCGAACTCTCCTGGAGTCTACAGACATTTTTTAAATGAATGAATATCTAAAGGAGGACCAGGAGGACCTTCGTTTCTGACAGACTGATGTAGATCTGGTTCATGTAGATCTGGTTCATGTAGCAGAGATATTCCACCGAATATTAATGCTGTAAAGTAGCTTGTGTTGCTACCACAGAGTGCTACCAATGCCACGACTTAAATAATGGCATTTCACAACAATTGAAGCAGCAAAAAAATATCTAATGGACTGATATTTATTGTATCAACCCATTATATTGAAAAACATAATGAAAGTTGACAGAAAAAAGCAAACATTTTTTTCCATAAACGTTTAATTGTCCCATTCATGTTGGACTACCTCGTGAGCATACCCGGAAGTTCTGAGTTTGGCATATCTCTATAGAATATCTCTGGAGCTATCGTGTCCATTTTGGTTTGAATACCATGGATTGTCACACAAATATGATGTTTTTTGTGTCAAGGTGCTCATGTCTGCTATTTGGGTGGACGGATGTGTTCACATTAGAGCTAGATTCAGGTCACTGTATTTATGAATGTAAGCCTTTAGGATAACGTAGACTAGACTAAGACAGCGAACGCAGCCTCCAAGACAAACTGAGACCAACACGTGTCCGTTTTTCAACAAAAGATTAAAATGCATTAAGTTCAATAAATGAAATTCAGGGACATTTACTGCAGTATCATTCATGAAGTCATACAATTGAATGCATGGATTTGCATTCTTCCCATTGAAGAAAGACTGATGGTGAGAACACACCATCTCTGCATCCTATGAAAGCCTGTTCTTCTACACACACATTAAGTTAATGGGTTGCATCAGTGTTTTTCCTCATAGTTCAACTCTGCTTGAGGAAGTTATGCAGTCAATTACTGCTCCTTAATAACTTTTGGAATTAGAAACATTTCAAAAAAGATCCAATGTGTTTTTTCAATGTTTCTTGATCTAAATAGAGATTTAAATTAAGCAAATATAGCTGATCAAAACCTTTCAAATATCGCTAAGCTTTAACTTAAAGATGTCAACAAAACTCCATATTGAGTTAGGTCTTCACTGGAGGTCATATTGCATAATATTACACATTACAATGGCTTATGAATATCTACAGCTTTCATGCTCATCTAATGCCTTTTATTCTTCCATACAGAACAAAATGATGTGGATCTGAGAATGGTAATTGTGGGGAAGACTGGTAATGGGAAGAGTGCCACTGGTAACACCATTCTGGATCGGCCATGCTTTGAATCAAAGTTCAGTCCAAGGTCTTTGACTGTGGACTGCACTAAAGCCACCGCTGTGGTGGATGGACAACAGGTTGCTGTTATCGACACCCCAGGCCTGTTTGACACCAGGTTTGGCATCGACAAAACCGCTTTGATGATTGAAATAATGAGAAAACATGAAGAGGAGCAGCATAGAAGAGAACTGGAAGAGAGAAGAGAAAGGTTGAGCCAGCTGGTTCGGCAGCATGCTGGGAGGAATGATTGTACCATTGTCTGATCTGGTTTTTCTCTAGTGGAGAAACAGTCATGAATTAATATTACTACAAACTGGACAAATCTTTGAATTCATTCTGTCTGGTAAACATGTAATTACAGATATCTTGAATTAGAGTTTGACTCGGAGAAGTGAGGTTATTTCAAACAGAAGTTACAGCAGGTGGGAGGTGGGAGTGGCTTGTTTTCAAACAGCTAATGGTGCTGAAGATAAAGTTTCTGTTTCTGTGGGCTTTTAATGCTGCAGCCACATAAACTTGTCCGTCCAATCAGAGCAGCAACCTCCATCCCTTCTGGTTAAATGCATAGCTGGGCTAATGTCCAATGGGAAGCCTCGCATGAGCATCATCATCATCATCATCATCCACAGTAATAAGACTAATGATGTTTGGGGTCTGCAGTGTTTGAGTGGTATTTTCAGTGATATCACTGCTGATATCTATTACTAAATTATATGCTGTATATCTCTAACTGATGAGTCAGAATTAAATTATAGATATCTTGAATAAAAATTATAATGTAATTATCTGTTTTTTTAATCTGTAATCTTATGTGATCTCTTATTTCATAAGTGTTAAAACCACATAAGTCTATGCTGCTCTGTCAGTAATTTAAATGTAACAAATGTTAGGTTGAATATTTATTTATGACAACATAATTTCTTTGAAGTGTTTTTATTGTAATTTTTCTCTTTTTTTATTTGATCAAAATAAACAGTGCTTGTCCGTTAATTTGTGTTGCTAACTGTTTGCTATGCCCTGCCCCAGAGCTAGCATGAAGCCCTCTCTAGATGTTCTCCCTAAAGAAATATTTTAGAAGTTTTGGGAAAACATGAAACAGATTTCAGAGAGAATCAAACAAGAGGCTAGAATATATAAATATAAAAACTAAAGCCTGCAGCAATCTATACAGAAGACAATGAAATAAAAATAAAGCATCATCAACAATCACCAGCTTTGGTTTGGACGTGTTAACTGTAAACCCTCTGATACCCTCTGATGTCTGTCGTCTCTCTCTCTCCTCTCTCAACATTTTCACATCTACCAAAGTGAATTAAGGGTTTATTTTTCACCAAACCAGAGTTAACTGGTTGACCGACTGACTGACTGCTGGAACAGTAGAAAAATGAGCAAAGGTTTTATTATGTGTCTTTCAAATCTGATTAACATGAAGTGTGTGTATCATATGACACAATATTCACTGGAGCCAGTCTGAGATGCTCAAGTAGAGACTTCCATATCTGATTGGCTCTTCTTGAGAAACCTCAGTCACCTCAAGTCAGGACTGAGGAATCGACAGGAGAGAAACAGCTGAGGATCCCAGGTTCAAACCGGCTCACAGAGGACATGTCCGTTTGGAAGGGCTCAGACCCTGTAGCGCTTTAAGACTTCAAAATCTTCAAATCATGTGTAAAACTGACCAGTGAAGAGAGGTAAGAATGGGAATAATGTGGAGTTAACTCAGCTGGAGGGGAGAGCTGAATGGTGTGATAAAAGCATGAACAGTCTTTTCATGACGAGAGATAGAAAAACTTTATTTAGCTGTCAAAAGATAAGTCCAAAATCACTCCTATAACTACAGCTAGAGATCTTCAAGTTTGATGCCAGGCCACCAAGGTTTGATTGAATAGCAGGGACAATATTGACGGGCCAATCATAAGGATTTATGGGTTGAAATCATTTAGTTTGAAAACGTTCAACTAAACCTGGACACACAGAACACAGTAGGCCTGTTGTGTGGAGTTTCTGTTGGAAATACTTAAGAAAGGGGGAGAGAAGGGGGAAGGAAGGGGAGGGAGTTTGCTGCTGCTCTGTGCAGGAAGTCTGCTCTTTAGAAGAACTGCTGCCCGTTTCCCATAAACGGTCTGTTTGCCATCAATTCAAACAGAAAATGAAAGTGAAGTTTCACATACGTTTTTTTGCATACATGACTGTATGCAGAGTCAATTATTGACGAACAAACGAGCTGCAGCAGACACACACTGAACTCTGGAGTCTTCACATCCACTCCAGAAACTACTGCCTGATTATTAACCCAAACATGGACGGCAGCTCTTACAACCACAACATCGAACCAAACACGGCCAGAAACTTAGGTAAGTCACGATACTTTATCCATTTTAAAGTACAATTACTTTACAGTGTTATAATCACTGCTGAATACTTCTACAGACTGGGTACAACTACAAATAAATACTTAACATTGTTTCTATTTCTGATGTAACCTTTTATTCCAACACCATAATCTGACCACACATTCTGGAGAACCTTCATACAGAAACTTTGGAAGGATTCGTTTGTCGCCACACAAAATCAAAGGTTTCAAAGTAGAGAGTAAAAATATAGTTATTTCAACACTAATTCAACCACAAGATAGTGATTCCTCAAAAAGAATTGGCGTTACAGCACCTGTGTTGTGTAAACTCAACACTGACCTGTGTTGCTGCTGTTTAAACTAGAGAGAGTTGTTGCAACTCTGTCATGCATGAAGTTTCACTTACACTTTCATAGGTGTAGTTTTAAGTCTATATACTGTGGTTCAATATAGTCAAGTCAATTTATTTATATAGCACATTTAAAATACAACACAGCGTTGACCAAAGTGCTGAACAAAAATACAATATACAGTACCAGTCAAACATTTGGACACAGTTTCCCATTCAAGTGGATACAATAATAATATACAATATATAATAAACAATATAGACAAAGTGTTGACTTTAACTCTATATCACTGTTGAATTAACTCCACAGATTTAGCTGGTTTTCAGAGTTAAGGATGGTGTGTCGCTCAGAACACAGGGATGAGGATGAAGACACAGGATTTCTTGTACTGTATTGTGTTCCAGCTTTAATGCTCTCAGTTGTTATCACCAGTCTGTAAGAACAAATACACTAATATAAAGCACTGACATATGGCTAAATCATAACAACCTTTGAGCTACATAAAGAAATGCTATTAATCAAATACAACTGAACTCCATCAATGAAATGTAGGCATAAAGCACCTAATCAGAGCCACGAGATTCATTCAAACATTAATATTCCTTAATAAGGATTTAAATGTTCGTTATCAACAACAAAGTTAACGTAAAGTTACATTCAGATAATAATATTGACCTTCTGAACAAACTTCCCATAATTTGAATCATTGACTTACACGCCATGGACAATGGCGACACCCGGTGGTAACATGTGGGTACTACAACATGGCATCAACATACTGCAAACATTTCCTCCTCACGTGGCAACGCTACTTCAACCCTCCACAGGGGTACAAAGACTAACCTAATGCATAAGGATTACCGTCTTCTCAGTAACTAACTTAATATCTCCTTCAATGAAATACTACAGGAGCTTTTAACAACTTAGCAACGTGTTTTAAGCTCTAGATGCATACAGGTGCATAGATAACTTAACAGATATAAACATGATAATAAAGCAACAGGCACTTACTTTCCGTCATTGACTGAACATCTCAGAACATCAAACTGGACCACACAAGAAACAAGGGCTGTTAGCCGTAGGTATTAATCAATCCACAGGGTGACGTGTGGACTGAGCGTCACTCACTTCGCCTACAATGTACATACGTCATCTTTACAACCCGAGAACATGAGTCTTAAAGGGACAGGCACCTAAATGTCTGAGCCTTTAATAGAACGAGTCCTCTTTTAAAGCAATCAGCTAAAACTTTTGTCTGAAGTACGGTGTGACGTCACAGACAGTTAAGTGTTTGTTCATTTATGAAGTCTAATAAAGATGTGTGGGATGGACAGGTCGGACGGGTTTCCAACATGAAGTTACACTTCAGCTCATAGTGGGGGTGATTTCAAAGAACTCCAGCCTTTCCTTGTAAATGGTGAACAGTAGACTGAACCCATCTCAAAGCAGCTGAGTGGATGTTTCTTTTCTCCTTCCTTGTGTTAGATGCATTAAGTACAGCTTGCCCAATGGAGATTCTGTCTCGTATTCTACTACACAGGATATCCCAGAACAAATAATGAGCAGCTGAGGATAGTGATGGTTGGGAAGACTGGAATTGGGAAGAGTGCCACTGGAAACACCATTCTTGGTCAACGATGCTTTGAATCAAAGTTCAGTGCAAAGTCTATGACTGTGTACTGTAAAAAAGGTAGGAAAACAACACATATATGTACAAACAGCACATGTATGTATGGTATCTATATCTCAGGACCTGAACATTGCACACTTGTAAGATGCACATTGCACTTGATGACACATGACTCTTTTTTTATCCACTTACTATAGATAGATTGTACATCATTATCATATATCTATATTTTCAATCTACTTAGACAGCAATGTATAAGTATTTTATTGTACTTTTATTCTTAGTACTTCCTGCTGCTACCTCTTCCTTTGCACTGCTGTGTCAAACTGAATTTCCCCCACAGTGAATCAATAAAGGTAAATCTTTTATCTTAAAAGGTAAAGCTGTGGTGGATGGACAACAGGTTGCTGTTATCGACACCCCAGGCCTGTTTGACACCAGGTTTGGCATCGACAAAACAGCTCAAGATGTATGCCAGTGCATCTCTTACGCTTCTCCTGGACCCCATGTATTCCTGGTTGTCATCCGGCTGGGAAGATACACTGAGGAGGAAAAACAGACGGTACAGAAGATTCAAGAGATCTTTGGCCAGGCAGCAGACAGATACAGCATGGTTCTCTTCACTGGTGGTGACCTTCTGAAGGACACCATAGAGAACTTCTGGGATGGAAGCCCAGACCTGCAGGAACTGGTGGCCAGATGTAACGACCAGTATCATGTCTTCAATAACAACCTGAAGGATCGTTCTCAGGTCACTGAGCTGCTCCAGAAGATCAGACATATAGTCAAGAACAACGGAGGAAGCCACTACACCAACGAGATGTTCCAAGAGGCCGAGAGGGTCATCGAAGAGGAGAAACAATGCATCCTGAGAGAGAAAGAAGAACAAATCCAAAAAGAAAGAGAGGAACTGGAGAGGAAGATTCAGGAGAAATGTGAAAAAGAGATGAATAAATTTAAAGAGCAAATCCAGGCTGAGAGAGAGAGGGAGAAGAAAGAGAGGGAGGAAGAGAAGAAGAGGGAGAAGCAGGAGATGGATGAGGAGAAAAAAAGGGAGAGGGATGAGAGAGAGGTGGAGAAAAAGAGAGAAAGAGAGGAGAAAGACAGGGACATGGCAAACAGGATAAAACAAATAAAGGAGCAGCATGATAGAGAACTGGAAGAGGAGAAACAAGGCATCCTGAGAGAGAAAGAAGAACAAATCCAAAAAGAAGGAGAGGAACTGGAGAGGAAGATTCAGGAAGAGCGTCGAGAACAGTTGAGAGAAATTCAGGAGGAAATCCAGGCTGAGAGAGAGAGGAAGAGGAAGAGGGACAAGCAGGAGATGGATGAGTTGAGAGAAAGGGAGAGGGATGAGAGAGAGAGGAAGAGGGAGAAGCAGGAGATGGATGAGTTGAGAGAAAGGGAGAGGGATGAGAGAGAGAGGATGAGGGAGAAGCAGGAGATGGATGAGTTGAAAGAAAGGGAGAGGGATGAGAGAGAGAGGAAGAGGGAGAAGCAGGAGATGGATGAGTTGAGAGAAAGGGAGAGGGATGAGAGAGAGAGGAAGAGGGAGAAGCAGGAGATGGATGAGTTGAGAGAAAGGGAGAGGGATGAGAGAGAGAGGAAGAGGGAGAAGCAGGAGATGGAGGAGAGAAAAAGGGAGAGGGATGAGAGAGAGGTGGAGAGAAAGAGAGAAAGAGAGGAGAAAGACAGGGACATGGCAAACATGATGAAACAAATAAAGCAGCAGCATGATAGAGAACTGGAAGAGGAGAGAAAAAAGTTGCATGACAGGCATGAGTATGCAGCCAGAGTGGAAGCTGAGACGCATAATCCATTACATCCTCTGATTCAGGTTGGCAATACAGTGCTTGGAGGAATAGCAACACTGGGAAGGGCAATTGGGAAATTGTTCAATTGGTGAGTGGTTTGGAATTCAGCCAGTTTAACCACAGAAGCCTCCAGAAGCTTAGAAAGAAAATAGATAATAAATAAATGAAAAACAAAACAGAACAACTATAAGAAAGAAACACTAAAAAAATTTAAAAATTAAAATAAAAAAATAAGGTTAAGAGACATTTCTTTAATATTTACTTGATATATTTAGCTTAATATTTAGCTTTAATATATCTGTTCTAACTGTAGCTTAATTATTGTTATTGTCACTCACTGTTTGTGAGTCCTGGCAATGCCACTATAGTCAGTGGAATTTTGTGATGCAGGATTAGGAGCCCAAAGGTTGGGGGACAGGGGATAGGGGATGCTGGGATTGAGCATAATATATCAAATGTCATGTAAATGTTTCTGCATGTGACAATGTTTAAAATACCAATAAAATATATGTTTAAAAAAAAAAGAAAAAAAAGATGGAGCTAATTTTCTTTGTTGAGGCAGAGCTACAGCAGTTTAGCAAGGCCGAGTCATGTCCAAGTCTGATCATAGTCTCACACTGCCATCTAGTGTTCTTTTCACATGATTACACGAATATGTATTTAGTTTGTAACGTGTGACCTTATAAAACATATCTTTAACATATCTAATAAGATCTTATCCTGACTCAGTTGAATGACTCTTATCATATTATGTTTTCTTCTTTCTTATGTAACTATTGCTCCTGGTTTTCTGTAGACTAATATTCATCCTTATTTTTTTTCCTATGAGGTATGTTGATGACACTTGTGTGCTAAACTGAACTGGAAATAAAGGCGTTATGTGAAGAACAAACCTTTGTCAAAACATTAATTAACACTGTGGATACCTTGAGATGTTCCAATTCATTTCAAATGATCAGCAAGTGATAACCCCAAACTATCAGATAGATGTATCTTACAGCCTGCAGACTGGGATAAGAGGGGCAGTGAAACTGGACACCGCTGCCGGCCTGCCAACCAGAGAGCGTTGAGGATAAAGGCTGAAACACTCAGTGAAGGTTGGGCACCTCCTGAAGACCTCAACGCATCCAACTACAACCAGGCACATGAAAAGCTCTCACACACACATATGAGATGCTCTCAGAGCTTTTCATATGTGTGTGAGAGCTTTTCATATGTGTTGCGTCCCTCATACCTTTTCCTCAGTTTCACTTTTGCTATGATGTCCACTGTGTAGGTATTTATAGGAGTGGTTTGCTGCATAGAATCATCTGGTGAAGAGGAAACACAGCAGAAAGACTCTGAACTGCACCTGCATTCAATTAGGCCAACATGGTAAACGGTAAGGATGATGCTCCCGTTCTAATGTTGTTAATGATGCACTGTAATATCCAACATTTCCTTCAGCTCACTGTTCATCCTTTGACACCTGGTCATCAAGCATGACTGTTCATGAATTGTAAGCAGCCATAGGATGACAGTAACATCATTTGGTTAATATTGCAGATTTTGATGTCCGTTGTAGTCAGGAGATATTCTATGACAGCTGATGTTACATTTTAATTTGAGTTGATATGAAAAATTTCTTTTTAATCCTTTAAGATCACATCCTGTCAGTATTCACCATAAAAAACACAGAAAATTCTCTTTCTTTGTATCAAAATGTGATCAGGTTTTCTTCTGGTAAAACTAAATATGAACTGCTCTTATGCAACATTGGAACCAACGAAAGTCAACCAACTAATACCAATAATATCATGGCATCAATCAATCCTCAACTCTTAGAGGCAAAAGGGTTCAGATTTGACATCAGAGTGAAGTGTTTCTGGGGGCCAGACCTCAGCAACGACAGTAACTTCAGACTTCATTGATTGGTTTTGGTGAAACTGGATCATATTCTATGGTGACTCTTTTACAGAGTGTCATGATGAACAGATTTACCAAGGCTTCGTTCACATCACCAGGCCAAAGAAAATCTGATTTTTTTTCTATTTAGATTTGAGTCACTTTCCTATGTGATCATAGATCAGATGCATATACAATTTGTGGCCATGCGGTGTGAATGAGAACGGTCAGATCAGAATTTCTGTGCCTTTTTGCATATACTGTATGCATGCATACATACGAGCGCTGTCGTCAGCAGCTAAGTGTTCGTCATCCTCCAGACCACTAGCACAGCCCTTCTGCATACAGCCTGTTCATTCCCTATTAAATCCATTTTACCGAAATCAGCTGCACTTCACCAAGAGGACGCTCTAGAAGGAGTCCTCAATGAATGGGAGTGAATGGAGCTAAACAGCTAAAATAATTATTTTCACCTACTTCTAGACAAAAATGGTCACATTTTATTTTAGTTTGTGCAAATATGGTATTGATTATATATCAGAAGTGAAATAAAAACACACCAATGTTCTTTCGTTTTTCTTACAAGGAAGGCAATTTTGCCCACAAACTGCTAGCATTCTGCTAATGAATGCTGATTGGTCAGTTAAGGATTTAGGACTGATTGCGACCCGACATCCTTCCTCGAACTCTCCTGGAGTCTACAGACATTTTTTAAATGAATGAATATCTAAAGGAGGACCAGGAGGACCTTCGTTTCTGACAGACTGATGTAGATCTGGTTCATGTAGATCTGGTTCATGTAGATCTGGTTCATGTAGCAGAGATATTCCACCGAATATTAATGCTGTAAAGTAGCTTGTGTTGCTACCACTGAGTGCTACCAATGCCACGACTTAAATAATGGCATTTCACAACAATTGAAGCAGCAAAAAAATATCTAATGGACTGATATTTATTGTATCAACCCATTATATTGAAAAACATAATGAAAGTTGACAGAAAAAAGCAAACATTTTTTTCCATAAACGTTTAATTGTCCCATTCATGTTGGACTACCTCGTGAGCATACCCGGAAGTTCTGAGTTTGGCATATCTCTATAGAATATCTCTGGAGCTATCGTGTCCATTTTGGTTTGAATACCATGGATTGTCACACAAATATGATGTTTTTTGTGTCAAGGTGCTCATGTCTGCTATTTGGGTGGACGGATGTGTTCACATTAGAGCTAGATTCAGGTCACTGTATTTATGAATGTAAGCCTTTAGGATAACGTAGACTAGACTAAGACAGCGAACGCAGCCTCCAAGACAAACTGAGACCAACACGTGTCCGTTTTTCAACAAAAGATTAAAGTGCATTAAGTTCAATAAATGAAATTCAGGGACATTTACTGCAGTATCATTCATGAAGTCATACAATTGAATGCATGGATTTGCATTCTTCCCATTGAAGAAAGACTGATGGTGAGAACACACCATCTCTGCATCCTATGAAAGCCTGTTCTTCTACACACACATTAAGTTAATGGGTTGCATCAGTGTTTTTCCTCATAGTTCAACTCTGCTTGAGGAAGTTATGCAGTCAATTACTGCTCCTTAATAACTTTTGGAATTAGAAACATTTCAAAAAAGATCCAATGTGTTTTTTCAATGTTTCTTGATCTAAATAGAGATTTAAATTAAGCAAATATAGCTGATCAAAACCTTTCAAATATCGCTAAGCTTTAACTTAAAGATGTCAACAAAACTCCATATTGAGTTATGTCTTCACTGGAGCTCATATTGCATAATATTACACATTACAATGGCTTATGAATATCTACAGCTTTCATGCTCATCTAATGCCTTTTATTCTTCCATACAGAACAAAATGATGTGGATCTGAGAATGGTAATTGTGGGGAAGACTGGTAATGGGAAGAGTGCCACTGGTAACACCATTCTGGATCGGCCATGCTTTGAATCAAAGTTCAGTCCAAGGTCTTTGACTGTGGACTGCACTAAAGCCACCGCTGTGGTGGATGGACAACAGGTTGCTGTTATCGACACCCCAGGCCTGTTTGACACCAGGTTTGGCATCGACAAAACCGCTTTGATGATTGAAATAATGAGAAAACATGAAGAGGAGCAGCATAGAAGAGAACTGGAAGAGAGAAGAGAAAGGTTGAGCCAGCTGGTTCGGCAGCATGCTGGGAGGAATGATTGTACCATTGTCTGATCTGGTTTTTCTCTAGTGGAGAAACAGTCATGAATTAATATTACTACAAACTGGACAAATCTTTGAATTCATTCTGTCTGGTAAACATGTAATTACAGATATCTTGAATTAGAGTTTGACTCGGAGAAGTGAGGTTATTTCAAACAGAAGTTACAGCAGGTGGGAGGTGGGAGGTGGGAGTGGCTTGTTTTCAAACAGCTAATGGTGCTGAAGATAAAGTTTCTGTTTCTGTGGGCTTTTAATGCTGCAGCCACATAAACTTGTCCGTCCAATCAGAGCAGCAACCTCCATCCCTTCTGGTTAAATGCATAGCTGGGCTAATGTCCAATGGGAAGCCTCGCATGAGCATCATCATCATCATCATCATCCACAGTAATAAGACTAATGATGTTTGGGGTCTGCAGTGTTTGAGTGGTATTTTCAGTGATATCACTGCTGATATCTATTACTAAATTATATGCTGTATATCTCTAACTGATGAGTCAGAATTAAATTATAGATATCTTGAATAAAAATTATAATGTAATTATCTGTTTTTTTAATCTGTAATCTTATGTGATCTCTTATTTCATAAGTGTTAAAACCACATAAGTCTATGCTGCTCTGTCAGTAATTTAAATGTAACAAATGTTAGGTTGAATATTTATTTATGACAACATAATTTCTTTGAAGTGTTTTTATTGTAATTTTTCTCTTTTTTTATTTGATCAAAATAAACAGTGCTTGTCGGTTAATTTGTGTTGCTAACTGTTTGCTATGCCCTGCCCCAGAGCTAGCATGAAGCCCTCTCTAGATGTTCTCCCTAAAGAAATATTTTAGAAGTTTTGGGAAAACATGAAACAGATTTCAGAGAGAATCAAACAAGAGGCTAGAATATATAAATATAAAAACTAAAGCCTGCAGCAATCTATACAGAAGACAATGAAATAAAAATAAAGCATCATCAACAATCACCAGCTTTGGTTTGGACGTGTTAACTGTAAACCCTCTGATACCCTCTGATGTCTGTCGTCTCTCTCTCTCCTCTCTCAACATTTTCACATCTACCAAAGTGAATTAAGGGTTTATTTTTCACCAAACCAGAGTTAACTGGTTGACCGACTGACTGACTGCTGGAACAGTAGAAAAATGAGCAAAGGTTTTATTATGTGTCTTTCAAATCTGATTAACATGAAGTGTGTGTATCATATGACACAATATTCACTGGAGCCAGTCTGAGATGCTCAAGTAGAGACTTCCATATCTGATTGGCTCTTCTTGAGAAACCTCAGTCACCTCAAGTCAGGACTGAGGAATCGACAGGAGAGAAACAGCTGAGGATCCCAGGTTCAAACCGGCTCACAGAGGACATGTCCGTTTGGAAGGGCTCAGACCCTGTAGCGCTTTAAGACTTCAAAATCTTCAAATCATGTGTAAAACTGACCAGTGAAGAGAGGTAAGAATGGGAATAATGTGGAGTTAACTCAGCTGGAGGGGAGAGCTGAATGGTGTGATAAAAGCATGAACAGTCTTTTCATGACGAGAGATAGAAAAACTTTATTTAGCTGTCAAAAGATAAGTCCAAAATCACTCCTATAACTACAGCTAGAGATCTTCAAGTTTGATGCCAGGCCACCAAGGTTTGATTGAATAGCAGGGACAATATTGACGGGCCAATCATAAGGATTTATGGGTTGAAATCATTTAGTTTGAAAACGTTCAACTAAACCTGGACACACAGAACACAGTAGGCCTGTTGTGTGGAGTTTCTGTTGGAAATACTTAAGAAAGGGGGAGAGAAGGGGGAAGGAAGGGGAGGGAGTTTGCTGCTGCTCTGTGCAGGAAGTCTGCTCTTTAGAAGAACTGCTGCCCGTTTCCCATAAACGGTCTGTTTGCCATCAATTCAAACAGAAAATGAAAGTGAAGTTTCACATACGTTTTTTTGCATACATGACTGTATGCAGAGTCAATTATTGACGAACAAACGAGCTGCAGCAGACACACACTGAACTCTGGAGTCTTCACATCCACTCCAGAAACTACTGCCTGATTATTAACCCAAACATGGACGGCAGCTCTTACAACCACAACATCGAACCAAACACGGCCAGAAACTTAGGTAAGTCACGATACTTTATCCATTTTAAAGTACAATTACTTTACAGTGTTATAATCACTGCTGAATACTTCTACAGACTGGGTACAACTACAAATAAATACTTAACATTGTTTCTATTTCTGATGTAACCTTTTATTCCAACACCATAATCTGACCACACATTCTGGAGAACCTTCATACAGAAACTTTGGAAGGATTCGTTTGTCGCCACACAAAATCAAAGGTTTCAAAGTAGAGAGTAAAAATATAGTTATTTCAACACTAATTCAACCACAAGATAGTGATTCCTCAAAAAGAATTGGCGTTACAGCACCTGTGTTGTGTAAACTCAACACTGACCTGTGTTGCTGCTGTTTAAACTAGAGAGAGTTGTTGCAACTCTGTCATGCATGAAGTTTCACTTACACTTTCATAGGTGTAGTTTTAAGTCTATATACTGTGGTTCAATATAGTCAAGTCAATTTATTTATATAGCACATTTAAAATACAACACAGCGTTGACCAAAGTGCTGAACAAAAATACAATATACAGTACCAGTCAAACATTTGGACACAGTTTCCCATTCAAGTGGATACAATAATAATATACAATATATAATAAACAATATAGACAAAGTGTTGACTTTAACTCTATATCACTGTTGAATTAACTCCACAGATTTAGCTGGTTTTCAGAGTTAAGGATGGTGTGTCGCTCAGAACACAGGGATGAGGATGAAGACACAGGATTTCTTGTACTGTATTGTGTTCCAGCTTTAATGCTCTCAGTTGTTATCACCAGTCTGTAAGAACAAATACACTAATATAAAGCACTGACATATGGCTAAATCATAACAACCTTTGAGCTACATAAAGAAATGCTATTAATCAAATACAACTGAACTCCATCAATGAAATGTAGGCATAAAGCACCTAATCAGAGCCACGAGATTCATTCAAACATTAATATTCCTTAATAAGGATTTAAATGTTCGTTATCAACAACAAAGTTAACGTAAAGTTACATTCAGATAATAATATTGACCTTCTGAACAAACTTCCCATAATTTGAATCATTGACTTACACGCCATGGACAATGGCGACACCCGGTGGTAACATGTGGGTACTACAACATGGCATCAACATACTGCAAACATTTCCTCCTCACGTGGCAACGCTACTTCAACCCTCCACAGGGGTACAAAGACTAACCTAATGCATAAGGATTACCGTCTTCTCAGTAACTAACTTAATATCTCCTTCAATGAAATACTACAGGAGCTTTTAACAACTTAGCAACGTGTTTTAAGCTCTAGATGCATACAGGTGCATAGATAACTTAACAGATATAAACATGATAATAAAGCAACAGGCACTTACTTTCCGTCATTGACTGAACATCTCAGAACATCAAACTGGACCACACAAGAAACAAGGGCTGTTAGCCGTAGGTATTAATCAATCCACAGGGTGACGTGTGGACTGAGCGTCACTCACTTCGCCTACAATGTACATACGTCATCTTTACAACCCTAGAACATGAGTCTTAAAGGGACAGGCACCTAAATGTCTGAGCCTTTAATAGAACGAGTCCTCTTTTAAAGCAATCAGCTAAAACTTTTGTCTGAAGTACGGTGTGACGTCACAGACAGTTAAGTGTTTGTTCATTTATGAAGTCTAATAAAGATGTGTGGGATGGACAGGTCGGACGGGTTTCCAACATGAAGTTACACTTCAGCTCATAGTGGGGGTGATTTCAAAGAACTCCAGCCTTTCCTTGTAAATGGTGAACAGTAGACTGAACCCATCTCAAAGCAGCTGAGTGGATGTTTCTTTTCTCCTTCCTTGTGTTAGATGCATTAAGTACAGCTTGCCCAATGGAGATTCTGTCTCGTATTCTACTACACAGGATATCCCAGAACAAATAATGAGCAGCTGAGGATAGTGATGGTTGGGAAGACTGGAATTGGGAAGAGTGCCACTGGAAACACCATTCTTGGTCAACGATGCTTTGAATCAAAGTTCAGTGCAAAGTCTATGACTGTGTACTGTAAAAAAGGTAGGAAAACAACACATATATGTACAAACAGCACATGTATGTATGGTATCTATATCTCAGGACCTGAACATTGCACACTTGTAAGATGCACATTGCACTTGATGACACATGACTCTTTTTTTATCCACTTACTATAGATAGATTGTACATCATTATCATATATCTATATTTTCAATCTACTTAGACAGCAATGTATAAGTATTTTATTGTACTTTTATTCTTAGTACTTCCTGCTGCTACCTCTTCCTTTGCACTGCTGTGTCAAACTGAATTTCCCCCACCGTGAATCAATAAAGGTAAATCTTTTATCTTAAAAGGTAAAGCTGTGGTGGATGGACAACAGGTTGCTGTTATCGACACCCCAGGCCTGTTTGACACCAGGTTTGGCATCGACAAAACAGCTCAAGATGTATGCCAGTGCATCTCTTACGCTTCTCCTGGACCCCATGTATTCCTGGTTGTCATCCGGCTGGGAAGATACACTGAGGAGGAAAAACAGACGGTACAGAAGATTCAAGAGATCTTTGGCCAGGCAGCAGACAGATACAGCATGGTTCTCTTCACTGGTGGTGACCTTCTGAAGGACACCATAGAGAACTTCTGGGATGGAAGCCCAGACCTGCAGGAACTGGTGGCCAGATGTAACGACCAGTATCATGTCTTCAATAACAACCTGAAGGATCGTTCTCAGGTCACTGAGCTGCTCCAGAAGATCAGACATATAGTCAAGAACAACGGAGGAAGCCACTACACCAACGAGATGTTCCAAGAGGCCGAGAGGGTCATCGAAGAGGAGAAACAAGGCATCCTGAGAGAGAAAGAAGAACAAATCCAAAAAGAAACAGAGGAACTGGAGAGGAAGATTCAGGAGAAATATGAAAAAGAGATGAATAAATTTAAAGAGCAAATCCAGGCTGAGAGAGAGAGGGAGAAGAAAGAGAGGGAGGAAGAGAAGAAGAGGGAGAAGCAGGAGATGGATGAGGAGAAAAAAAGGGAGAGGGATGAGAGAGAGGTGGAGAAAAAGAGAGAAAGAGAGGAGAAAGACAGGGACATGGCAAACAGGATGAAACAAATAAAGGAGCAGCATGATAGAGAACTGGAAGAGGAGAAACAAGGCATCCTGAGAGAGAAAAAAGAACAAATCCAAAAAGAAGGAGAGGAACTGGAGAGGAAGATTCAGGAAGAGCGTCGAGAACAGTTGAGAGAAATTCAGGAGGAAATCCAGGCTGAGAGAGAGAGGAAGAGGAAGAGGGACAAGCAGGAGATGGATGAGTTGAGAGAAAGGGAGAGGGGTGAGAGAGAGAGGAAGAGGGAGAAGCAGGAGATGGATGAGTTGAGAGAAAGGGAGAGGGATGAGAGAGAGAGGATGAGGGAGAAGCAGGAGATGGATGAGTTGAAAGAAAGGGAGAGGGATGAGAGAGAGAGGAAGAGGGAGAAGCAGGAGATGGATGAGTTGAGAGAAAGGGAGAGGGATGAGAGAGAGAGGAAGAGGGAGAAGCAGGAGATGGATGAGTTGAGAGAAAGGGAGAGGGATGAGAGAGAGAGGAAGAGGGAGAAGCAGGAGATGGAGGAGAGAAAAAGGGAGAGGGATGAGAGAGAGGTGGAGAGAAAGAGAGAAAGAGAGGAGAAAGACAGGGACATGGCAAACATGATGAAACAAATAAAGCAGCAGCATGATAGAGAACTGGAAGAGGAGAGAAAAAAGTTGCATGACAGGCATGAGTATGCAGCCAGAGTGGAAGCTGAGACGCATAATCCATTACATCCTCTGATTCAGGTTGGCAATACAGTGCTTGGAGGAATAGCAACACTGGGAAGGGCAATTGGGAAATTGTTCAATTGGTGAGTGGTTTGGAATTCAGCCAGTTTAACCACAGAAGCCTCCAGAAGCTTAGAAAGAAAATAGATAATAAATAAATGAAAAACAAAACAGAACAACTATAAGAAAGAAAGACTAAAAAAATTTAAAAATTAAAATAAAAAAATAAGGTCAAGAGACACATTTCTTTAATATTTACTTGATATATTTAGCTTAATATTTAGCTTTAATATATCTGTTCTAACTGTAGCTTAATTATTGTTATTGTCACTCACTGTGTGTGAGTCCTGGCAATGCCACTATAGTCAGTGGAATTTTGTGATGCAGGATTAGGAGCCCAAAGGTTGGGGGACAGGGGATAGGGGATGCTGGGATTGAGCATAATATATCAAATGTCATGTAAATGTTTCTGCATGTGACAATGTTTAAAATACCAATAAAATATATGTTTAAAAAAAAAAGAAAAAAAAGATGGAGCTAATTTTCTTTGTTGAGGCAGAGCTACAGCAGTTTAGCAAGGCCGAGTCATGTCCAAGTCTGATCATAGTCTCACACTGCCATCTAGTGTTCTTTTCACATGATTACACGAATATGTATTTAGTTTGTAACGTGTGACCTTATAAAACATATCTTTAACATATCTAATAAGATCTTATCCTGACTCAGTTGAATGACTCTTATCATATTATGTTTTCTTCTTTCTTATGTAACTATTGCTCCTGGTTTTCTGTAGACTAATATTCATCCTTATTTTTTTTCCTATGAGGTATGTTGATGACACTTGTGTGCTAAACTGAACTGGAAATAAAGGCGTTATGTGAAGAACAAACCTTTGTCAAAACATTAATTAACACTGTGGATACCTTGAGATGTTCCAATTCATTTCAAATGATCAGCAAGTGATAACCCCAAACTATCAGATAGATGTATCTTACAGCCTGCAGACTGGGATAAGAGGGGCAGTGAAACTGGACACCGCTGCCGGCCTGCCAACCAGAGAGCGTTGAGGATAAAGGCTGAAACACTCAGTGAAGGTTGGGCACCTCCTGAAGACCTCAACGCATCCAACTACAACCAGGCACATGAAAAGCTCTCACACACACATATGAGATGCTCTCAGAGCTTTTCATATGTGTGTGAGAGCTTTTCATATGTGTTGCGTCCCTCATACCTTTTCCTCAGTTTCACTTTTGCTATGATGTCCACTGTGTAGGTATTTATAGGAGTGGTTTGCTGCATAGAATCATCTGGTGAAGAGGAAACACAGCAGAAAGACTCTGAACTGCACCTGCATTCAATTAGGCCAACATGGTAAACGGTAAGGATGATGCTCCCGTTCTAATGTTGTTAATGATGCACTGTAATATCCAACATTTCCTTCAGCTCACTGTTCATCCTTTGACACCTGGTCATCAAGCATGACTGTTCATGAATTGTAAGCAGCCATAGGATGACAGTAACATCATTTGGTTAATATTGCAGATTTTGATGTCCGTTGTAGTCAGGAGATATTCTATGACAGCTGATGTTACATTTTAATTTGAGTTGATATGAAAAATTTCTTTTTAATCCTTTAAGATCACATCCTGTCAGTATTCACCATAAAAAACACAGAAAATTCTCTTTCTTTGTATCAAAATGTGATCAGGTTTTCTTCTGGTAAAACTAAATATGAACTGCTCTTATGCAACATTGGAACCAACGAAAGTCAACCAACTAATACCAATAATATCATGGCATCAATCAATCCTCAACTCTTAGAGGCAAAAGGGTTCAGATTTGACATCAGAGTGAAGTGTTTCTGGGGGCCAGACCTCAGCAACGACAGTAACTTCAGACTTCATTGATTGGTTTTGGTGAAACTGGATCATATTCTATGGTGACTCTTTTACAGAGTGTCATGATGAACAGATTTACCAAGGCTTCGTTCACATCACCAGGCCAAAGAAAATCTGATTTTTTTTCTATTTAGATTTGAGTCACTTTCCTATGTGATCATAGATCAGATGCATATACAATTTGTGGCCATGCGGTGTGAATGAGAACGGTCAGATCAGAATTTCTGTGCCTTTTTGCATATACTGTATGCATGCATACATACGAGCGCTGTCGTCAGCAGCTAAGTGTTCGTCATCCTCCAGACCACTAGCACAGCCCTTCTGCATACAGCCTGTTCATTCCCTATTAAATCCATTTTACCGAAATCAGCTGCACTTCACCAAGAGGACGCTCTAGAAGGAGTCCTCAATGAATGGGAGTGAATGGAGCTAAACAGCTAAAATAATTATTTTCACCTACTTCTAGACAAAAATGGTCACATTTTATTTTAGTTTGTGCAAATATGGTATTGATTATATATCAGAAGTGAAATAAAAACACACCAATGTTCTTTCGTTTTTCTTACAAGGAAGGCAATTTTGCCCACAAACTGCTAGCATTCTGCTAATGAATGCTGATTGGTCAGTTAAGGATTTAGGACTGATTGCGACCCGACATCCTTCCTCGAACTCTCCTGGAGTCTACAGACATTTTTTAAATGAATGAATATCTAAAGGAGGACCAGGAGGACCTTCGTTTCTGACAGACTGATGTAGATCTGGTTCATGTAGATCTGGTTCATGTAGATCTGGTTCATGTAGCAGAGATATTCCACCGAATATTAATGCTGTAAAGTAGCTTGTGTTGCTACCACAGAGTGCTACCAATGCCACGACTTAAATAATGGCATTTCACAACAATTGAAGCAGCAAAAAAATATCTAATGGACTGATATTTATTGTATCAAACCATTATATTGAAAAACATAATGAAAGTTGACAGAAAAAAGCAAACATTTTTTTCCATAAACGTTTAATTGTCCCATTCATGTTGGACTACCTCGTGAGCATACCCGGAAGTTCTGAGTTTGGCATATCTCTATAGAATATCTCTGGAGCTATCGTGTCCATTTTGGTTTGAATACCATGGATTGTCACACAAATATGATGTTTTTTGTGTCAAGGTGCTCATGTCTGCTATTTGGGTGGACGGATGTGTTCACATTAGAGCTAGATTCAGGTCACTGTATTTATGAATGTAAGCCTTTAGGATAACGTAGACTAGACTAAGACAGCGAACGCAGCCTCCAAGACAAACTGAGACCAACACGTGTCCGTTTTTCAACAAAAGATTAAAGTGCATTAAGTTCAATAAATAAAATTCAGGGACATTTACTGCAGTATCATTCATGAAGTCATACAATTGAATGCATGGATTTGCATTCTTCCCATTGAAGAAAGACTGATGGTGAGAACACACCATCTCTGCATCCTATGAAAGCCTGTTCTTCTACACACACATTAAGTTAATGGGTTGCATCAGTGTTTTTCCTCATAGTTCAACTCTGCTTGAGGAAGTTATGCAGTCAATTACTGCTCCTTAATAACTTTTGGAATTAGAAACATTTAAAAAAAGATCCAATGTGTTTTTTCAATGTTTCTTGATCTAAATAGAGATTTAAATTAAGCAAATATAGCTGATCAAAACCTTTCAAATATCGCTAAGCTTTAACTTAAAGATGTCAACAAAACTCCATATTGAGTTATGTCTTCACTGGAGGTCATATTGCATAATATTACACATTACAATGGCTTATGAATATCTACAGCTTTCATGCTCATCTAATGCCTTTTATTCTTCCATACAGAACAAAATGATGTGGATCTGAGAATGGTAATTGTGGGGAAGACTGGTAATGGGAAGAGTGCCACTGGTAACACCATTCTGGATCGGCCATGCTTTGAATCAAAGTTCAGTCCAAGGTCTTTGACTGTGGACTGCACTAAAGCCACCGCTGTGGTGGATGGACAACAGGTTGCTGTTATCGACACCCCAGGCCTGTTTGACACCAGGTTTGGCATCGACAAAACCGCTTTGATGATTGAAATAATGAGAAAACATGAAGAGGAGCAGCATAGAAGAGAACTGGAAGAGAGAAGAGAAAGGTTGAGCCAGCTGGTTCGGCAGCATGCTGGGAGGAATGATTGTACCATTGTCTGATCTGGTTTTTCTCTAGTGGAGAAACAGTCATGAATTAATATTACTACAAACTGGACAAATCTTTGAATTCATTCTGTCTGGTAAACATGTAATTACAGATATCTTGAATTAGAGTTTGACTCGGAGAAGTGAGGTTATTTCAAACAGAAGTTACAGCAGGTGGGAGGTGGGAGTGGCTTGTTTTCAAACAGCTAATGGTGCTGAAGATAAAGTTTCTGTTTCTGTGGGCTTTTAATGCTGCAGCCACATAAACTTGTCCGTCCAATCAGAGCAGCAACCTCCATCCCTTCTGGTTAAATGCATAGCTGGGCTAATGTCCAATGGGAAGCCTCGCATGAGCATCATCATCATCATCATCATCCACAGTAATAAGACTAATGATGTTTGGGGTCTGCAGTGTTTGAGTGGTATTTTCAGTGATATCACTGCTGATATCTATTACTAAATTATATGCTGTATATCTCTAACTGATGAGTCAGAATTAAATTATAGATATCTTGAATAAAAATTATAATGTAATTATCTGTTTTTTTAATCTGTAATCTTATGTGATCTCTTATTTCATAAGTGTTAAAACCACATAAGTCTATGCTGCTCTGTCAGTAATTTAAATGTAACAAATGTTAGGTTGAATATTTATTTATGACAACATAATTTCTTTGAAGTGTTTTTATTGTAATTTTTCTCTTTTTTTATTTGATCAAAATAAACAGTGCTTGTCCGTTAATTTGTGTTGCTAACTGTTTGCTATGCCCTGCCCCAGAGCTAGCATGAAGCCCTCTCTAGATGTTCTCCCTAAAGAAATATTTTAGAAGTTTTGGGAAAACATGAAACGGATTTCAGAGAGAATCAAACAAGAGGCTAGAATATATAAATATAAAAACTAAAGCCTGCAGCAATCTATACAGAAGACAATGAAATAAAAATAAAGCATCATCAACAATCACCAGCTTTGGTTTGGACGTGTTAACTGTAAACCCTCTGATACCCTCTGATGTCTGTCGTCTCTCTCTCTCCTCTCTCAACATTTTCACATCTACCAAAGTGAATTAAGGGTTTATTTTTCACCAAACCAGAGTTAACTGGTTGACCGACTGACTGACTGCTGGAACAGTAGAAAAATGAGCAAAGGTTTTATTATGTGTCTTTCAAATCTGATTAACATGAAGTGTGTGTATCATATGACACAATATTCACTGGAGCCAGTCTGAGATGCTCAAGTAGAGACTTCCATATCTGATTGGCTCTTCTTGAGAAACCTCAGTCACCTCAAGTCAGGACTGAGGAATCGACAGGAGAGAAACAGCTGAGGATCCCAGGTTCAAACCGGCTCACAGAGAACATGTCCGTTTGGAAGGGCTCAGACCCTGTAGCGCTTTAAGACTTCAAAATCTTCAAATCATGTGTAAAACTGACCAGTGAAGAGAGGTAAGAATGGGAATAATGTGGAGTTAACTCAGCTGGAGGGGAGAGCTGAATGGTGTGATAAAAGCATGAACAGTCTTTTCATGACGAGAGATAGAAAAACTTTATTTAGCTGTCAAAAGATAAGTCCAAAATCACTCCTATAACTACAGCTAGAGATCTTCAAGTTTGATGCCAGGCCACCAAGGTTTGATTGAATAGCAGGGACAATATTGACGGGCCAATCATAAGGATTTATGGGTTGAAATCATTTAGTTTGAAAACGTTCAACTAAACCTGGACACACAGAACACAGTAGGCCTGTTGTGTGGAGTTTCTGTTGGAAATACTTAAGAAAGGGGGAGAGAAGGGGGAAGGAAGGGGAGGGAGTTTGCTGCTGCTCTGTGCAGGAAGTCTGCTCTTTAGAAGAACTGCTGCCCGTTTCCCATAAACGGTCTGTTTGCCATCAATTCAAACAGAAAATGAAAGTGAAGTTTCACATACTTTTTTTTGGATACATGACTGTATGACGCCTGACGCCCTCAACGCCTGTCTGTGTCTGTGTCTGTGTGTGTCTGTTTCTGTGTGTCTGTGTCTGTGTGTGTGTCTGTGTGTGTGTGTGTCTGTGTCTGTGTGTGTGTGTGTATGTGTCTGTGTGTCTGTGTGTATGTGTCTGTGTCTGTGTGTATGTGTCTGTGTGTCTGTGTGTATGTGTCTGTGTCTGTGTGTATGTGTCTGTGTGTCTGTGTGTGTGTCTGTGTGTCTGTGTGTATGTGTCTGTGTCTGTGTGTATGTGTCTGTGTGTCTGTGTGTATGTGTCTGTGTCTGTGTGTATGTGTCTGTGTGTCTGTGTGTGTCTGTGTCTGTGTCTGTGTCTGTGTGTGTGTCTGTGTGTCTGTGTGTCTGTGTGTGTGTATGTGTGTGTGTCAGTTTCTCTGTGTGTATGTGTGTGTCTGTGTGTCTGTGTGTGTCTGTGTGTGTGTGTGAGTGTGTCTGTGTCTGTGTGTCTGTGTGTCTGTGTGAGTGTGTCTGTGTGTGTGTGTCTGTGTCTGTGTGTGTGTGTATCTGTGTGTCTGTGTGTGTCTGTGTCTGTGTGTGTGTGTGTGTGTGTGTGTGTGTGTCTCTGTGTGTGTGTGTCTGTGTGTCTGTGTGTATGTGTCTGTGTGTCTGTGTGTCTGTGTCTGTGTGTCTGTGTGTGTGTGTCTGTGTGTCTCTGTGTGTGTGTGTCTGTGTCTGTGTGTCTGTGTGTATGTGTCTGTGTCTGTGTGTATGTGTCTGTGTCTGTGTGTCTGTGTGTATGTGTCTGTCTGTGTGTGTCTGTGTCTGTGTCTGTGTGTCTGTGTGTGTGTGTCTGTGTCTGTGTGTCTGTGTGTATGTGTCTGTCTGTGTGTGTCTGTGTCTGTGTCTGTGTGTATGTGTCTGTGTCTGTGTCTGTGTGTATGTGTCTGTGTCTGTGTGTGTGTGTCTGTGTGTGTGTTTGTGTGTGTGTGTGTGTATGTCTGTGTGTGTCTGTGTGTGTGTGTATGTGTCTGTATCTGTGTGTCTGTGTCTGTGTGTCTGTGTCTGTGTGTCTGTGTGTGTGTTTGTGTGTGTGTGTGTGTGTATGTCTGTGTGTCTCTGTGTGTCTGTGTCTGTGTGTGTGTGTATCTGTGTGTCTGTGTGTGTGTGTGTGTCTGTGTCTGTGTGTCTGTGTGTGTGAGTCTGTGTCTGTGTGTGTGTGTTTGTGTGTGTGTGTGTGTGTATGTCTGTGTGTCTCTGTGTGTCTGTGTCTGTGTGTGTGTGTATCTGTGTGTCTGTGTGTGTGTGTGTGTCTGTGTCTGTGTGTCTGTGTCTGTGTGTGTGTGTCTGTGTGTCTGTGTCTGTGTCTGTGTGTCTGTGTGTGTGAGTCTGTGTGTCTCTGTGTGTGTGTCTGTGTGTATGTGTGTATGTGTCTGTGTGTCTCTGTGTGTCTGTGTCTGTGTGTCTGTGTCTGTGTGTCTGTGTCTGTGTCTGTGTGTCTGTGTGTCTCTGTGTGTGTGTCTGTGTGTATGTGTGTATGTGTCTGTGTGTCTCTGTGTGTCTGTGTCTGTGTGTCTGTGTCTGTGTGTCTGTGTCTGTGTGTCTGTGTCTGTGTGTGTGAGTCTGTGTGTCTCTGTGTGTGTGTCTGTGTGTATGTGTCTGTGTGTCTCTGTGTGTCTGTGTCTGTGTGTATGTGTCTGTGTGTCTGTGTCTGTGTGTCTGTGTGTCTGTGTGTCTCTGTGTGTCTGTGTCTGTGTGTCTGTGTGTATGTGTCTGTGTCTGTGTGTATGTGTCTGTGTCTGTGTGTGTGTGTCTGTCTGTGTGTGTCTGTGTCTGTGTGTGTGTGTGTGTGTGTGTGTGTGTGTCTGTGTGTCTGTCTGTGTGTGTCTGTGTCTGTGTCTGTGTGTGTGTGTGTGTCTGTGTGTGTGTGTCTGTGTGTCTGTCTGTGTGTGTCTGTGTCTGTGTCTGTGTGTGTGTGTGTGTGTCTGTGTGTGTGTGTCTGTCTGTGTGTGTCTGTGTCTGTGTGTGTGTGTGTGTCTGTGTGTGTGTGTCTGTGTCTGTGTGTCTGTGTCTGTGTGTGTGTGTCTGTGTGTGTGTTTGTGTGTGTGTGTGTATGTCTGTGTGTGTCTGTGTGTGTGTGTGTTTATGTGTCTGTGTATCTGTGTCTGTGTCTGTGTGTCTGTGTCTGTGTGTGTGTGTCTGTTTGTGTGTGTCTGTGTCTGTGTGTGTGTCTGTGTGTTTTTCTGTGTGTGTGTGTGTGTGTCTGTGTGTCTGTGTGTGTGTGTGTGTCTGTGTCTGTGTGTGTGTCTGTGTGTGTGTGTGTGTCTGTGTCTGTGTGTGTGTGTTTTTCTGTGTGTGTGTGTGTGTGTGTGTGTGTGTCTGTGTGTCTGTGTGTGTGTCTGTGTGTGTGTAAACATCTTACTTTTGCTCCGAGGACAGCTTTATGTATGTAATGCTGACCAGCCTCCACACCAGTCACCTACCTGCACCTGTACAATATAGATAAGAAGGTACTTCATGGGAGGTCATAGAACCTATAGAATTAAGATGGTAGTGTTAAATGGTGGTGATGGTGCAGGGGGGGGGGGGGGAGTTAACCATCTCCTGGGGTGGTGTAATGTTTCATGTCTGTGGGGAGGAACGATCTCCTAACGATCTCGCTGACCCTCCAGGATGTTGTGGAGGGGATGAGCTCTATTCTCCAGGATTGCCTGCACCTTCCACCATGCCTCCTTAGAAAAAAGAGCCGACTCTCTCTCTCTTCTGGTAGAGGACATCTGTATTTGGGGACCAGTCCGGCTTAATGTCCAGGGGCACACCTAGATATTTGTAGGTCTGCACCACCGCAGTGTCCATCCTACGGATGTTGTGTAATGTTGTGATTGGAATATTTGTTCAGGGTTTATGCAAAGTGGACTCCAAACACATCCTGCTCTATTTAAGTTACAAGCGTAAACACATAAACACTGACAGAGACTACAGAGACTCCACTCAGAAGGACCTCAGGTCTGGATTCCAACCCAGAACCTTCCTGCTGCGAGGTGACAGTGTGCTGCAGGGAGAGGCTTCAGTAATGGCCCAGTGGATTTGTGCAGATCAGGAGGAGTGATAGGAAATCTAGAAAGCCTATTAGTGCTACACTATTAATACACACAGACACTGATGAATGCACTTGCAGGTCCAGACGCTGGCTGAGCTTTGAAGGCACAAATGACCAGTCAATGACCCGTTCAGTCTGAGCCACACCTTCACATGTTCAACACATGTTCATGGACTGTGACATCCGCCAACGCTGTCATCACTAATCAAACGTATGAAATCAAATCAAATCAAAGCACACTCGAGGTAATGTCGCCGTATGACTTTGCTTTACTTGGATCTACCTCCTGCTAAATTAATTGATACCATCTGATTTCTTTGTCCTGGAAATCAATACCTAGCATTTGACATCATGTGTTTATCATCAGATAGTTTAGGTCAGGAGGAGTCGATCCGTTGGAAGAAAATCTAACTGGTAGAAACAGTGAAACCTCCTCTGGTTGTTTTCCAGGTGCAGCACTGGATCACCGGGCAGGTGATGGCACTGAAAATGAACACACTGGCTAGCAACAAAGCTAACATGCTACGAGAAGTGCAGCTCATGAACAGACTTTGCCACCCCAACATACTCAGGTAGGTAATGATCCAAAAACACTGTAAAAATGTCGTGTCTGTGTTGCCAGGTGAGTTTAGGTCACTATAACTGTCTTTGTATTAAAACAATGATCTGGTTCAGGCAGACTTTTATCATGTCCACTACGAGTCAATAAGCATTTACTGTAAGTCACTGTTTACTACACCGGTTCCAAAGATGTTGGGATGCTGTGACAATATATGCATGTTGAGCATGTGGCTGGGAATAACCCATTAAATTTGAAGGGGGTGCTGATAAAGTGGCAGAGCCAGGAATTTTTATTTACCTTGTTGTACCTTGTTGTGCCTTGTTGTGCCTTGTTGTGCCTTGTTGTGCCTTATTGTACCTTGTTGTGCCTTGTTGTGCCTTGTTGTGCCTTATTGTACCTTGTTGTGCCTTGTTGTGCCTTGTTGTGCCTTGTTGTACGTTATTGTGCCTTGTTGTGCCTTGTTGTGCCTTGTTGTACCTTGTTGTGCCTTGTTGTGCCTTGTTGTACGTTATTGTGCCTTGTTGTGCCTTGTTGTGCCTTGTTGTACCTTGTTGTACCTTGTTGTGCCTTGTTGTGCCTTGTTGTACGTTATTGTGCCTTGTTGTGCCTTGTTGTGCCTTGTTGTACCTTGTTGTGCCTTGTTGTGCCTTGTTGTGCCTTGTTGTGCCTTGTTGTGCCTTGTTGTGCCTTATTGTACCTTGTTGTGCCTTGTTGTGCCTTGTTGTACGTTATTGTGCCTTGTTGTGCCTTGTTGTGCCTTGTTGTGCGTTGTTGTACGTTATTGTACGTTGTTGTGCCTTGTTGTGCCTTGTTGTGCCTTGTTGTGCCTTGTTGTGCCTTATTGTACCTTGTTGTGCCTTGTTGTGCCTTGTTGTACCTTGTTGTGCCTTGTTGTACCTTGTTGTGCCTTGTTGTGCCTTGTTGTGCCTTATTGTACCTTGTTGTGCCTTGTTGTGCCTTGTTGTACGTTATTGTGCCTTGTTGTACGTTATTGTGCCTTGTTGTACGTTATTGTACCTTGTTGTACCTTGTTGTGCCTTGTTGTGCCTTGTTGTGCGTTGTTGTACGTTGTTGTACGTTATTGTGCCTTGTTGTACGTTATTGTACCTTGTTGTACCTTGTTGTGCCTTGTTGTGCCTTGTTGTGCGTTGTTGTACGTTGTTGTACGTTATTGTGCCTTATTGTACCTTGTTGTGCCTTGTTGTACGTTATTGTGCCTTGTTGTACCTTGTTGTACCTTTTTGTGCCTTGTTGTGCCTTGTTGTGCCTTGTTGTGCCTTGTTGTGCGTTGTTGTACGTTATTGTACGTTATTGTACGTTATTGTGCCTTGTTGTGCCTTGTTGTACCTTGTTGTGCCTTGTTGTGCCTTGTTGTGCCTTGTTGTACCTTGTTGTGCCTTGTTGTGCCTTGTTGTACGTTATTGTGCCTTGTTGTGCCTTGTTGTGCGTTGTTGTACGTTATTGTACGTTATTGTGCCTTGTTGTGCCTTGTTGTACCTTGTTGTGCCTTGTTGTGCCTTGTTGTGCCTTATTGTACCTTGTTGTGCCTTGTTGTGCCTTGTTGTACGTTATTGTGCCTTGTTGTACGTTATTGTGCCTTGTTGTACGTTATTGTACCTTGTTGTACCTTGTTGTGCCTTGTTGTGCGTTGTTGTACGTTGTTGTACGTTATTGTGCCTTGTTGTACGTTATTGTACCTTGTTGTACCTTGTTGTGCCTTGTTGTGCCTTGTTGTGCGTTGTTGTACGTTGTTGTACGTTATTGTGCCTTATTGTACCTTGTTGTGCCTTGTTGTACGTTATTGTGCCTTGTTGTACGTTATTGTACGTTATTGTGCCTTGTTGTACGTTGTTGTACGTTATTGTGCCTTGTTGTACCTTGTTGTACGTTATTGTGCCTTATTGTACCTTGTTGTGCCTTGTTGTGCCTTGTTGTGCCTTGTTGTACCTTGTTGTACGTTATTGTGCCTTGTTGTACGTTATTGTGCCTTGTTGTACGTTATTGTGCCTTATTGTACCTTGTTGTGTCTTGTTGTACCTTGTTGTACCTTGTTGTACGTTATTGTGCCTTGTTGTACGTTATTGTGCCTTGTTGTACGTTATTGTGCCTTGTTGTACGTTATTGTGCCTTGTTGTACCTTGTTGTGCCTTGTTGTGCCTTGTTGTACGTTATTGTGCCTTATTGTACCTTGTTGTGCCTTGTTGTGCCTTGTTGTACCTTGTTGTGCCTTGTTGTACCTTGTTTGAACTTTGCAAGGTCTTTTTTTGACTGTTTTTGTCAATTATGCATAAACTGCTTGGCAGATAATGATGAAACTGAGTTAAGGGGTGGGGCATGTTCCATGGACAACATCATCAAATTTTGGGTGTGCATCCAGATAAAGGAACGGATCCAGGAATTTTTTAAAATCTTTCTTTAACATTGCATTTTCAACATTATCCATCATCATGCAAAAACCACTGAACCAATTTCTATACAATCTTATGGTGGGAAAGGTCAGCAGAACTTGATGTGTTACAGAGCATCCCAACACTTCTGGAATGGGGTTGTACATTATGTTGTACGCTGCTGTAGACTCTCCTATTCGCCCTTTTTCATCAAGTTGCAATAAATACTTCTCCTGTTACTTTATCCTGAATGAAATGTCGAAAAATGTTCATGTTTATTCAAGGTAAAGGTGCATTTCATTTGGTCGCCTGTCACTATAACCTCCAGGAGACAGTCAGAGAGTGAGAAAGAAAGTCATGACATGAATTCAAATTAAAAATATTACCTCGTCTGTGAACATGAGTCACATCAGGTAGACTGTTTAACAATGAAGACCACAGCTCCCATGATGCTACGCTACATAAATATTCTTCTCCTTAGACGTCACTGCAAAACATTCATCTCACAATGACCTAAATCATATTTCTCCACCTCTCTGCAGGTTTCTTGGGGTTTGTGTGCATGAAGGTCAGCTCCACGCTCTGACTGAGGTAACACCATGACTAGAAACTCTCTTCTTCTACTACTGACAGAGTTCATCAACTTCTTGTAGTGTTGCATCCCTTTTTCATTCGCTTTAGTCCTTATAAATCCTTATAAATGAACACTTTCATATATAGTCTCACTGCCAGTCATGGATAAAACAGCTGGAACACCTCGTAAGAAAGTTACGTAAGTTGATGTTGAAATAACTTAATACAATCCCAGCTGTGCAGTATGTGTGTTGTAATGGTATACCAGGTATTTTACAAAAGGGATTCTTCCAAACTGTTGATGTTGATCAGGAAAATGTACTTAAAGTAATGAAGGTAAAAGTAGTCAGTGCAAAAAAAAAGTCCCCCATCCAGTCTACATGTTGTAGACTACCACCACCTGCTGGTATGGAGGGTTACTGACACTCACGCAGGAACAGTCAGTCAGCTGCAATGTTCGTGGTGTGTTCAAGTGCAGCTTTATGGCCCGTCATAGGTGACAGGCAACACAATCCATCACTGCTCGCTCTTTCGGGTCAGTTTGGTGTGTCTGGTCCTTTGTTTAAAATGTTTCTGTAAAAATATTTAAATAACATAATATAAAATAAACTGGAAAATATCGTTAAAGTATTAAAAATAGAAGTACTCAATACAGTAAATATCTCCTGTAACTGTTGCACTTTCATATATGATATCATTAGATTATTTTGACTCATCCATAATTAAGAATATGTCATAGAAAATGTTTCACAAAATGTATTCTATTTGTCACATAACTGAGCATTTTTGAAGGAGTCTAAAGACAAGAAAAGGTAGCCTATATTATGCACTGTTTCCTGTATTTGTAAAATATAACATTATATATATATATAACTATATATATATTTAACTATATATATATATAACTATATAACTATATATATATAACTATATATATATATATAATTATATATATATATATAACTATATAACTATATATGTATATATATATAACTATATATATACAACTATATAACTATATATATATACAACTATATAACTATATACTGTATATATATATAAAACTATATATATCTTATATATATAAAACAATGTATATATATATATAACTATATATATACATATATATAATACTATATATATATATAAAGCTATATATATATATATATATACTGTATATATATATATATATATACTGTATATATATATACTGTATATATATATATATATACCGTATATATATATACTGTATATATATATACCGTATATATAATACTATATATATATATATAAAGATATATATATAAAGCTAATTAGATTATTTTGACTCATCCATAATTAAGAATATGTCATAGAAAATGTTTCACAAAATGTATTCTATTTCTCACATAACTGAGCATTTTTGAGGGAGTCTAAAGACAAGAAAAGGTAGCCTATATTATGCAGTTTCCTGTATTTGTAAAATATAACATTATATATATATAACTATATATATATATAACTATATATCTATATAACTATATATATATAAATATATAACTATATATATATAACTATATAACTATATATATATAACTATATAACTATGTATATATAACTATATAACTATGTATATATAACTATATAACTATGTATATATATAACTATATAACTATATATATATATATAAAACTATGTATATATATTTAACTATATATATACATATCTATATATATATAAAACTATATATAAAACTATATATATATAAAACTATATATATATATATACGTATATATATATATATATACGTATATATATATATATATATATATATACGTATATATATATATATATATATATATATACACGTATATATATATAATACTATATATATATATATATATATACGTATATATATATATAATACTATATATATATATAATACTATATATATATATATATATATATATATATAAAAATATATATATAACTTTACCATAATTAAAATGTTTTCTGTCCTACATTTGGTGCAGATGTTGAAATTAGTGGAAACAGTGTGATATGATGCACCTCACACACAGAGTAGACAGGCTGGTGCAGCGATGCTGCAACAAACTGACACCTTTTCATGAGGAAAGAAATTATTTGATTTAGAATTTTCCGGAACCATTTTGTAAATTTAATTGAGTTTCTGATCAACAGCTCTCAGAATTTAGCATTTCATCTAAAGGAGTCTGGGGATGTTGTTGTTACTAGTGGTGAAATCAGGTGAGACAGAAATGATCACATCTCAAATACGTCCACATTGACTCTCAGAGCCGTTCGTAGCATTTTCTACTCGTGATCTGATTCCTGATGATGTGACGGCTGTGTGAACAGTCAGACAGACGCCGTGTGGTTTTTCTCTCACTGCTCACTGCATGCTCACATCACTGTCGCACCTATTTTCATCCATTGCCAGCAAAGGTGGACAAAGTCAAACGTGGAGGATGACAGCAGCAGTGACTGGGAGACAGGAGGATGCAGAATTAAGAGATAAATGTGAAGATGCTTCAGTCACAGCTCTTTTTTGACTTCTTGCCCTCGGTTTAAAATAGCTGACAGACAGTCAAGACGCTACTGCTGCCACAAACGATTAAGAACTGAACGCCTATTTCATTTGTTTAGATGATGGACAGATGTGGGTACATACAAATATAAATGTCAACTGCAGTGTGAACGTAGCCTCATAAAGGAAGATAACATTGTTAGCTTCTCTTTTCCCTTTTTCAAATGAACAAAGATTTAAACACTGTTAGCATCAGACTAGTATGTTTTGCTAAAGACATTTCTAGAACAGGTATTAATGTCTGGTCATCCTGCTTTCTCTTATGGTTACTTTTGTCCATCCTGTGTCTCCGTAGTATATCAACGGAGGTAACCTGGAGCAGCTGCTGGACAGTGACCTGTACCTGTCATGGGGCGTCAGGATCCGTCTGTCTCTAGATATCGCCCAGGGGCTGCAGTACCTGCACAGCAAGGGAATATTCCACAGAGACCTCACCTCCAAGGTACAGCATACTGGGATAGCTTGGTGTTAAATGCTCACATAGATGACTCTATGATGAAGTGAGCCGGGGTGTCAGATAGAAACAGATATTGTTAAAAGTTACCTTAGGCCGCACGTTTGGATCTTCAGCCATCCATTTCTCAGACAGTCCGGGTCTGATAAGGTTCAAGTCCCGTCTTTGTGTCTAAGCTTGGCCACATACGGATCCCGGGCCTCAGTTTGAAGTTTAGTCATGTGTTCACACCGCTGTTTATCGTTCATGCTCGACCGCTTCGCTTTGTTATCATCGACACCTGTTGGCTTTTGCCCACCACCGCGATGGAGGGTCATGATGTAGCCTCAGTAACTCCAGCTGTTTTATGACAGTCATGAGAGAGCATCCTGTTTTCAGTTGAATGAAATGTGACCCTTAGTGCTTGTAAAGTCCCCTCATTCATTCAGACCGGTCAGGTACAGGATGCATGATGGAAATAAACCTGGGCAAAGAAAACCAAAACTATCTACTGTACATGGCTAGACTAGAGGTCAGAGAGAAAAGTGTTTTGTTTTTTTGGTTTGTAGATCTGACTTTCTGACTGTGTCTCCTGTGCAGAACTGTCTGGTGCGTTGTGATAACGGCGTTTTCACTGCAGTGGTGGGAGACTTCGGCCTGGCAGAGAAGATCCCCGATTACAGGTCAGTTTGAGCGAAATCCAACAATTCTTCATGAAAGAAGTGTCACCAAGAAAGTCTGATGTCATTCTTATCCAGGAAACATAGTCTGTGAGCCGTGCAGCATGTTCTTCTTCTTCTTCAGCCACAGCTGGCTGAGCCTGTGCAACCGATGAGAGTTAGTTGTGTGAAGTTTAGTGAGTTGATTTCATTTAGTGAGTCAATACTACAGATATTACAGCTGGGAGACTAAAATGTAGTTTGAAAAATAAAACTTTACCAAAATGTCTCTTTATTTTTGTCCACAAAAAAGAGGAGACAAAATATTACAGACTGTTTTTTTCTAAACTACAGTCTAAAAAATTCTGATAATTGATGGCGTCTGCAGCAGTTTGGTTTCCGCTGAGGTGGGGTTCCAGCCCCTCTGAGTCGGGCGCACCACCGGCCTGTCTCACCCGCTCCGTCAGACAGGTGGAGCATTAGTGTGTGCAATAGGACCTTAAAAATGGTGCACAGCGGTCCTGATGTAGAAATGGGTGGTGCGACCTGGGTATAGGGGTCAAAGACTAATGGAACCATCTAGTAGGTGGTCCGACCTGGGTACAGGGGCCAAAGACTAATGGAACCATCTAGTAGCTGGTCTGACCTGGGTACAGGGGCCAAAGACTAATGGAACCATCTAGTAGCTGGTCTGACCTGGGTATAGGGGTCAAAGACTAATGGAACCATCTAGTAGCTGGTCTGACCTGGGTATAGGGGTCAAAGACTAATGGAACAATCTAGTAGCTGGTCTGACCTGGGTATAGGGGC
>CM075191.1:2863054-2973054 GCA_037577475.1 Chaunax sp. Z400 | reverse complement strand
CCATACTATCAAGAAAAGTGGCAGAAGCCAGTCGACACGCAGTAAACCTGAAGGAGTTTCCAGGTTGGTAGTTCAGCCTGGGCTCCAGCTTCTCACTGGTGACGAGGGCCACAAAGTCAAAGATGGGTTTCACCTCTTAGGTTTTCCCCTGGAAAGTTGGCTTCCTTCAGGATGACCCACATAACTGCTGGAACAGGGGATTATACAGTATAATCTCATTCAGCAATGAACTGAAACTTCAACAGGCATCATAGAAGAGGCACCGCACACTCAAAGGGGGCTTTTCAGCTTTAAACGATCAGATTGCAAAATGCTGGTGTGTACTTGAGACTTTTCTGTGTCAGGAGATTTATATGACTTTGTTCCATTTGTGTTTTCTGTGTCTCCTCCACATTCTCAGTCTTGTTCATTTTTCACCTCTCTTTCGTGTTTCTCCCTCACTCAGAGCCAGTGGCGGTGGATGTCAGCCCGTACCAGCGCCGCAGCTCTCCTTGTCACCCCACTGAACACAGCCAGCAACGGCAAGGCTTGGCGAGGAGCCAGTCTGACATGTTACCTCCGGCAACCTTGACCTCTCCCCTCCTCTGCACCCCGGCACGGGTCAACCCCTTTTCTCTCAGACAGGACCTGAACGGGGGTCGCTGTAAGCTCTTAGACACGCCCAGCAAGTCTGTCATCTCCCTGACCTTCACCCTCCCGGCGCTTCGTGACCCGTGTGCCTCATCCCACCTTCTCAGAGGTATGCCGGGGACACGAGCACTGCCTAGGAGATGTCAGTCCCTCCCCTGTACCCCAGAGCTCAGCCGGACTGTTGCCTTGTCGAGAGACATGAAGAGGAGGGAGGAGGAAGAGGACGAGGTGGCATTTAAAGGATGGACAGGGGACGATGTTGAGAATGACTTAAGGAAGAAGACAGAAAAATTGGATGAAAGGTTGAAGGAAGAGCATCTGGACATAGCTGAGAGGGGAGAGTTGTTAAAGGAGGAGGATGGAATGGGAGATGATTCAGGCCTCACTGTCGAGCTGGAGATGGTGTCTCTGGAGCGGGTGGAGGAGGAGGTGGAGAATGAGGAGAGTGTATGTCTGACAGAACCTACGGACTGCACCAAATCTCCAGAGCCAGCAGAGAGAGTCTTTGACTCCACACCTGGACAACCCAAGCTCACCTCTACTTCCACCTCCTCTTTGCAGTCCAATGGCTGGCAACCTCCCATCTCGAACGGACCGCCTTCCTTACCTCCTCTACCACGACAGGACAACAACAACGGCTCAGCCCTTGTGATTGGCCAGCAGTGGTGTGGACGAGGGCAGGTTAATGGGTATAACGGAGCTCAGCTCCTGTCGTCTGATCCTAACGCCACCTCTGACCAAGATGAGGTTATTTCCTGTCCGGCCTGTTGTCTGGTGGGTCTGAGTTTCCCGTCGTTGTGCCTCCGTGGCTCACCTGCTATGCCTGCCCCCCGCCGTAGGGCTTCGTTACCACGCCAGCGACCCTACAGGAACCTCAACGGTCCCATAACTGCTGGCAGTGCTTCCTCATCAACAGCAGCCGCCACATCAACCAAAGGCCAACTGTGTCGCAGCACAAACCGACCAATCGTGGCCGGGTCCTCTGTGCCATGTGAGCCTGGACGGTCTCTGCCGGAGGCCCAGACATAATGTGGCTCAGAGAGGATCTGGTTTTTAACTTGTCAAGCACCAGCACTAAATGTTAGACTGTACTAAACGTAACAACATTAAATGTTGCTTTGCTAATACTAAGTAATGACGCCATTATCTGAGATGTGATGTGACAAGTAAACAGTGTGAAGAACGTGGTGCAAAGTAAGACAGGCAGAATACAGCTGAACCACACAGAGTTCAAACAACATGGGCTGAGCAGGGCCACGAAGTGAACTCTGAACCGTCTGCGTCAACAGCACATCACTGCCGCTGGAACGGTGCACATCCAGACAGAGCAGCTAGAACGACTTACAGTGATGCATGACTAAACACCAGGGCAACTCAGACAGCGCATACCTCCACCAAGGCTGCAAACCGAGGTCCACCTCAAAACCCAATCTTCCCCATTCCAAGGGCCACCTTTGAAATCCGTTAACAACATTTAGGGATATTCTGCTCAGTAACTGACAAACAGACAGACAGACAGATAAAAACATGACCTCCTTGGCAGAGAAGTCAAACTGAGTCTCAGTCTGTAATCAAGTCTTCAGTTCCGGAGGCTGCCATGAAAAAAACACGTCTGCGATGCAATGTAGACTTCTGGTTTACTCCGAATTGGGTCTTATTTTGGTAGTTATGGCTGCCCTTTCCACCTGTAACAATAAAATTGTACTCACTAAGTTAACTGCCAAGTTCCATGAACACGATGACACGATTAAAAGAAACGCAAAACAAAAAACGGGTTATTCGAAGTGATTCAGAGGAAAAAACATGGTGGACACTTCGACCCTCTTGTTTTGCATTGCAGCCCTGGCACTTTACTGCTGCACTGTTACACCTCATCTTCACATAGCGTACATGTACATATGTGAGTTAAGCATGTTCATTCACTCTTATGGGAACCTCCAATTTTTTAGATCCAGAATTTGGCTCGAAATAAAAATTTTAAAAAAGGGAACTTTTGCAGCAGGTTAAAGACACAGTGTGCACTTTGTACCTCAGAAGGTTAGCATATAAACAAATGAGCTAATAGGCTATTTTATTCAATTCAGTGGTTGATAGTCCAATTGTGCTCTTGTTGTTCAATGGCATATTTAGCTAACATTGCTAGCATGCTGGCTGTGTAAGAGACGGAGTGGTTCAGACGTCTTTTTAACAAAATACTTCACAAAACTAGCGTCACACCTGTTATGATAACTACACATTTGTCCCCACAAATTGTTGATCTTATGCTTAATTTACCATCAGAAATTAACAAATAAAACATGTTTTACAAGCGCACAATTCTCTAACAAACAGCAGGCTTTGCAAACACACCAGTAAACTAATGCATTTTTCACAAATACAAACCATGTCTGTGAAACAAACACAACATATTATAAATACATAATGCTTCAGCAACAAAATCTATTTTCATTGGAGGACTTTCATTGGTCAGTTTATTTGGTCTAAATATTTTTCGGAGAGTAAGGAACCGTTCAGATTTCAAATATGTGTCACTTTTTTCATGCAACGCCTTTGTAATGTTGTTTTGATGTAGTCTGAGACGCCACTGTTGGTGTCCAGGAGACATCCTAGATGTCCAACCGGCTGGTTCCTCCCGACAGAGCGACACCTTACCCTACCTGAGCCCAGCGTCCTACAGAGGAAGCTTATTTTAGCTGCTTTTATCTGTTGCTGAAATTACTTAAATGAAATAGAATCATAAAGCAGTAATCTGCAAGGTAATGGACGTCCCTGTGGTGTCAGCCTAAGCAAGTAGATGCTGCGGCGTCTCCAACAGCATTGGTGTATTTCTCTGTTCAGAGGTAAATATGATCGTACAGGAACGGATACAAGCGGCCAAAATGAGTGTCCTCTGTTGAGTGGCTGGCCTCAGTTATGGTGGTAGAATAGGAGTAAACAGAATATTAAGTAGTAGATATAGTAAATGAGTAGAGCTGCTAGAACAGCTTAAATCACACAACAGTCTTGCAGTGGAACCTATAGCAGATGTTTGCTTGTGACAACCGGTTGAGGTGGTGTATTAGTAAAATATAAAATAAAATAAAAATAGTTTTCTACTAATAGAGACTCAACTTCCCATTAAAACAACTCATAACACCACCTACTGTTTTGGAGGATGAAGTACTCAGAAGAGAACACAGCATGTGGGAAAGTAAGACACTGTGTTTGGGCCACATTAAGAAATTAAGAAAAATCTTTAGATAATTAAGTCGGAATATTATGAGGAAAAAAACAGAATTTAGAAAAAGTCTTAATATTACAAGAATTAAGTCATAATTTGGGGAGAAAAAGCTCAGAGTACTATAAGAATACTTGTAAAGATGTCATTTTAGGCTACATATTGGAGAAGAAATGTCACCATGTCACCACCAGAGTCACCAACGTCAAAATGTGGAGCAAATTGTAGAGGTTTCACAAATAAAGATATATTGAATCTTTTGCCACATCGACAACATATTAATAGTATCAGGACTTCAAAAGATGGTCTAAGAAACAGAGTCAGACACACTTGGAAGAAATTTCATATATATGGAGGAGGAGATGGCTGGTAGTGGTCTGTTGATTATTATTCTCATGATATTAGGACTTAATTTCTCGTAATTTTACAACTTAATTCTCAAAATCATGTGGCCCTAAGACTGTCGTGGAAATGATTTTTGCCAAAAGTCACATTATATTTTTTTTTTGCCTTTGTAGGAAATATTTTTTTACTTTGACAATCTGTGTTTGTTGCTGAAGCATGATGCACCAGTAATATGTTGTGTGTTTAGTTCATTAATGGTGTTTTGTAATTGTTAGAGAATCGTAGCACATTTGCTAAACATGTTTTGTCTGTTTTTATTTATTCTACAGACTTCAGGGCCAAAAACAAACAGAATTAGCTTCTCTACCTTGTCGGCAGTGGCGTTTCTGTCCACCTGTAAAGAAATGCATTTCCTTGCTTTAACCCCTCGGGGTGTACTCTGTATGGTTTACAGACTTACGGACCCAAAACCAAACTGTGTGGAAATGAGGCTTCATTCCAGAGTGAATGGGGTTTACCTCGGCCGCCACAGTGAGGCTGCAGGTACATAACCATATGTAAAAAAACAAACATTCTTTTCAGTGTATTTGATTAACAGCAGTTATGGGGAATATTTATACTATTTATGAAGATAATTAACTTCCTACATTTTTATAGCAGTTGATCTGGTTGTGGGAGAGACTCGTGTAAATTCTTTATTTTTGCACCTCAGTTTGGAGCACTTTCAGAACACCACCAGGCTTTTGCTAGTTGGTGCTTTATTTAAACATGTGCTTCTGGTGTTTGTGTGTTTGTGTGCTCCTGGCTCAACAAATTTCAGAGCTCTGACTCCTCCCCCTCACATGTTTATTGTGTATTTACAAATAAATTTTGATTACACTGTTGTAACTTTAAAAAAGCATGTGAAGCAGGTATGAGTATTTATTGTAGGGATCATTCCACACACTGTGTGTGTACAGTATGTGCTGTTAAGCAAACAGATTCTCACAGGATAACTTTTATCCCATCGTTTCTGAGGTTGTCACTTGAGTTCTATTTTTGTTCTGTTCATCTATACAGTAGAAACCTGAGTGCAATAATCTGATAATAAAGAAATATGGTTGTGCATAACCCTTTGTGCTGTTTTAATTCCTTCATAGTGTTAACATTTTCTTTAATTGTTTGAGATGAAGTACTTGTGGAGAGTGATGCAAAGATGCAAATTTTTATTAATATGTCAATTAAATTAATCAATACATCAAATATTTTAGGTAACTATAAAGTATACCTCTACCACAGCCCAACAGTCCCTTTTAGGCCACAAACCTCCACCAAGGCTGAGTCTTCTCCCTACAACTTACATTCCTTTTTATAACCAGCACCTGTATTTAGATTCTTTCTCTATGAGAACATGGACGCAGAACTTGGATTCATCCATAAGTTTTGTCGTAATGAAAACTGCTGTGCCAGAAAAGTCGGCATTTCCTGTTCCACTGGGCGGATTCTTGCCAAAATGTAATCCCCTGTTCCCATCTCTGATGTCTATGTCTGATAAAAGTTTCATGAAAATCTGTTTACAACTTTTTCAGTTAAATGGCTTCTCTCGGGGTTCTCGCCATGCTAAAGAAAGTGAAAAAAAAACAAGGATCCACCCCTTTATCTACATCACCAAAATTCAGCGGTTCCTTCTCAGGGACAATGCCCACTATTCCACCCAGTTTCATGGTAATCTGTCAAGTAGTTTAATTAACTAAAATGCTCAAAAAAGCCTTACTTTGCAAAGTGTCTTTATATATGGAGTTAAATCTAAACATATAAAAAGACAGAAACGTTGTATATATCACTGAGTATCAGGTAGCTCAGAAAAAACACCACTGATTGAAACTAGAGAGCACTCAGAGATCGCATTCCTCCCCAGTCATTGTCACGAAAACTGGAGGAATGAGGAAATAGTTTCCAGAACAAGACTTCCTAATAATTGTTCATTCATTCCCTCTAAGTATGTATTAAATGCAACCACACCAATGATAAGACCTGTATCCTAACAGCAGGTGAGATGGTGCTGTTTGACTGACAGATACGGTGAATGTGGTTTACACATCTTAAAAAAAACTAGAAAGGAGAGTTTATACCTCTGCCAATGGCGATGTCATTAAAACTGAGGAATCAGGAAATAGTTTCAAGTCACAACAAAAGCTTCTAATAAAGATCAGCATTGACTTCAAAAAACACTTTCATTCACAAAATATAATTATTTAAACAGAAAATGAGTGTCGATACAAAAAGTAGTAGTACTAGTCAAAAGATGTATATGCACTTAAATATTTCTTAACAGTTTGCTTTATATAGAAAAAATAACGGTAAGATTCTGAAACAATAAACCCTAATTATTTGCTGACTATGCTTGATTTTTTTTCATTGACACTTATAGCTTATTATTTTTTGAGAAATTCACAGAATTCAACTCTTTGGCAGAAAACCAACCCCTCCACTAAATTTCATTTAAATGTGTTAGTAACATTTTGAGATCTTGCACTCAGTTAGACAGAGGGCTCCATCTTCTTCCTGGTGTCATTACTAGTGTCTGGCCAACACCATTGTCATTTTCACATCCAGTGCCTGATGCTGTTTAAGCAGCAAATGTACTTATTCTTTTGGTGTTAAAATGAGGTGTGGTCAGGTGCATTGTTGGTACAATGCTGTGTTCATTTACTATTGTACAAAGGGCGCATCATGTGCATGCATAGGCTGGCTCACAACACACATACTCTCTGTGGGTTACACACTAATGAATCACAGATCATCATCTCAAACTGCATGTACATTTTCATCCACCCACCTGAACAAACTCCCAACTGTGCTGATACATCACTGCAGGTCTACCTCAGGATTTATCAGGACGGCTGCTTTACTCCAAACTGTTTCACTGTATGAACCTGGACTGTTTCACTGGATGAACCTGGACTGTTTCACTGGATGAACCTGGACTGTTTCACTGTGTGAACCTGGACTGTTTCACTGTGTGAACCTGGACTGTTTCACTGGATGAACCTGGACTGTTTCACTGTATGAACCTGAACCTGGACTGTTTCACTGTATGAACCTGTTTCACTGTGTGAACATGGTTCACTGTATGAACCTGAATTGTTTCACTGTATGAACCTGGACCGTTTCACTGTATGAACCTGGACTGTTTCACTGTATGAACCTGGACTGTTTCACTGTATGAACCTGTTTCACTGTGTGAACCTGGACTGTTTCACTGTATGAACCTGTTTCACTGTGTGAACATGGTTCACTGTATGAACCTGAATTGTTTCACTGTATGAACCTGGACCGTTTCACTGTATGAACCTGTTTCACTGTGTGAACATGGTTCACTGTATGAACCTGAATTGTTTCACTGTATGAACCTGGACCGTTTCACTGTATGAACCTGGACTGTTTCACTGTATGAACCTGGACTGTTTCACTGTATGAACCTGGACTGTTTCACTGTGTGAACATGGTTCACTGTGTGAACCTGTTTCACTGTGTGAACATGGTTCACTGTATGAACCTGGACTGTTTCACTGTGTGAACCTGGACTGTTTCACTGTGTGAACATGGTTCACTGTATGAACCTGGACTGTTTCACTGTATGAACCTGGACTGTTTCACTGTGTGAACCTGTTTCACTGTATGAACCTGGACTGTTTCACTGTGTGAACCTGTTTCACTGTGTGAACATGGTTCACTGTATGAACCTGGACTGTTTCACTGTGTGAACCTGGACTGTTTCACAAAAAGGGACTAAATAGAACCCCTTTGTGGATTATGCACCGGTTAACTAGCAAAAGGAGCTGGACATGCCCTAAATGTGTTAAATTTGAATAGCGCCTTGTTATTTTTAATTATCTTTGCCAACAGAGCTGGGCAGAGGTCATTTATTTATTAGACTGACTGGGAAGTGTTGACAGGCCTGAATATTATCCATTGCATGACCTGGGAGAATTTTATACAGCTTAACACACAAAAAAATGTATAACGGTCTCTACATTTTTACATTCATTTGTATATATTTTTCTTGTTGTTCTTGTTTTTCATTTTTTTGTGTACTGTCATTTACTTTTTAAAATGTCAGATCTGATCTTCTCTTACTCTCTTACTGCATATTGCTGGACTTCTACCATTACACAACAGATAGAGAGTAAACACTGAACTGTGTCTGCTAATAACAGGGAACATTTTGTGTATGGTTTTGTGCCTAAAATATCCTTTATTCCTTTAGACTTACAGATATATACCAGTTTAAATATAAAAATGTCTTTGAGGAAATAAAATGTCCCAAAGTCTGGCTGTACGTGCCTTTTTAATGTGGGGCCATTAGGGACATTATTCAGAATTTCCTCTCACACACACACATGAAAAGCTCTCACACACATATGAAAAGCTCTCACACACATATATGAAAAGCTCTCACACACAAATGAAAAGCTCTCACACACACATGAAAAGCTCTCACACACACATGAAAAGCTCTCACACACACATGAAAAGCTCTCACACACACATATGAAAAGCTCTCACACACACATATGAAAAGCTCTCACACACACATATGAAAAGCTCTCACACACATATATGAAAAGCTCTCACACACAAATGAAAAGCTCTCACACACACATGAAAAGCTCTCACACACACATGAAAAGCTCTCACACACACATGAAAAGCTCTCACACACACATATGAAAAGCTCTCACACACACATATGAAAAGCTCTCACACACAAATGAAAAGCTCTCACACACACATGAAAAGCTCTCACACACACATATGAAAAGCTCTCACACACACATATGAAAAGCTCTCACACACATATGAAAAGCTCTCACACACACATATGAAAAGCTCTCACACACATATGAAAAGCTCTCACACACATATGAAAAGCTCTCACACACACATATGAAAAGCTCTCACACACACAAATGAAAAGCTCTCACACACACATATGAAAAGCTCTCACACACACATATGAAAAGCTCTCACACACATATGAAAAGCTCTCACACACATATGAAAAGCTCTCACACACATATGAAAAGCTCTCACACACACATATGAAAAGCTCTCACACACACATGAAAAGCTCTCACACACACATGAAAAGCTCTCACACACATGAAAAGCTCTCTCACACACATATGAAAAGCTCTCACACACACATATGAAAAGCTCTCACACACACATATGAAAAGCTCTCACACACACACATGAAAAGCTCTCACACACACACATGAAAAGCTCTCACACACACATATGAAAAGCTCTCACACACACACATGAAAAGCTCTCACACACACATGAAAAGCTCTCACACACACATGAAAAGCTCTCACACACATATGAAAAGCTCTCACACACACACATGAAAAGCTCTCACACACATATGAAAAGCTCTCACACACATGAAAAGCTCTCACACACATGAAAAGCTCTCACACACACATGAAAAGCTCTCACACACACATGAAAAGCTCTCACACACATATGAAAAGCTCTCACACACACACATATGAAAAGCTCTCACACACACACATATGAAAAGCTCTCACACACACACATATGAAAAGCTCTCACACACACATGAAAAGCTCTCACACACACATGAAAAGCTCTCACACACATGAAAAGCTCTCACACACATGAAAAGCTCTCACACACACATGAAAAGCTCTCACACACACATGAAAAGCTCTCACACACATGAAAAGCTCTCACACACATGAAAAGCTCTCACACACACATGAAAAGCTCTCACACACATATGAAAAGCTCTCACACACACATATGAAAAGCTCTCACACACACATATGAAAAGCTCTCACACACATATGAAAAGCTCTCACACACATATGAAAAGCTCTCACACACACATGAAAAGCTCTCACACACATATGAAAAGCTCTCACACACACATGAAAAGCTCTCACACACACATGAAAAGCTCTCACACACACATGAAAAGCTCTCACACACATGAAAAGCTCTCTCACACACATATGAAAAGCTCTCACACACACATATGAAAAGCTCTCACACACACATATGAAAAGCTCTCACACACACACATGAAAAGCTCTCACACACACACATGAAAAGCTCTCACACACACATATGAAAAGCTCTCACACACACACATGAAAAGCTCTCACACACACATGAAAAGCTCTCACACACACATGAAAAGCTCTCACACACATGAAAAGCTCTCACACACATATGAAAAGCTCTCACACACATATGAAAAGCTCTCACACACACATATGAAAAGCTCTCACACACACATATGAAAAGCTCTCACACACACATATGAAAAGCTCTCACACACACACATGAAAAGCTCTCACACACACATGAAAAGCTCTCACACACACACATGAAAAGCTCTCACACACACACATGAAAAGCTCTCACACACACATGAAAAGCTCTCACACACACACATGAAAAGCTCTCACACACACACATGAAAAGCTCTCACACACATATGAAAAGCTCTCACACACATGAAAAGCTCTCACACACATATGAAAAGCTCTCACACACATATGAAAAGCTCTCACACACATATGAAAAGCTCTCACACACATATATGAAAAGCTCTCACACACACATGAAAAGCTCTCACACACACATATGAAAAGCTCTCACACACACACATGAAAAGCTCTCACACACACATATGAAAAGCTCTCACACACACACATGAAAAGCTCTCACACACACATGAAAAGCTCTCACACACACATATGAAAAGCTCTCACACACACATGAAAAGCTCTCACACACACATGAAAAGCTCTCACACACATATGAAAAGCTCTCACACACATGAAAAGCTCTCACACACATATGAAAAGCTCTCACACACATATGAAAAGCTCTCACACACATATGAAAAGCTCTCACACACATATATGAAAAGCTCTCACACACACATGAAAAGCTCTCACACACACATGAAAAGCTCTCACACACACATGAAAAGCTCTCACACACACATGAAAAGCTCTCACACACACATGAAAAGCTCTCACACACACATGAAAAGCTCTCACACACATATGAAAAGCTCTCACACACATATGAAAAGCTCTCACACACATGAAAAGCTCTCACACACACATATGAAAAGCTCTCACACACATATGAAAAGCTCTCACACACACATGAAAAGCTCACACACACACATGAAAAGCTCTCACACACACACATGAAAAGCTCTCACACACACACATGAAAAGCTCTCACACACACATGAAAAGCTCACACACACACATGAAAAGCTCTCACACACACACATGAAAAGCTCTCACACACACATGAAAAGCTCTCACACACATATGAAAAGCTCTCACACACATATGAAAAGCTCTCACACACATGAAAAGCTCTCACACACATATATGAAAAGCTCTCACACACATGAAAAGCTCTCACACACATGAAAAGCTCTCACACACACATATGAAAAGCTCTCACACACATGAAAAGCTCTCACACACACATATGAAAAGCTCTCACACACATATGAAAAGCTCTCACACACATATGAAAAGCTCTCACACACACATATGAAAAGCTCTCACACACATATGAAAAGCTCTCACACACATATGAAAAGCTCTCACACACACATATGAAAAGCTCTCACACACACATATGAAAAGCTCTCACACACATGAAAAGCTCTCACACACACATATGAAAAGCTCTCACACACATATGAAAAGCTCTCACACACATGAAAAGCTCTCACACACACATATGAAAAGCTCTCACACACACATATGAAAAGCTCTCACACACATATGAAAAGCTCTCACACACATATGAAAAGCTCTCACACACATATGAAAAGCTCTCACACACATGAAAAGCTCTCACACACACATATGAAAAGCTCTCACACACATATGAAAAGCTCTCACACACACATATGAAAAGCTCTCACACACATATGAAAAGCTCTCACACACACATATGAAAAGCTCTCACACACACACACACATATGAAAAGCTCTCACACACATATGAAAAGCTCTCACACACACATATGAAAAGCTCTCACACACACACATGAAAAGCTCTCACACACATATGAAAAGCTCTCACACACACACATGAAAAGCTCTCACACACACATATGAAAAGCTCTCACACACACACATGAAAAGCTCTCACACACACATATGAAAAGCTCTCACACACACACATGAAAAGCTCTCACACACACACATGAAAAGCTCTCACACACACATATGAAAAGCTCTCACACACACATATGAAAAGCTCTCACACACACATGAAAAGCTCTCACACACATGAAAAGCTCTCACACACACATATGAAAAGCTCTCACACACATATGAAAAGCTCTCACACACATATGAAAAGCTCTCACACACATATGAAAAGCTCTCACACACATATGAAAAGCTCTCACACACATATGAAAAGCTCTCACACACATATGAAAAGCTCTCACACACATATGAAAAGCTCTCACACACATATGAAAAGCTCTCACACACACATGAAAAGCTCTCACACACATGAAAAGCTCTCACACACACATATGAAAAGCTCTCACACACATATGAAAAGCTCTCACACACACATATGAAAAGCTCTCACACACACATATGAAAAGCTCTCACACACACATATGAAAAGCTCTCACACACATATGAAAAGCTCTCACACACACACATGAAAAGCTCTCACACACACATATGAAAAGCTCTCACACACATGAAAAGCTCTCACACACACATATGAAAAGCTCTCACACACATATGAAAAGCTCTCACACACATATGAAAAGCTCTCACACACATATGAAAAGCTCTCACACACATGAAAAGCTCTCACACACACATATGAAAAGCTCTCACACACATATGAAAAGCTCTCACACACACATGAAAAGCTCTCACACACACATATGAAAAGCTCTCACACACACATATGAAAAGCTCTCACACACACATATGAAAAGCTCTCACACACATGAAAAGCTCTCACACACATATGAAAAGCTCTCACACACATATGAAAAGCTCTCACACACATATGAAAAGCTCTCACACACACATATGAAAAGCTCTCACACACATATGAAAAGCTCTCACACACACATGAAAAGCTCTCACACACACATATGAAAAGCTCTCACACACACATATGAAAAGCTCTCACACACATATGAAAAGCTCTCACACACACATGAAAAGCTCTCACACACACACACATGAAAAGCTCTCACACACACATGAAAAGCTCTCACACACACACACATGAAAAGCTCACACACACACATGAAAAGCTCTCACACACACACATGAAAAGCTCTCACACACACACATGAAAAGCTCTCACACACATATGAAAAGCTCTCACACACATATGAAAAGCTCTCACACACACACATGAAAAGCTCTCACACACACATGAAAAGCTCTCACACACACACATGAAAAGCTCTCACACACACATGAAAAGCTCTCACACACATATGAAAAGCTCTCACACACATATGAAAAGCTCTCACACACACATGAAAAGCTCTCACACACATATGAAAAGCTCTCACACACACATGAAAAGCTCTCACACACATATGAAAAGCTCTCACACACACACATATGAAAAGCTCTCACACACACATATGAAAAGCTCTCACACACACATATGAAAAGCTCTCACACACACACATATGAAAAGCTCACACACACACATATGAAAAGCTCTCACACACATGAAAAGCTCTCACACACATATGAAAAGCTCTCACACACATGAAAAGCTCTCACACACACATGAAAAGCTCTCACACATATGAAAAGCTCTCACACACACATATGAAAAGCTCTCACACACACATATGAAAAGCTCTCACACACACATATGAAAAGCTCTCACACACATATGAAAAGCTCTCACACACATATGAAAAGCTCTCACACACACACATGAAAAGCTCTCACACACACATGAAAAGCTCTCACACACACATGAAAAGCTCTCACACACATATGAAAAGCTCTCACACACACACATGAAAAGCTCTCACACACACATGAAAAGCTCTCACACACACACACATGAAAAGCTCTCACACACACATGAAAAGCTCTCACACACACACACATATGAAAAGCTCTCACACACATATGAAAAGCTCTCACACACATATATGAAAAGCTCTCACACACACATGAAAAGCTCTCACACACACATGAAAAGCTCTCACACACATATGAAAAGCTCTCACACACATATGAAAAGCTCTCACACACATGAAAAGCTCTCACACACACATATGAAAAGCTCTCACACACATATGAAAAGCTCTCACACACATATGAAAAGCTCTCACACACACACACACATATGAAAAGCTCTCACACACACATATGAAAAGCTCTCACACACATATGAAAAGCTCTCACACACACATATGAAAAGCTCTCACACACACATATGAAAAGCTCTCACACACATATGAAAAGCTCTCACACACACACACACACACATGAAAAGCTCTCACACACACATATGAAAAGCTCTCACACACACACACACACACATGAAAAGCTCTCACACACACATATGAAAAGCTCTCACACACACACACACACACATGAAAAGCTCTCACACACACACATGAAAAGCTCTCACACACACATATGAAAAGCTCTCACACACATATGAAAAGCTCTCACACACACACATGAAAAGCTCTCACACACACACATGAAAAGCTCTCACACACACACATGAAAAGCTCTCACACACACACATGAAAAGCTCTCACACACACATATGAAAAGCTCTCACACACACATATGAAAAGCTCTCACACACACACATGAAAAGCTCTCACACACACACATGAAAAGCTCTCACACACACATATGAAAAGCTCTCACACACACATATGAAAAGCTCTCACACACATATGAAAAGCTCTCACACACACATATGAAAAGCTCTCACACACACATGAAAAGCTCTCACACACATATGAAAAGTTCTCACACACATGAAAAGCTCTCACACACATATGAAAAGCTCTCACACACATATGAAAAGCTCTCACACACATATGAAAAGCTCTCACACACATGAAAAGCTCTCACACACATGAAAAGCTCTCACACACATGAAAAGCTCTCACACACACATGAAAAGCTCTCACACACATGAAAAGCTCTCACACACATATGAAAAGCTCTCACACACACATGAAAAGCTCTCACACACACATGAAAAGCTCTCACACACATGAAAAGCTCTCACACACATGAAAAGCTCTCACACACATGAAAAGCTCTCACACACACATGAAAAGCTCTCACACACACATATGAAAAGCTCTCACACACATATGAAAAGCTCTCACACACATGAAAAGCTCTCACACACACATATGAAAAGCTCTCACACACATATGAAAAGCTCTCACACACATATGAAAAGCTCTCACACACACATGAAAAGCTCTCACACACACACACATGAAAAGCTCTCACACACACACACATGAAAAGCTCTCACACACACATGAAAAGCTCTCACACACACATGAAAAGCTCTCACACACACACACATGAAAAGCTCTCACACACACACATGAAAAGCTCTCACACACACACATATGAAAAGCTCTCACACACACATGAAAAGCTCTCACACACACATGAAAAGCTCTCACACACACACACATGAAAAGCTCTCACACACACATGAAAAGCTCTCACACACACATGAAAAGCTCTCACACACACACACATGAAAAGCTCTCACACACACACATGAAAAGTTCTCACACACACAAATATGAAAAGCTCTCACACACACACATGAAAAGATCTCACACACACACACATGAAAAGCTCTCACACACACATGAAAAGATCTCACACACACACACACACATGAAAAGCTCTCACACACACACACACATGAAAAGCTCTCACACACACACATGAAAAGCTCTCACACACACACACATGAAAAGCTCTCACACACACACATATGAAAAGCTCTCACACACATATGAAAAGTTCTCACACACACAAATATGAAAAGCTCTCACACACACACATATGAGATGCTCTCAGAGCTTTTCATATGTGTGTTTCTGAGAGCTTTTCATATGTGTGTGAGAGCTTTTCATGTGTGTGTTTCTGAGAGCTTTTCATATGTGTTGCGTCCCTCATACCTTTTCCTCAGTTTCACTTTTGCTATGATGTCCACTGTGTAGGTATTTATAGGAGTGGTTTGCTGCATAGAGTCATCTGGTGAAGAGGAAACACAGCAGAAAGACTCTGAACTGCACCTGCATTCAATTAGGCCAACATGGTAAACGGTAAGGATGATGCTCCCGTTCTAATGTTGTTAATGATGCACTGTAATATCCAACATTTCCTTCAGCTCACTGTTCATCCTTTGACACCTGGTCATCAAGCATGAGTGTTCATGAATTGTAAGCAGCCATAGGATGACAGTAACATCATTTGGTTAATATTGCAGATTTTGATGTCCGTTGTAGTCAGGAGATATTCTATGACAGCTGATGTTACATTTTAATTTGAGTTGATATGAAAAATTTCTTTTTAATCCTTTAAGATCACATCCTGTCAGTATTCACCATATAAACACAGAAAATTCTCTTTCTTTGTATCAAAATGTGATCAGGTTTTCTTCTGGTAAAACTAAATATGAACTGCTCTTATGCAACATTGGAACCAACGAAAGTCAACCAACTAATACCAATAATATCATGGCATCAATCAATCCTCAACTCTTAGAGGCAAAAGGGTTCAGATTTGACATCAGAGTGAAGTGTTTCTGGGGGCCAGACCTCAGCAACGACAGTAACTTCAGACTTCATTGATTGGTTTTGGTGAAACTGGATCATATTCTATGGTGACTCTTTTACAGAGTGTCATGATGAACAGATTTACCAAGGCTTCGTTCACATCACCAGGCCAAAGAAAATCTGATTTTTTTTCTATTTAGATTTGAGTCACTTTCCTATGTGATCATAGATCAGATGCATATGCAATTTGTGGCCATGCGGTGTGAATGAGAACGGTCAGATCAGAATTTCTGTGCCTTTTTGCATATACTGTATGCATGCATACATACGAGCGCTGTCGTCAGCAGCTAAGTGTTCGTCATCCTCCAGACCACTAGCACAGCCCTTCTGCATACAGCCTGTTCATTCCCTATTAAATCCATTTTACCGAAATCAGCTGCACTTCACCAAGAGGACGCTCTAGAAGGAGTCCTCAATGAATGGGAGTGAATGGAGCTAAACAGCTAAAATAATTATTTTCACCTACTTCTAGACAAAAATGGTCACATTTTATTTTAGTTTGTGCAAATATGGTATTGATTATATATCAGAAGTGAAATAAAAACACACCAATGTTCTTTCGTTTTTCTTGCAAGGAAGGCAATTTTGCCCACAAACTGCTAGCATTCTGCTAATGAATGCTGATTGGTCAGTTAAGGATTTAGGACTGATTGCGACCCGACATCCTTCCTCGAACTCTCCTGGAGTCTACAGACATTTTTTAAATGAATGAATATCTAAAGGAGGACCAGGAGGACCTTCGTTTCTGACAGACTGATGTAGATCTGGTTCATGTAGATCTGGTTCATGTAGATCTGGTTCATGTAGCAGAGATATTCCACCGAATATTAATGCTGTAAAGTAGCTTGTGTTGCTACCACAGAGTGCTACCAATGCTACGACTTAAATAATGGCATTTCACAACAATTGAAGCAGCAAAAAAATATCTAATGGACTGATATTTATTGTATCAAACCATTATATTGAAAAACATAATGAAAGTTGACAGAAAAAAGCAAACATTTTTTTCCATAAACGTTTAATTGTCCCATTCATGTTGGACTACCTCGTGAGCATACCCGGAAGTTCTGAGTTTGGCATATCTCTATAGAATATCTCTGGAGCTATCGTGTCCATTTTGGTTTGAATACCATGGATTGTCACACAAATATGATGTTTTTTGTGTCAAGGTGCTCATGTCTGCTATTTGGGTGGACGGATGTGTTCACATTAGAGCTAGATTCAGGTCACTGTATTTATGAATGTAAGCCTTTAGGATACCGTAGACTAGACTAAGACAGCGAACGCAGCCTCCAAGACAAACTGAGACCAACACGTGTCCGTTTTTCAACAAAAGATTAAAGTGCATTAAGTTCAATAAATGAAATTCAGGGACATTTACTGCAGTATCATTCATGAAGTCATACAATTGAATGCATGGATTTGCATTCTTCCCATTGAAGAAAGACTGATGGTGAGAACACACCATCTCTGCATCCTATGAAAGCCTGTTCTTCTACACACACATTAAGTTAATGGGTTGCATCAGTGTTTTTCCTCATAGTTCAACTCTGCTTGAGGAAGTTATGCAGTCAATTACTGCTCCTTAATAACTTTTGGAATTAGAAACATTTCAAAAAAGATCCAATGTGTTTTTTCAATGTTTCTTGATCTAAATAGAGATTTAAATTAAGCAAATATAGCTGATCAAAACCTTTCAAATATCGCTGAGCTTTAACTTAAAGATGTCAACAAAACTCCATATTGAGTTAGGTCTTCACTGGAGGTCATATTGCATAATATTACACATTACAATGGCTTATGAATATCTACAGCTTTCATGCTCATCTAATGCCTTTTATTCTTCCATACAGAACAAAATGATGTGGATCTGAGAATGGTAATTGTGGGGAAGACTGGTAATGGGAAGAGTGCCACTGGTAACACCATTCTGGATCGGCCATGCTTTGAATCAAAGTTCAGTCCAAGGTCTTTGACTGTGGACTGCACTAAAGCCACCGCTGTGGTGGATGGACAACAGGTTGCTGTTATCGACACCCCAGGCCTGTTTGACACCAGGTTTGGCATCGACAAAACCGCTTTGATGATTGAAATAATGAGAAAACATGAAGAGGAGCAGCATAGAAGAGAACTGGAAGAGAGAAGAGAAAGGTTGAGCCAGCTGGTTCGGCAGCATGCTGGGAGGAATGATTGTACCATTGTCTGATCTGGTTTTTCTCTAGTGGAGAAACAGTCATGAATTAATATTACTACAAACTGGACAAATCTTTGAATTCATTCTGTCTGGTAAACATGTAATTACAGATATCTTGAATTAGAGTTTGACTCGGAGAAGTGAGGTTATTTCAAACAGAAGTTACAGCAGGTGGGAGGTGGGAGTGGCTTGTTTTCAAACAGCTAATGGTGCTGAAGATAAAGTTTCTGTTTCTGTGGGCTTTTAATGCTGCAGCCACATAAACTTGTCCGTCCAATCAGAGCAGCAACCTCCATCCCTTCTGGTTAAATGCATAGCTGGGCTAATGTCCAATGGGAAGCCTCGCATGAGCATCATCATCATCCACAGTAATAAGACTAATGATGTTTGGGGTCTGCAGTGTTTGAGTGGTATTTTCAGTGATATCACTGCTGATATCTATTACTAAATTATATGCTGTATATCTCTAACTGATGAGTCAGAATTAAATTATAGATATCTTGAATAAAAATTATAATGGAATTATCTGTTTTTTTAATCTGTAATCTTATGTGATCTCTTATTTCATAAGTGTTAAAACCACATAAGTCTATGCTGCTCTGTCAGTAATTTAAATGTAACAAATGTTAGGTTGAATATTTATTTATGACAACATAATTTCTTTGAAGTGTTTTTATTGTAATTTTTCTCTTTTTTTATTTGATCAAAATAAACAGTGCTTGTCGGTTAATTTGTGTTGCTAACTGTTTGCTATGCCCTGCCCCAGAGCTAGCATGAAGCCCTCTCTAGATGTTCTCCCTAAAGAAATATTTTAGAAGTTTTGGGAAAACATGAAACAGATTTCAGAGAGAATCAAACAAGAGGCTAGAATATATAAATATAAAAACTAAAGCCTGCAGCAATCTATACAGAAGACAATGAAATAAAAATAAAGCATCATCAACAATCACCAGCTTTGGTTTGGACGTGTTAACTGTAAACCCTCTGATACCCTCTGATGTCTGTCGTCTCTCTCTCTCCTCTCTCAACATTTTCACATCTACCAAAGTGAATTAAGGGTTTATTTTTCACCAAACCAGAGTTAACTGGTTGACCGACTGACTGACTGCTGGAACAGTAGAAAAATGAGCAAAGGTTTTATTATGTGTCTTTCAAATCTGATTAACATGAAGTGTGTGTATCATATGACACAATATTCACTGGAGCCAGTCTGAGATGCTCAAGTAGAGACTTCCATATCTGATTGGCTCTTCTTGAGAAACCTCAGTCACCTCAAGTCAGGACTGAGGAATCGACAGGAGAGAAACAGCTGAGGATCCCAGGTTCAAACCGGCTCACAGAGGACATGTCCGTTTGGAAGGGCTCAGACCCTGTAGCGCTTTAAGACTTCAAAATCTTCAAATCATGTGTAAAACTGACCAGTGAAGAGAGGTAAGAATGGGAATAATGTGGAGTTAACTCAGCTGGAGGGGAGAGCTGAATGGTGTGATAAAAGCATGAACAGTCTTTTCATGACGAGAGATAGAAAAACTTTATTTAGCTGTCAAAAGATAAGTCCAAAATCACTCCTATAACTACAGCTAGAGATCTTCAAGTTTGATGCCAGGCCACCAAGGTTTGATTGAATAGCAGGGACAATATTGACGGGCCAATCATAAGGATTTATGGGTTGAAATCATTTAGTTTGAAAACGTTCAACTAAACCTGGACACACAGAACACAGTAGGCCTGTTGTGTGGAGTTTCTGTTGGAAATACTTAAGAAAGGGGGAGAGAAGGGGGAAGGAAGGGGAGGGAGTTTGCTGCTGCTCTGTGCAGGAAGTCTGCTCTTTAGAAGAACTGCTGCCCGTTTCCCATAAACGGTCTGTTTGCCATCAATTCAAACAGAAAATGAAAGTGAAGTTTCACATACGTTTTTTTGCATACATGACTGTATGCAGAGTCAATTATTGACGAACAAACGAGCTGCAGCAGACACACACTGAACTCTGGAGTCTTCACATCCACTCCAGAAACTACTGCCTGATTATTAACCCAAACATGGACGGCAGCTCTTACAACCACAACATCGAACCAAACACGGCCAGAAACTTAGGTAAGTCACGATACTTTATCCATTTTAAAGTACAATTACTTTACAGTGTTATAATCACTGCTGAATACTTCTACAGACTGGGTACAACTACAAATAAATACTTAACATTGTTTCTATTTCTGATGTAACCTTTTATTCCAACACCATAATCTGACCACACATTCTGGAGAACCTTCATACAGAAACTTTGGAAGGATTCGTTTGTCGCCACACAAAATCAAAGGTTTCAAAGTAGAGAGTAAAAATATAGTTATTTCAACACTAATTCAACCACAAGATAGTGATTCCTCAAAAAGAATTGGCGTTACAGCACCTGTGTTGTGTAAACTCAACACTGACCTGTGTTGCTGCTGTTTAAACTAGAGAGAGTTGTTGCAACTCTGTCATGCATGAAGTTTCACTTACACTTTCATAGGTGTAGTTTTAAGTCTATATACTGTGGACCAATATAGTCAAGTCAATTTATTTATATAGCACATTTAAAATACAACACAGCGTTGACCAAAGTGCTGAACAAAAATACAATATACAGTACCAGTCAAACATTTGGACACAGTTTCCCATTCAAGTGGATACAATAATAATATACAATATATAATAAACAATATAGACAAAGTGTTGACTTTAACTCTATATCACTGTTGAATTAACTCCACAGATTTAGCTGGTTTTCAGAGTTAAGGATGGTGTGTCGCTCAGAACACAGGGATGAGGATGAAGACACAGGATTTCTTGTACTGTATTGTGTTCCAGCTTTAATGCTCTCAGTTGTTATCACCAGTCTGTAAGAACAAATACACTAATATAAAGCACTGACATATGGCTAAATCATAACAACCTTTGAGCTACATAAAGAAATGCTATTAATCAAATACAACTGAACTCCATCAATGAAATGTAGGCATAAAGCACCTAATCAGAGCCACGAGATTCATTCAAACATTAATATTCCTTAATAAGGATTTAAATGTTCGTTATCAACAACAAAGTTAACGTAAAGTTACATTCAGATAATAATATTGACCTTCTGAACAAACTTCCCATAATTTGAATCATTGACTTACACGCCATGGACAATGGCGACACCCGGTGGTAACATGTGGGTACTACAACATGGCATCAACATACTGCAAACATTTCCTCCTCACGTGGCAACGCTACTTCAACCCTCCACAGGGGTACAAAGACTAACCTAATGCATAAGGATTACCGTCTTCTCAGTAACTAACTTAATATCTCCTTCAATGAAATACTACAGGAGCTTTTAACAACTTAGCAACGTGTTTTAAGCTCTAGATGCATACAGGTGCATAGATAACTTAACAGATATAAACATGATAATAAAGCAACAGGCACTTACTTTCCGTCATTGACTGAACATCTCAGAACATCAAACTGGACCACACAAGAAACAAGGGCTGTTAGCCGTAGGTATTAATCAATCCACAGGGTGACGTGTGGACTGAGCGTCACTCACTTCGCCTACAATGTACATACGTCATCTTTACAACCCTAGAACATGAGTCTTAAAGGGACAGGCACCTAAATGTCTGAGCCTTTAATAGAACGAGTCCTCTTTTAAAGCAATCAGCTAAAACTTTTGTCTGAAGTACGGTGTGACGTCACAGACAGTTAAGTGTTTGTTCATTTATGAAGTCTAATAAAGATGTGTGGGATGGACAGGTCGGACGGGTTTCCAACATGAAGTTACACTTCAGCTCATAGTGGGGGTGATTTCAAAGAACTCCAGCCTTTCCTTGTAAATGGTGAACAGTAGACTGAACCCATCTCAAAGCAGCTGAGTGGATGTTTCTTTTCTCCTTCCTTGTGTTAGATGCATTAAGTACAGCTTGCCCAATGGAGATTCTGTCTCGTATTCTACTACACAGGATATCCCAGAACAAATAATGAGCAGCTGAGGATAGTGATGGTTGGGAAGACTGGAATTGGGAAGAGTGCCACTGGAAACACCATTCTTGGTCAACGATGCTTTGAATCAAAGTTCGGTGCAAAGTCTATGACTGTGGACTGTAAAAAAGGTAGGAAAACAACACATATATGTACAAACAGCACATGTATGTATGGTATCTATATCTCAGGACCTGAACATTGCACACTTGTAAGATGCACATTGCACTTGATGACACGACTCTTTTTTTATCCACTTACTATAGATAGATTGTACATCACTATCATATATCTATATTTTCAATCTACTTAGACAGCAATGTAAAAGTATTTTATTGTACTTTTATTCTTAGTACTTCCTGCTGCTACCTCTTCCTTTGCACTCCTGTGTCAAACTGAATTTCCCCCACAGTGAATCAATAAAGGTAAATCTTTTATGTTAAAAGGTAAAGCTGTGGTGGATGGACAACAGGTTGCTGTTATCGACACCCCAGGCCTGTTTGACACCAGGTTTGGCATCGACAAAACAGCTGAAGATGTATGCCAGTGCATCTCTTACGCTTCTCCTGGACCCCATGTATTCCTGGTTGTCATCCGGCTGGGAAGATACACTGAGGAGGAAAAACAGACGGTACAGAAGATTCAAGAGATCTTTGGCCAGGCAGCAGACAGATACAGCATGGTTCTCTTCACTGGTGGTGACCTTCTGGAGGACACCATAGAGAACTTCTTGGATGGAAGCCCAGACCTGCAGGAACTGGTGGCCAGATGTAACGACCAGTATCATGTCTTCAATAACAAGCTGAAGGATCGTTCTCAGGTCACTGAGCTGCTCCAGAAGATCAGACATATAGTCAAGAACAACGGAGGAAGCCACTACACCAACGAGATGTTCCAAGAGGCCGAGAGGGTCATCGAAGAGGAGAAACAACGCATCCTGAGAGAGAAAGAAGAACAAATCCAAAAAGAAAGAGAGGAACTGGAGAGGAACATTCAGGAGAAATATGAAAAACTGATGAATAAAATTCAAGAGCAAATCCAGGCTGAGAGAGAGAGGGAGAAGAAAGAGAGGGAGGAAGAGAGGGAGAGGGAGAAGCAGGAGATGGAGGAGGAGAGAAAAAGGGAGAGGGATGAGAGAGAGGTGGAGAGAAAGAGAGAAAGAGAGGAGAAAGACAGGGACATGGCAAACATGATGAAACAAATAAAGGAGCAGCAGGATAGAGAACTGGAAGAGGAGAGAAAAAAGTTGCATGACAGGCATGAGTATGCGGCCAGAGAGGAAGCTGAGACTTTTAATCCATTATATCCTCTGATTCAGGTTGGCAATACAGTGATTGAAGGAATAAAAACACTGGGAAGGGCAATTGGGAAATTGTTCAAGTGGTGAGTGGTTTGGAATTCAGCCAGTTTAACCACAGAAGCCTCCAGAAGCTTAGAAAGAAAATAGATAATAAATAAATGAAAAACAAAACAGAACAACTATAAGAAAGAAACACTAAAAAAAAATTCAAAAATTCAAAAAAAAAATAAGGTCAAGAGACACATTTCTTTAATATTTACTTGATATATTTAGCTTAATATTTAGCTTTAATATATCTGTTCTAACTGTAGCTTAATTATTGTTATTGTCACTCACTGTGTGTGAGTCCTGGCAATGCCACTATAGTCAGTGGAATTTTGTGATGCAGGATTAGGAGCCCAAAGGTTGGGGGACAGGGGATAGGGGATGCTGGGATTGAGCATAATATATCAAATGTCATGTAAATGTTTCTGTATGTGACAATGTTTAAAATACCAATAAAATATATGTTTAAAAAAAAGAAAAAAAAAGATGGAGCTAATTTTCTTTGTTGAGGCAGAGCTACAGCAGTTTAGCAAGGCCGAGTCATGTCCAAGTCTGATCATAGTCTCACACTGCCATCTAGTGTTCTTTTCACATGATTACATGAATATGTATTTAGTTTGTAACGTGTGACCTTATAAAACATATCTTTAACATATCTAATAAGATCTTATCCTGACTCAGTTGAATGACTCTTATCATATTATGTTTTCTTCTTTCTTATATAACTATTGCTCCTGGTTTTCTGTAGACTAATATTCATCCTTATTTTTTCCCCTATGAGGTATGTTGATGACACTTGTGTGCTAAACTGAACTGGAAATAAAGGCGTTATGTGAAGAACAAACCTTTGTCAAAACATTAATTAACACTGTGGATACCTTGAGATGTTCCAATTCATTTCAAATGATCAGCAAGTGATAACCCCAAACTATCAGATAGATGTATCTTACAGCCTGCAGACTGGGATAAGAGGGGCAGTGACCTGGACACCGCTGCCGGCCTGCCAACCAGAGAGCGTTGAGGATAAAGGCTGAAACACTCAGTGAAGGTTGGGCACCTCCTGAAGACCTCAACGCATCCAACTACAACCAGGCCCTCAACGCCGGCCACCCCCCCCCCCCCCCTCCCCCCTCCAACCGGGTCAAACTGTCACAGGACTGTTGCTTTTATGGGTGATTATATAATGGGACCCTGAGCTGGAGGTTTGTGCTCTGACTGCTGTCTAGTATGATATTGATCTGTTTTCATGTATGACCAGTCTTTCACAACAAGAGACCATTAAGTTTTATTTTTAAGACTGAATTTGTGTTAGTTTACCTGCATTCTTGAGTGATTCAAGCCTCCAACACATTTTAATATTCTCCAGAATACAAAAAACAAACAACTGCTTGGTATCAGACGAAATTGTCAGCTACACGTTTCCATCTTCATCAACTCAGTAAAGAGGATGCATCTACCTAGAGAAGGTAAAACAGGATCTTAATATCAGCAAAAGACAAATCTTTATTCACAGTAGTGAACACAGTCAACAACAGGGCTTCAGAAATAACGTCACCTCGGTTTTCTCTGAATATCAGTCATGAACTGGCCTGGCTTGCACGTGTTTGTTTTTTTTGCATGTTTATCGTAATTGAAACCAGTCTGTGTGTGAGATATTGAAATATTCCAGCCTTTATCATCATGTCAGTCTGGGGGCCAGCTCGATGCTGTTGATCCTAAGCACCGTCTGTGGGCGGATGATGATCCTTTTGCGCTGGAACCGGTGTCTCCTCCAGAACCTCATATGAACTTTGGGCCAGGACTCGGTTTTTTCTATCACCGTTGCCTCGACCCTGACCAGCTCCTTCCCCAGCAGAGGCCTGCCAATCAGGGTGAAGTCCTCCGCGCCGACCAACAGCACCTTCTCCATTCGGATCCTCTCCCCGCACTCCGCTTCGATGTGGTTCTCAATCAGGATAAGGTCTTCGTTGGTTACCTTCCACTGGCGGCTAGCGAAATGTACCACGGCGAACAGCCGGCCAATTTCCTGCTGGTTGATCATCTCGTTCACGGTACTGACTACCGCGGCATGTCGGCTGCGCTCCTCCTCCACTGGGACCAGTATAGTCTGTTCCGGCCACGGCGGCCTGGACAGGGAGGTCCGAGGCACCAAGTCACCGCTCACGGAGCTCTGTGGTCGGACAGCGGCGGGGAACAGAAGAAGCTGTCTTGGCAACAACCTGCTACATGTCCTCCACAGTCCCATTCCCATGCTCAGCGCCATCTTTACAGGAAATGTCTTTTTTTGTCATGCGCATGCGTGCTATGTAGCCTACTATAGCGACACCATGTTCCGCCTTAATCTGCCTCTGATTGGGTTGACATGAGGATGACGATTCTCACTTAGACCCTTACTGACAAAATGACGTCAGAGACGTCATCATCATGCCAAACCAATTAGAGGCAGAGTAGGGTGGCTCATGGCATCACCATAGTAGATAGATGCTCTGTGGACATTTCAGTACGTTGCAATACTTTTACGTATTTATTAGAAGAAGAACTAGTCAAGTAAAATTGTAATGGAGGAAATTTTAGAAAAATATTCAGTGAAATACATGACAAAATTGTAAATTCACTTAATTCCTGTCTCTGGCTGCTATTTATGTTGGAAAGAGTCTTTAGTTTAATATTTTGAGATGCGTGCTATTTTTATAATGCGTAGCCTGTTATGTATGATAATTAAATCTGAATGCCACAACTTCAGTTTAAATTTAATCCTTAAATAGTTTATAACATACGCATAAAATTCATATTACATATGAATGTAAGCAAAAGTAAAATCAGTGTACTTTGATGGAATAAAATATACACATTTTCCCTCTAAAGTGTAATGGAGAAAACGAATTAAAATTCAACAAGAAGTCAAGTCCTTGTAATAACATTAGAACAGGCTGTTTTGTCATTACATGACAAGACTTGGAATGTGGAAAGGGAAGTTTACAGCAGCACGTAAACGCGGCGCAGATCTGCCACCATTTTGTGTCGGTCGGCCCGTTTCCGGGTTTCTGAGAAGGGACCGATAAAACTCTGTTAACGGAGAGTATGCTTTGCTTGCGGGACAGGAGTGCGGGTAAAGTTTTCCGTTGCTTCCTGAAACGACTAAAGTGACTCTGAAACGCTGTCAGAGGTTTTTTTTGCGCTACGTTCCCGCAAAAGAAGTCTTTTTGATAGATTTTACATCCAGTCGGACTGCGCTGACACTGACAGCTGGAAAGTAAACAGGTCGATGCTAACCAGCTAACTGAAGCTAGCTTTACTATAACAGCTATTAGCTGAGCTGGTAAACCGCCGAGAACAAGCTAATGTTAGCCGGCTAACCTGTCAGTGTTTTTGTTCGCTCTAAGTTACATCACCAGGACTTGTCAGCACACTCCCACCCTAATTTTTGTCAAACAGCTCCGACGAAGGATTGCCACAACGGCACTCTACATTCATGTTGTTTAAGAGAACGAGACTATCAAACCTTCTCTTCTTCGAGCCGAGGTGAGTAAATTGTTAGGATGTTGAAGCTAACTCACCCCACCTATGTTAAACTTGTGCCAGGTATATTTATTCCATTGGATCTTTACCTGGGAGCGGCTGGAGCCGCTGAACAACTAGCGCAGGCCTGACAAATCCTGTTTCACTGAAATATAACTTTATGCGACTCCGTTTGAATGTTTTTCTTTAATAGGAGTTTTCTGAATTTTGCAAGTTCATGAATGATTTAACTTTTATAATTGAATATGTAAATGTGCGGTTCTTGCACTGTTAAAAAATAATTGCCTTGGCAGTCCGGGGCTGTCAATGCCACAAAAAGCATAGAAACACAGGTATCTGCCATGTTCATACAGCTCCTGCTCTGGTTATTTCTTGGTTCAGCGTCGCACTGTTGATGTGGGCAAACTCCTCTATTAAATGGCTGTTAAAGCAACTGTTTGGATGAATAGCTTTACAAAAACCAAACTTCAGCAATCATGACCTACTTAGTACCTTTACCTTAGTTTGATGTTCAATGGAAAGGATTAGTCAGATTACAGGGGTCAGAGGTCACAGCCTGTTGGTTTTATCAGTGTATAGCTGTCAGTTTGTATGTGTTTGTGTATATTATATTTCTCAGAGGCAATAGACAATCATTGGCGGACAAGAAATAAGATTTATTCTTTTCTAAAAGCTATCTCATCATAACATTAAGCAGAGACTATATATGATTTTAAAGGTGCGATTAATCACAACCTATTATTGCTTTTAACTCTGTTAAAGTTCTTAATTGATCTGCACCACTAATGTAAATTTACAGTCAAAAGTGTCCATTTTTTTTATTTAGTCTTAGTCTTGTGTCAGATGTCAGGTTTTTTTTTCTAAACTGGGTAACAGGGCCACTGCGTCCTCTTACTTCTGGCATGTGCCCTCAAACCAAAATGGCGATTTAGCCTTAAATGCCATAAATTTAGCCATTACACAATATGTAGTTACCGTTAAAACAAATTTCTTTCTGAAAAAATATCAAAGTAAACAATATGTGTCTTCATTAGGAACGGTATAGCTATCCCAAAAATATCATAATTTGGACCGTGTCAGATGACCTTAAACAGCTTTGTTTTCACGTAGCTCTGACGTCTTGTTGTTGTTCATTGGTCCACGGTGCCATATTGTTTGTGGCACAAAGCGTAAGAAAGCTGAACACTGTCTGTTGCAGAAGAAGATGAAGTTTTTCTGCTGCTGCAAAGCTGGTAAAGATGGTACTGAAAGCGAGATTGAGACCATAGAAGGTTTGATCGAGCAAGAATATGAGAAGAAACAATGATTTCCCCCCTCAGGTAACCTCAGAATGCTCCATTTCCACCTGAAACTTTGAGATGTTCCACACCATGCCCTCGTACTCAAAATGTTTTTAGAAAAAAAACCTGATTGTTTTGTTAGTTTCTATCCCATTTAGTCAACATCTTGTTTGTTTGTTCTTTAGTCAAGTTTGAGTTGAGTAAAAATCTGGGCATTTTCATCAAATTCTAGTCAAAGAAAACCGAAAGACCAAGACCTCTAATCATTGACTGTACCAGGTTAAACTGCGAGACTCTAAGCACCAGCTGTCCTGAGGGAAACATCAGAGGGAACCAGCTACTAGATGGTTCCGTTAGTCTTTGGGCCCAATACCCAGGTTGGACCACCGGTTTGCTCATCTGGACTCAACAAGAGTTTCCTCTGGCTTCCCCCAGCCCAGACATAATTCACTATCTTTTTGCGGTCCTGTCGTATAGTACATCTCCCTGACAGAGCAGGCAAGATGGCAGCTGGTGCTCTTAACTTTGAGGGCCGAGATCCCACCTCAGCTTGCACAGCACAGGGAACGATACTGCTGTACACACCATCCAATGAACACAATATTTAGATTGTAACATAGAGGAAAAACAGCCTATGATATTTTGTCTCCTTTATTGTGGATGAAAGTAAAACAGTTTTTTAGCTCTATTTTAGTCTTGTCTTTCTTCATCAACTAACTATATTGCATGTTGATTTAGTCACTGGTAGTGTTTAAAGATGGTGTCTTGTCATGGAAAACAAAGGCTGTCGACAAATGTTTTTCTTCATAGTTTTTGCCAACAAAATAAATACTAAATGTCATTGTCATTTATGTTCTTATTTCTTTTTTAGATTTCTGATTATTAAAATAATTCAGTTCAGTAGTTTAATATATGAAGATCCCATGCAAGTTGCTAACTTTCTCAGTGGTTGGAATTGGAGTTTGAGCCCCTTATTTGGTAAGTCTACCAGCATAAAATTAATCAAAACCAATTAAAATGATGAATTATAATCATATGAAATGTTTTCAAGCAAAAATGTCAAAGAATCACTCGTTCCAACTTCTCAAATACATTACATCAAATACTGCTATTGTGTTGTGTCTGTCAGACACAACAAGCACTGGGAACTTATTATAGAGAATTGTAATATATATTTTTATATTTTCTACATCAAAACATTAACTGAGAAAATGATCAGCAGAAAAGTAAATACTAAAAATCCTAATACATAAATAATATATAATATTAATATATGAAATAAGATGAAAAAACATCTTTAGTTGCAGCCCTTACTGGAATGACATGAGCTGTTAAAACCAAGGATTTTTATCTTTCTGAACATTCAAGCATTTTCATGTAAGCCATGAAAAATGTATGTGACATAATTAGCTCACTGAAATAACAGCATCGTCAAAAAAAGTTCTAAAGAAAAGAAAAAAAAGCTCTAGCAGTTGGTAGTAGACAAAAGAAAAGTCAGGGATAAACTTACCCCCAAGTGATCTGTATCTAGAGACGTTTAATTAATTAATATATTTTTTCATTCTTTTCAGCTGCTCAGTAACTCGTCCATCTGTTCACACATTCAGAAAATACTTGTGGCATCAGGAGAATAATTTTTGTCAGCAGTATTTCAGAATAGACAAGTGTAGATATTCCAGAAATATAGAGTAATATTGGCTGCAACAAACCAATATTCTTAATGCCTATTAATCTATCTAGTGTCTAAGATGACATTAAAATGGAAAATTCCCATCAGACCTCGCCAGAGTCCAAATCGATGCTAGTTGTTTATGTTGTAAATCAAACTCATTTGTTCTTTCAACTTAATTGATTAAAGTTAATTGATAATCATGTATTTGATCATCTCTGATACATACCAAAAGCTAGTAATGTTAGGTTTTACTGTTTAGCAGTGTAAGTAATCTGAAACATGTATTTACATTACGTGTGTTTTTATGTTGGATTAATTATATGTTTATAGTCCGCACTTCAAACACAAAGATGTGGTTGTGTGAGATATGCCATAAGTTGTTGTGGATAATTGTTGTGATAATTAGCAAAATAATGGTAGCCTTAAAGCATGGTATTGTGAAAGTCTTGTTGTGTCTTTGGTTTTAGTCCTTGTGCACGCTATAGAGCTTCAAGTATTTCTTTCTTCTGTCAGTTTCTGTCTCTGCTGTCATGTCTTTCCGTTTAAACCACGTCACTGACTGACTGGCGAGCTTGCTTGGTGAGATTCCTTATGCTTCCCTTGGTGAAAACCTGCCCGGTGCTAAATCATGCAGCCTGAGGAATGGAGCAGCAGGAGAGGGTGAGGGATGGGTGAGGAGCCAGTGCTGCCGGTGTGAGCCAACAATGAGCCCAGACAGCTAACTGGTTTGGGGAGATCCAGTGACCTCAGTTATTGTGTAGTGAACTGACACATGTAGAGCAGTTTGAGGTATTGCTATATCATAGTAGGTATGTTTCTAAATGGGCAGTCTGGCATAAGATGTTTTTTGCTGCCTTGTCTTTGTATAAACTCAGCAACAGGTTGTCTTTATTTTCAGTGTAAATGGACAAACCTGTTATGAAGCAACTTTTTATTTAAAAAATCATTATTGTATAGCAGGAAGGAAAAGTACAAAGGTGGAATTTCTGACTAAGGACATACAATTTTGAAAATACCCTCATGATTGGTGTCATGGGTTTTTCTAGAAAGATTGAGCATGAGGGTGGTGCTTTTTTTGTGTGTTGTGTTGTTTTGTTTTTTAGGTGAAAATGGAGCATTCTGAGGCTTCCTGAGGGGGACACTGTCTTGTATTTTTGCTCGATCGATCAGTCTTGATCTGGCTTTATCAGCATTGTGACAGCAGAAAAAATCTTCTTGTGTCCAGACAGACCTTGGCTGTCATCTGCTTTGTACTGCAGGTGAAAGGTCTATATGTCATGATTTTAATATTCTTGGAGTAATTATAGTGTTTTTAATGAACAGACATATTGTTTACCATCATTACTTTGACTTTTTAAGGAAGCCTACATGTTTGGTAGTAGCAGAATGTATGGTATTTAAGGCTAAATCTGCATTTTGGTAAAAGGGTGCAGCGCCCCTTCACCTGGTTTAGGGAAACCCTTGGTAGATATGTTTTAAATGGACAGTCTATCATAAGTTTTTTTGTTTCTTTGACTAAACGTAAACAGGTTGTTTTTATCTTGAGTCTAAATGGGCAAACCTGTTTTGACGCAACTTTTTTGTGAAAAGTTTTAACATAGAATATTGCATAGCAGCTCAGGAAGGAAACGTTGTTCATGGTGGAAAAGTGCAAAGGTGGAATTTACTATTTGAAAAAGTACTATGAATTTTGAAAATACCCTCATCTTTGGTTTAATTCAGACTATTTGAAGCTGCTTTGTCGATATCAACTAATTTTTGGAATGCAATTTTCCACAGGAGGAGGACTGTGGAAAATGGATGTCCACAAGAAAAGAGTGGCATAAGATGTCAATTTCCCCGGTCCAAGAAGTCTGAAGAACTCTTCTTGTAGCCATGTTGCATTTGTTGTCGTGTGTTGCATGTGGTTTCTGGCTGCCGCGCTAGACTCCTCCCCTCCCCTAGCCATTGTCTGCTCTCATTGGCTGTAGCTCGTTGCATGGCTCCCTAAATCATTCCTAACACACCTGGATATTAAGCCTGCTTGATATTAGAGATGTAAGAAAATATCGATTCACTTTACTATCACAGTATTGTGTTTTGTGATACTGTATCAGCTCTCAAAAACAGGCAATCCATTTTCAAGTGTTCATTTTGTGTTGTGTTTACACCCCTGACTGCAGTGTTGTAATCTATCAACAGTGATGGCAGTGTTGTAATCAACCATTTGACTCTTCCACGCCGTCGTAACAATGGCAACTGAGACAAAATGAAAGCACGTATCGCCAGCAGGGGTCCATTCATTTCGCTACCAATTGTTTTCAGGTTATTTAACTCAAGTTCAACAGACCAACACTGCCGTTCTACAGTCTCCCTGCTAGTGTGGCTGTAAATGGGTTTAAAGCTCAGATATTAAAACACTCATTGATCCACTGAGGATCCTTGTTGCTCCTGCTTATCTTCTCTCCACACTTCACTCATGTATCCCAGGAGCTTCTTCGGCAACTGCTTCCTTCTCCGAAGAATTCCTTCGGTCGGAGCACATCTGCAACAGCCGTTTGTTCCCACTGTGAAGGAGCAGAATTAAACCTGCCGGATGCATCTGGCTCGTCATCTTGTTTTCTCTTTAACATATAAGTCCTCGTGTGAGCAGAACATCCTGCAATAACTCCTTGAGATGTTATGTTTTTTTTCAGGGTTTGTTCTCCAAATAGGAAGAGCAGGTTTCTTCACCTTAAGCCTAATAAAGCCATGACATTTTGACAGAGACACAATGAAATGATTAGATTTAGTTATGGACAATAAGGATTGTCTTATTCATGGTACCTCTGGGCAGATTTTGTTTTAATGAAGCATTCTGACATCTCCAACAGTTTTCTGTCGCATCTTTTACCCTCTTCTGAGTCATGTTTCATATTAGTCCCATCACAGTGATATGAATAACCCTGGGCACTCTTACAGCCACTTTAATAGACTCGTATTGTATCCTTCTTGCCACAGGAGCCAAAATAAAAGCATTTTATTGTTGTGCTCTACACAGTAAAGCACTTTCATTCTGCCTCTGTTAGACAGTGGCTTATGTCCCTTAGTCCTTGTTTCAGGAGGCAACAATGAAGCATTTCACTGCAAGAGACTGTGCTCTCCTTTGACAAAACCAAGCCAATAATGTGCTAGTGAGTCGAGTCAACACTGAACAAGGAAGTGAAATTGCATACTTTACTTTAGCAAAGCTTATTATAATAAAGAACACTGTTTTACTTCTTTGATCAGGGTTAGTGTCTCCTCCTCTTTCTGGCGCTGATCATCAGATCAGATCTGGGTTAACGTCCAAAGGTAGTGCAAATATTAATGTGACACATCATTAACAAACTTTGGCACAAATCTTGTGCTTCACCATAGCAGAATATGTCAGGTAACATAGGTAATGTGTAGTTTACTTTATAGAGTATGACAGATATTGGTCATAGAAATTGAGTGTTCATGTGGACGTGTACTTGTCGGTTTGTTTTCTAATTAAAAAAGACCAAAATGCCATAAAGCACCTCGAATGTAAGTGTTTGAAGTTCATTGAGTTTTCATTCTATCCAATGAAGTAACCATTTCTATTTGAAATGCAGCAGTGTGTGATTGTCATGATTCACATCTGATTGCTTCATCACTAGCAGGATTTTTTACACCTGACTCCCTAAGCAGAGCTACGCACCAGAGAGGTAGACCAGTTCCAGGATTTGATGGATCATTTTTCAGCCTGATCTCAGTGGAAACACGTCTTTTGTTTTGCAGGAGCCAGTGTTTGTTGTCCCAGTCGAGACGTTGAATCCACCGCTCCTTACCCCACACAGAGAGGTGCCAACAGGATGCCTATTCCCCCCCCTCCCCCGCCTCCCCCAGGACCCCCTCCTCCCCCCACCTTCAATGAGGTCAGTGACCAGACTGAACACACACAGCGCATCACACTGCAAAGTTCACGTACCACATAAACAGGGAGGTCACACAGTTAGTGCAGCTGTATTCATTTGTCAGACAGTGAACAGGCTGTTTGAACGGTTGTCTTCTCAACGTTGGGAAGAAGCTTGAATTTGAATATTCTCATAAAAAAAAGAAATTCATGAAAACATACCATCAAAATCTGGTAAAATAAATCAAATAAAACATGTGAAAATATACATTGATCGCTATTGATGTAAAGGAATTCTGTCAACCTTCTTTGTTGCCGTTGTATTTATGACAATTTGGACAAGATGATAAAGGTTTTGAGAGTCTAGAAATATTTGTTTTAGGCACCATGAAAGTGGTAGAATATATATGAACTGTGTGTTTTAACCAGAGGTGCTACATGTCGGTGTCCATGCTGACATTGTGACGGACAGTCATATTGATCCTCATAGTCAGGAATTGATGGTGAAGCTCCTTTTTGACGGCTTCAGGTCGGCTGTCTTAAAGCAGAAAAGCCGACCTGCTCTTGCAATTTGGGAGAATCGTCACCAGCTCTCCACTGTAGTCACCACAGCTTTGTGCTGCCCCCAACTGTCTCACTCAGCTGAGAAAAACCTGGCTCCCGTCACCAACAATGGGCTGGTCAACTTTAACATCACTGCTAGGCGAGCGTCTCTGCACCACGTCTGTAACTTATTTGTTTTAAGAAACTAGAATCAAAGTTTTCCATAAGCGCTAAGGATGGTCAGACATGAAAAGGTTTCCAACCGACTGCTTTATTACTGTTTCAGTCACGTTACTGTCTATTTTTTTACATCTTGGTCGTTTTAACTAACGTTATATATATTCATTAGATGAAGAATTTTAGTCATCGGATGGCTCTAAAGTTTTTAGAGAAACGGGCTGAGCTGGATATCCTGTATCCACTGAACAGCCTTTGTTTGGATAATTCAGCTCTCACTGAATGAATCCTATCCTCTGAAAAGCTGAACTATCATTAGCAGCAGGTTGCCTTGCAGCAAACATCCGACATATTAGACACTATAAAAGTTAACTCTACGGTCAACAATGTTATAATATCTGTGGAATGCTGCATGTGAGAGATGTTGCCCAGAAATCTAGCTTTGCAAAATGAATCTATAATTATAAATTTTCCTTCTGTAATTATTGATCCATTATTCTGTGTTGAAACCTTGTTTTTCTTTTCATGCTTCTTCGTTGTGCATCTGTAGAAAATCATAGATGAGCCACTGCCTATTCTTTGACTCAGTCTTACAAAGACTGCATTATAATATAGTAAAGGTTTGTCTTGATTAGATTAGGGAGGAGAAGTGCACAGTCACTTACAGAAACATGTCTGAGGTCAAGGGAAAAGAATGAAATACTTCCTTTAAGAGATCTGTGGTATAGTTTGTCATAGTTGAACTGAGACCAAACTTCAGTCTGGCTCATGTTTCCCTGGTTGTTTCCTACTAGAATGAACCTCAGAGAAGGTTAATTATATCCGTTTCAGGGATTGGAGCCAAAATCTGCTAAAGTGTCTGACCTGCTGTCCAGTGAAACGGCTACAGACTCATGTGACTTCTGTTGACCAGCCGTAGTGCTCGTTTAAGTGTGCAGTGTGAGCCCAAACAAATCAAGTCCACAAAACTCCCCCTACAGCTCAGATCAGAGGAAATAGAGGTGTGATTGCATGTTTGATAACTCTCTCCTCAGGCGAACACGACTCCTCCCAAACTGAGCTCCTCCGGTGCTAAAGACAGAGGAGCGCTGCTGTCGGACATCTGCAAAGGCGCCAAGCTAAAGAAGGTCTCTGCGGTCAATGACCGGAGCGCTCCGATTATAGAGAGTGAGTCGAAGCAAGTTCACTTCATGCACACACACACACACACACACAAGCCTGAACCGATGTGTAACGGTGACTTTATTCAGAATCTACAAACAGAGACTACACACGAGTTGGTAGCTGGTTAATATGATTGTGAAATAAGAAAACGTGTAAAGAACAGTTCTGCAAATCGAGTTCATTCTTGATCTCAGAAAAAGTCATTTGACTAAAAACAACCTACCTCAAGGTCCACTGAGTAGCTTTTCAGTTTTCTGAAACCAACTGAATCTGATAAAGACCCTAAATACCTATCCAAAATGAGAAGAAAATAAAAATTTAAAAAAATTGATGTTAATGCTTATTTGAGTTTTTCCCCATCATGTTCATGAAAGCAGTGGATCATCAGGTTAAAACTAGTCATGAAAACGTTATGAATGTATGATGATGGAAGTAGCTACAGAGTGAGCCGATGAGCAGTACCAATGAGGTGTCATGCTGCAACGAAGGCTCGTCTCTACACTACCTGTGTGTATTACACTGAACAAAACAATGGTGTCATAAAACTGCTGTGGAGATCATTTCCTGCTGTCACCAACCAACAGTGTGCTTTGTAAGCACAAAACACAGTGAACAAACAAATGCATTTTGTTTCCATTAAACAAACGCACAATATTTCTAATACATCAGGCTTCTCAGAGCAAAGCAATAAAAGTCACTGTAGTGTCAGCCTGAACAATTTACTGCTGTTGCGTCTCCAACAGTGTTGGAGCGATTCTCAGGTGAGTCATGAAAATGATCAGACAGACTCATAATTCATTTTGGCAACACATTTTTTAAGCTTTTGTTCAACATGACAGCAGCAGAGCTTTTAGTCCCTAATTCCACAGATGTCTGAAAACGTTTTCATATATGTGTTTAATGTAATGATCAACTTCAACTTCAGTGTTTTGTTAAAGTACTCTGTCAGGTTATTATATATCTTTATTTATATATTATTTAGAGTTATTGTCACTCTAAATCATCATTCTCTTTTTATTCCTTGTATATTACAATAAATGAATGTTTGTAACAGGCTGTGCAGATTTAAAGGAATGTATTAAAGGCTGGTGAGTCTCAAAGATGATTTTAATTAGTTAAACTGTTTTTCCAAAATAAATATCAATACATTATACCTATTAAAACATTCCACACACATTTGTGTGTATTGAGCTGACAGTAAGCTGTGCTCCTGCATACACTGTGTGTGTCTGTTGTTTATTCACTCAGACAGTGGACTGGGAGGAACTAATTCCACACAGCTTCTAGCAATGTTTCAACATGTTTTTTTACTTGATAAAGATTCTTCACCCCCCTTCTCTACGCAGTTGTCATGGTCCAGCTACAGTACCATCATGTTGAATAACTCCTTTACTCGCCAAGTATTTTAATATTAAAATCTATTTCTAGTTCTGCTTTCATGTCTGTCCATTTTGACGTGTATCTCACCTGTTCACCAGAATCAGGTGGAGGTGGAGGAGGCGGTGGAGGAGGTGGAGGACCAAAGGGAATGGGAGGCCTTTTCCAAGGAGGTGTGCCCAAACTACGCCCAGTTGGAGGTAAAAAGTTTAAAAAAAAATATTATATAGTTATTCATCTTTATTTTTACTGTGATTATTTACATCAGACACTTCAGATGTTCTCTGTAAAGACTCCATTATGTTGTGTCCTTATCATTTATGTTACTAAATAAACCAGAGACAGGACATGAAGACAAAGTCCACCTCTGAAGGGAGCAAGTTAATGAATCTAATATTACATCAGTCATTTATAATCTGTCAGTAGTTTATATTCAGCAACCTAAACTAAGAAATAATAAATAAATAATAATAATTAATAATAAATAATAACAATAAATAAAAATAACTAAGAGATAAACTTAATAATGAAAATAACTAAGAATGGAAGAAAGTTCTTCCTACTTCTGAATTTGACTTTTATTTCTGTTTCTCCACAAATTTACTCAAACCGCATCCACTATATAAATGAATCAGAGATCTGGATATGACTGGTTATTTACAGCTTAAGGGATGTCAGTTTAGCTCTAATGGAGCAAGCAGAAGAACTAAAGGTTGTACATATGAAATTGACCTTTGGCCCTCTAACTATAGTTGGTAGAAACATTTAGGGGCTAAATTTGTCAAATTGAAATAGCAATAATTAAACCGAGGATGTTTAATTAATTTTATTCCTGTATTAGTTACTTTATTCATCAACCTGTTTCTCAATTTGTTTTTAACAATATTACTATTTTCTGCTTACTGTGGCATAAAATTACTCATACTTTCATAGTGATTTTAACAGCTGAAACAGTTATTATTGAAAACAGAAAACAAGTGTTTAAGTCACTTTCCATACAAACACTGTGAGGATTGGTAGCTTTTCTTAGTCTCGTGTGATGGTTAAAGGAAACAGGTGATCTACACATCCAAAAGGTCCCACTTTCAGTCCAGGTTCATACAGTGAAATAGTTACAGGTAGAGGTGAAGTCTGAGAAAATAACTTGTTTTGGTGGGGGGTGGACATGAATGTATACAGGTCGTGGCTCTTCTGATCCGTCCAGTAAAAATACTGCACCATTGACTTTAGAGCAGGTTTTTGTTGGTTAATGGTTTAATCACTTTCTGCTGCCCCAAAATAGCAATGCTCCAACGAATGCTGCTGACCACACCTTACTTTAAGACCCAACACGTCTGCGGGCGCACAGATAGGTGCAAGTAGAGCTGCTGCTCAAACATCGTGGGTGCTGGGCGTGAAAATCATGACTGTGTTGGTCAAGCAGCTATTTTGCAGTGAGCAAAACTTTAGCATGACCTGTTTAAAGTGTTTCTTTTTTCTTGTCCTCCACCCAGAGGGTTCATCCGGCGGTTCAGTGGGCAGATCCGCCCTGCGGCCCCCGGGGTCACGGCCTGCGGCCCCTCGGCCCCCTTCAGGCCGCTCCAGCTCGCCCTCCCCACCCAACAAGCCATCTTCATCAGAGCAGCGCTCCCAACGCCCGTCACTCCCTGATATCTCCCGCCCCTCCAGCAGCAGCAGCAGCTCCTCAACAGGCAGCGGAATGAAGCACAGCACCTCTGCTCCGCCTCCTCCTCCACCCTTCAACAGAGGTGTCCGGGGTAACGCTCCACCTACCAATCAGAAAGCACCTTCCTCATCCTCCTCTCACAGCAGAGAGAAGCCCCTCCCACCGACACCCAACAGAGGCCCCACCCCTCCCAACTCCGTGAAGCCACCTTCTTCTAGCAGACCTCCAACAGGTGGCTCCTCAGCTGCTCCACCTCCTCCGCCATACAGACCACACACATCGGGTAACATCACCAATGGGCCATCCCACGTAGACGGGAGCGGGGCTCCAGAGCTACCACAGAGGCGCAACTCTCTGCACAAAAAACACTCATCTGGAGGTGGCAGCCAAGGACGCAGCCACGCCCCACCCCCACCTCCTTCATCGTCTCCGTCAAACCAGTTGGGTGGAAGACCACCACCACCAGCCAGAGAGCCTCCTGGACGCAGAGCAGGTACAACTGTCTGCACATGAACACACAGAACTGTCAGTGTTTGTGGCTTTTGAAGGTTAGCACTGCAGATTGTTGCAGGATATTGGTGAATACCAATAAAAGGTAAACCTGATTTTTCTTGATCCTTCAGCTGTAACTTAAATTTGAAGTCCACTTAAAAGAAAAGTCCATCTAAAAACACTTCTGCTGCACAGTTCCCAGTGACTTACCTGATATAGAAAGCCTTTATTGTCATTAGACAGTGTACAATGAAATTACAAGAGCAACACCTTAAGGTGCACACAAAAGTATTGGGTCGCTTTTGGTGTGATTTTCTCTTTCCAGTAAAAGTACTGACCAAACACAGGAGGATCACAATATTAGATTTTGATGATACCACGAGGTGGCTGTGACCTGACCCAGGTCCCTTTTCATAATCAGTCTAATTTGATTGGACTCTAGAGACCCAGAAGTGCAGCCAACATCGATTTTCATTATTGATTTAAGTCAAAGATGATGGTTATTTTTGTTGAATTCTTCCTCTGCTCTGCTGCTGATTCTCTAAAATAAGATATGAAGTGAGCCTATGCAGCGGTGCTGAAGGCAGTCTGGCTCTACTGTCTCGGCTGAAGTGGAGGAATGTTCATTCAGAGGCTAAAGCAAGTTTTGACTCGTCATCTCTGAACTTCTTTTGTGCAATTCAGCCTTAAAGCAACAAAGTGCACTGACACATTTCCTCCTATGTTCCCACCTGCTGTGGAGCAGAGGTCAGGGACGTGGTTTGATTGGCTCTTCTGACATCGAGGAGTCTGCGCACACACTCATGTTAATATGTCCTCTGCTATCTACAGCTGCTTCCATGTTTTTCCTCAGTGGATCTGCACTTGGAGAGATCACAATATTTCAACACATGGAGCAGATATTCTCTCTGTTGCATGCATATTTAGGCATGATGTAGACACCATGTGAATGTTAACACATAACAGACACCTCTGTATTGTGTGTAAATATGTGTTTTAATGCAGAAAGATCTACTGGAGGATTTAAGACGGCCGCCGTTAAAACAAACTTCAGTTTTAGAAATATAGGCCATGATATCTGAACAGAAATTAAACCTTCAGATGATGATTTTGTTTATTCTCCAGAACAGATTTATGGCTCAATAGAAACATATTAATTATTTGAATTCCAAGTGAATATACGCAAAACAGGAAGCCACTTGTTGGCTGGAGCCTTGTGTTGTGATTGGACGATAGTGACTCGCCATGAGGCGTCCTGGTTTCTCTGCATTCCTGAGGCCCTGTGGAATATTCCTGCATTCCTCTTCATTCTCTCTCACTCTTTGCTTTTCAACTATTCTACCAAGATGTCTGCAAGGTGTCTGCTGTTTTTCATCTATGCTTTTTTATTCTTGGATGTTTTTAAATAAGTACAGGAGAACAAAATAATGTTGTACTAGTGCTGCTTTAAAGTTCTACAATGTGACCCATTCATTTCTGCTGTGTAATGATATAAATGGACATTTAGGGGAAAAGAAGAGAGCTCCACTTTTTAAAAACTTTTCTCTCTTTATTTTTTATATATTTTTTAATTGAATATCTTTAGGTCTAAATATGACAATTGATATATGCATATTTTTACTCTTTACTAACAGTTTTATAGGCAAAACCATGTATCGATTAATGAAAAACAATCCACAGCAGGTTAATTGATAATGGAAATATACTGAACAAAAATATAAACACAACACTTTTGTTTTAGCTCCAATTTTTCATGTGTTGAAAGCAAAGATCTAAAACTTTTTCTATTTACACAAAAGGCCTATTTCTCTCAAATTTGTTCACAAACTTGTTTAAATCTGTGTTAGTGAGCACTTCTCCTTTGCCGAAATAATCCATCCACCTGACAGGTGTGGCATATCAAGATGCTGATTAGACAGCATGATTATTGCACAGGTGTGCCTTAAGTTGGTCACAATAAAAGGCCACTCTAAAATGTGCAGTTTTATCTTGAAAAGAGACATTTATAGGCACTGAAGTATGGATTTCACAGAAATGCAGGGGGGGGATCAGAAAACCGGTCAGTATCTGGTGTGACCACCATTTGCCTCACGCAGTGCAACACATCTCCTACGCATGGAGTTGATCAGGTTGTTGATTGTGGCCTGTGGAATGTTGGTCCACTCCTCTTCAATGGCTGTGCGAAGTTGCTGGATATTGGCAGGAACTGGAACACGCTGTCGTATACGCCGATCCAGAACATCCCAAACATGCTCAATGGGTGACATGTCCGGGGAGTATGGAGGCCATGCAGGGACTGGAATGTTTTCAGCTTCCAGGAATTGTGTACAGATCCTTGCAACATGGGGCCGTGCATTATCATGCTGCAACATGAGGTGGTGGTGGTGGATGAATGGCACAACAATGGGCCTCAGGATCTCGTCACGGTATCTCTGTGCATTCACAATGCCATCAATAAAATGCACCTGTGTTGGTTGTCCGTAGCATATGCCTGCCCATACCATAACCCCACCACCACCATGGGCCACTCTATTCACAACGTTGACATCAGCAAACCGCTCACCCACATGACGCCATGCACGCTGTCTGCCATCTGCCCGGTACAGTGAAAACCGGGATTCATCCGTGAAGAGAACACTTCTCCAAAGTGCCAGACGCCATCGAAGGTGAGCATTTGCCCACTCAAGTCGTTTACGACGACGAACTGCAGTCAGGTCAAGACCCGGGTGAGGACGACGAGCATGCAGATGAGCTTCCCTGAGACGGTTTCTGACAGTTTGTGCAGAAATTCTTTGGTTATGCAAACCAATTGTTGCATCAGCTGTCCGGGTGGCTGGTCTCAGACGATCTTGCAGGTGAAGATGCCGGATGTGGAGGTCCTGGGCTGGCGTGGTTACACGTGGTCTGCGGTTGTGAGGCCGGTTGGATGTACTGCCAAATTCTCAGAAACGACTTTGGAGACGGCTTATGGGAGAGAAATGAACATTCAATTCACAGGCAACAGCTCTGGTGGACATTCCTGCAGTCAGCATGCCAATTGCACGCTCCCTCAAAACTTGCGACATCTGTGGCATTGTGCTGTGTGATAAAGCTGCACATTTTAGAGTGGCCTTTTATTGTGACCAGCCTAAGGCACACCTGTGCAATAATCATGCTGTCTAATCAGCATCTTGATATGCCACACCTGTCAGGTGGATGGATTATCTCGATAAAGGAGAAGTGCTCACTAACACAGATTTAAACAAGTTTGTGAACAAAATTTGAGAGAAATAGGCCTTTTGTGTACATAGAAAAAGTTTTAGATCTTTGCTTTCAACACATGAAAAATTGGATTTAAAACAAAAGTGTTGTGTTTATATTTTTGTTCAGTAATAGTAATGAGGTGCAGCCCCATATATGTTCTAGCCAATTATTTTAATACTAATAATTACAGCTGTGTATTGGCAAGAATCAGGGGAAACACCAGGTATCATGATGCTGGGGTTATGTTTTACAAAGGGAAAAGCCAGGCTTACAGTGTTGCAGCAGCACATATTGTTTGATTTATTTTTTTATCTAATTTTAGTAAAACTGTTGAGGTATTAAAAACCATCACCACATGCATAAAATCTGAGAAAAAAAGGTTTTAATTAAATCGGAGCAGTTTAATGCACATTTGTATTTTTGACATGATTCCTGTTACATCCATCATCCTAGCTTTACTTTTTTATGCAAAGAAACTAACATTTGTCTATATGAGGAAAACACTGAATAAAATCAGTATCTAAATGGGGATTCTGAGAATCTATATCACAAACCATAATATCACAAGTTAACAGTATTTTCTGACCTACTAATAGTAATGATCCTAAAAACGACTCATGTTCCTAATTGTGGGACTTAGTTTCTTTCTTCTTAGCAGTACATTATTTGGTTCAGCACAATATTGAATTGAACAAAGAGTCTTGAATCTTGCTGCTGGTAGCTAACAGTGAATATTTAGTAGGACATATTTATTCAGTGAGCAGCAAACGTTTTCGCACCCCTTTGTGATGCATTCAAGAACAAAATCCACCAATCCAGAGTAAGAGAATTTAATTTAAGCTCTGTTTGGTAGAGAAATCAAAGGCAGGCGATTTTCTCTAATCTCAGATGTCACCAGCAGCAGTGGAACATTTCTCAGTATCGGACTGATGGAAACATGTCGACATGATGGGGTTTCAGATCATTGATAGGATGTGATTCATGGGAACAAAGAAAAAGGCTCCCTGAAATCACAGACTAAACAACAAAACCTACGGAGCAAACTAAATGTCTCTGTAATGAAGGGTCGGCTTAGATCAGAACATTTAATGATTTAATGACCTTTAAAAGCCTGAATTGTAGTTATTCTAGCGGAGAGGAAACTGGCATTAAATGTGTCCACCTGTGTTTGTTTGTGTTACCCACACAGCTCCCCAGGTTCCCTCACTCGGCTCTCGGAACGGCGGTCGGGACGCCCCTCCTCCCCCGCCCCCATACCGCGTCCACAGCTCTGCCAGCTCAGAGCCCCACAACCGAGTGGCCAAACCACCTCCACCTCCCTCCTCTTCCTCCGTCTCATCATCATCATCCAACTCCCGAACTCCCGCCGGACCCCCTCCGCCACCCCCGCCCATCCGAAATGGCCACTCCTCCATCTCCTCCTCCAAGTCCATCATAGGTGAGTCAGGACAAAATGCTGCCGCAGCATCCTGTTCCTTCTATTCATGATTTCACCATTGACAGCTGAATCTTTACCTTCTTTGACTTTCTCAGTTTTACAAAACAAATCAGATTCTTTGAATATTAAGTATAAATCAAGATTTTTATTCAAATGTGGTGGGATGTTGATCTAAGGCCATTTACAGTTGGAAACAAAATCATTTAACCCCATTGTTTATTAGGTTTATTGGCAAAATAAACTGTTAATTGGTTGTTTATAAAGATCAAATCAAACAAGAACAGTTTAAATAGATCAGTAGAACAGATGTTATGGGTTTTTTTTTCACATTGAACACAAAAAGTCTCCTTTTCCTGACTCCTCAGTCTCTAAATGATCCAACCTGAATCTCATCCCTCATCAGAGACACATTTACAGATCAGATGGAGTTAAAACACTGAGCCAACCTTCATAGACTTACTTTAGCAGCAGAGTCCCAAAGGTTTTTCTGTTAAGGCCTAAATGTACATCAGGCCTCCATGAACTCCAAGACCTTCACCACTGCTGACCCAGAAGACAAGAGAAGTGGCTCCAGTAGCTCAGAACCATCTAGATCAGACCCAGAAGCTCTGGATGCTGTTCTGTGGAGCCATGAAACCAAAGTGGAACTTTTGGGGCCTCTGGATCAGCGGTATGTCTGGAGGAGGAAGAATGAAGCTGATGCTGAGAAGAACACCCTACAGTGAAGCATGGCGGTGGATCAGTGATGCTCTGGGGCTGCTTTGCTTCCTGGACCACTGGAAACCTTGAAACCTGTTCTTGTTTGATTTGTTTATTGCAAACAGATGATAAATAGTATATTTTACCAATACCCAGTCTTTAGTTAACCAAAACCTGACTTAAAAAGAGCATAATTTAGATGAAATATGATAAAGACTAATACATGAGCACTGCAGCGCTGAAGAACATCCACTTTGAAATCAAACTGGTAAATGAACAAACATGTTGTAGATTAAGATATGCAGGAGCCCATCTGAACTAATATCCCATAATAATTCTAAGAGGAAACATCCACCTCCATGGCGGCAGGGTCTGACATTCAGATTGTAATTTCAGGAACACTCGTCTGTTTTGAGTCTCTTGTTGTTTGTTTGTTTTCTTCTTTACTCGAAGGCCTCGTTAAAATCTTTCCAGGTTCTATGTTAGCGTTTCACTCTTGCTGATTGAACTGTTATCGTTATGTCATTAAAAATCCTTTCTGTCACAGTGACTGGTTTAGAATCAGCCTTACACTTTTGTAGCATCCAGCATCATAAAGATAACTGTTTACCATGGCTGCCAACATTAGCATTGCTAATTTGCTCTAATATTTGCTCTCAGATGAGTCAGATCTCTGTTCTCTGATCCTCAGCTCAAAGCTCAATGGGAGTTGTTGGTGAGTCAATTGAGTTACCTAATGGTAAAATTCACTATACTGGTGCGATGTGGTGACTCAATATCTCACACACACACACACACACACACACATACATACACACACACACACACACATATATATACACACACACACACACAGGGCTGTGACAGTACTGCATCAGTTACACTACTTTTCCATGATGTTAATGTTGTTGAGGTGTTTCTACAGTGTGGGACTTTAACCCCACCTTTCATCTGACCATATGATAATGGAGAATCTGCAGACTTGGTATTCAAACTGGTCACATGTTTCACTGCTGAAGACTCGATGGAAGGAGAAATGTGTCCAAAGCAGGAAGTAAAGATGGCTCCAGTACAGGCCTGTCAGTCTTAAAGGAATGTACCAAGAGTCCGACTGCTCTGTCCCACAAAGGGCTTCATTTAAGGTGTTTAACGGTGTATTCTAAAAGGTGTAAACGCCCTCAAATAACCTGAACCTCAAAGTCATTGTTGTTTGTAAATCCAGTTGTTTTGTAGTCATTTTGAGATCATTTTAGAGATTCAGGTTCTGTGAAGCAGCAACAAGGACAACATTGTTTTGGTTGGTCAGTAACAGATATTTAATGACAGAATGAGTATATTTCTAGTATAAAACAATTCAATACACTTCCATTAACTAACAGCCTTAAAAATGTCAACAAGAACTGATTCATTCATCGTGTTCAGACCAGATGGTTCAGGTGTGCAGAATGAACATGAGGTACAATATCCTGTATGATCATTTTAAAGAGCTGCTTCTCTGTATTTTGTCTTCCTGCAGATGATTTTGAATCCAAGTTCAACTTCCACCCGATCGAGGACCTTCCACCTCCGGAGGAGTACAGGCATTTCAACAAGGTCTACCCCAGCAAAAACAACAAGGGTACGGAGCAGCAGAGGAGACAACACACTTCTCTTATGTGTACTTTTACATTTTCACACTGCTCACTGTTAGGTTTAGGTTAGGTTTAAATACCGAGGAAGGTGAAGCAAAGAAAGGACAGAAGAAATGTCAACATGAGAAAAAGGTTAACTCTGGTTTGATTCTGAGATCAATTTAAAGATGTCAGACTTCTTTTTTCATTCATTTAGTCTCTAATGGAGATAATCAGGTAGAAACGGTACCAGTCTGACTGGATCACCAGTAAGTCAGATTTCATCCCCAGTGACAGAATTGCTTTGTTAAACTGACCTGTAGTAACCTCTGTCTCCTTCTGCCCTCAGGCATGATCAGAGGAGCTCCACCAGCACCACCGGTGGGGAGGTGAACAGACCTCAGCTCAGGACTTGGACTGTCAGTCAGCCGACTCGATGGGTGGTTGGTGGGGGCAGTGAAGAAGCACTCAAATCACAAACACACGACAAAACACGCAAACACTAAACCACCAGCTGGAAACACGGCGGCGAACGTCAACACTTACTGCACCGTGTAGGTTTGACAACACTCAGCCGTCACGTCCCGTCTTTGCACAAGAGGATGAAAACCAGTCAGAGGCGAGACTCGACCTTTCTGGCTGCACATCAGCTTCTCCTCTGCCGACCGAACGTAGAGGCTCCTGTTTGACACGACGGATCAGGACCAAATATATGCATTCCATCTTTTTTCTCATGATTATGGTGATTTTCATAATTATGGATCTTTGATTTTGTTTGATTTTATTATTTTGGTGTCAGCATAAATTTGTGGGGGGAAAATTAACAGTCTTTGAATTTATGTTTTCAGGAGGTGAATTACACTTTCCACAAAACTGATAACTGATTCTTTTTAGGTTTTTGTCTTAAAGGAATATTGAACCCAAAATTGAAAACTCAGCGATCATCTGCTCACCCACATGGCGATCGACAGTCAGGGGAAGTTCCTTCGTCCAAGAACTGGAGCTTCACAGTAAAATAAGCATTGCAGTATTCTCCGACACAACTGGAGAAGATGGGGACATGTTTTAAAACTTTAAAAAAAAACAGCTCTTAGGTCATAATCCAAGTCCATAATTTAAGATGAACTCTTAACTGCAGCCTCTAAAAGCATTCGTGTGCACAAGCTGGAACATGTGCACATATGCCTCTAGGTGAGATCTATGAGACCTCAGAGTTTACCTGCCTCCCATCTCTTTTACGTTTAGGAGAATGTTGCAGCGCTTTTTATTTGTGAAGCTCCAGAAATGTATCTTTGTCTGAGAAACTTCACCAGACGTTTCCCATCGACTTGGAGGTGGCTAGAATAGGATTGAGTTTTCATTTGTTGGTGAGCTGTTAGCCATTCCAGCAGTGCCAGGTGAGGGTGTGGTTGAATCCAGTCTCTGTGTCAGTGTGCCAAAATGAACTGTTCAGAATGGGGGCATTCGCCAGACGTTGTTTCTATAACTGACATGTTGTAAATTCTCATTCATGACTGGAACGCTTGGCGAGTTTTGACAAAGTCCTGCCTGGTTGTTTAATTATTTGCATTTGCAGTGGGACCATTCCCTGCTTTCACTTTGAACCCCCTACTTTCCTCTATTTGGGGTCTTTATTCTTTTCATCTTCTGGTTCTGTTGCACAGCAGCTCAACTACTAAACCGAGACACTGCATGATTCTTCTACCTTTATTCTAACAGAAGATCTATTCACGTTGATGTGATAAAAATGTGTCTGACAAACTAGTTCACATAGCCAGCATTTTGCTCACATTTCCACAGTGGTGGCCAACACTAAATTATTCTTTACTGAAGTATGTCATGTTGCTACAGCTCTGCAGAGTTTTGGAGTGTCTATAAGGGAACATATCTCTCCAGGGAAGTCGGTCTAAAAGTTCCACTCTGTTCTGAATCCACCGTTTTACTCTTGCTCCTCGTGGGCCTTTTAATAGAAAGACTACGACCAGACGAAGATGATTATATTGTTTAATTGCTATGCAAGAAGCAGATTGTTCAGATGATAGTTGGTAGCAGCTAACCAAAAAAAAGGAACACATAAGTGCCAGAGAACTGTTTAAGCAGACGGAGGTTCTTTTCTTTAAGCTTGACTTTAATACACTAATAAAAACATAGTCTAACTGAAATACCATGCAGGAGTGGTGAACAAAAAGATGTTCATGCTCAGTGATGCTGTGCCTCCTGCTGGACCTCGCCTTACATAAATCTGTTGTCATTCATCAGTACCAGTGATTCTTTTTTCTGTTATAGCGGGGAAGATGATAAAGTAAATAAGAAACAAGTTTATTTGAAAATGCAATAAATATTGTATATTTACATTAAGGAATATGGTAATCATCGTCAATGATCTATTTTTATGTTGTAAAAAACTTGTAATATAGGAGAGAGAAATGATCCTGAACATTGTTCCAGTTGGTGAGCTTTGGTCTGATAGAGTGGACTCTGTAGCACTTCTCTGGATGTTTGGCCATAAGGGTGAATGAGCCGAATGGACACGTGTGAGGTTTTACCAACGAGCCAACATTTTGGGGAAAACCTTATTCTAAAGATCAGCCGCTATAGTGAGGAACAAATGGAACAACAAATGGAACTACACTTCCTGTCCTGGATGTCTGCTCACCTGTCACACGGATGGCCTGACACCTTGATGCTCCGCCTGGTCTCACCATGTCCACTGTGAGAACAAAAACCCTGCGGTCATTTCATGTTAATCAACCATGTTTTTACCATTTGAATAATTTCAAATAAATATGGGAGAAGGGTACCTGATGCACAGCGTTTTTGTTTTCTCTCTGTGTTTCCTGTGTCTCCTGCAGTGATTTCAAGAAAGGATTTAAAGTTAATGAATCTGATCCACTCTATGCTCCATGCTGCACAGCTCCCAGCATGCATTGCCTATCTGAGCTCCAGCTTGGCCTTGGACAGAGATGCATTCGTGCTGCAAGAACAAGTGGTTTAAATGTCAAGAAGTTCTTGCACACAGTTTGTTCAGATACAACTGTAAAGTGCTCTGAAAGTTCTTAAGGAGGATTGGGTATTGTCTAAGAAAGATTTCAAACTGTTTCTTTGTCAGTGGGATTTTAAAATCTCACAATTTTCTTTACATTTCACAAACCAAACCATTAGTTGCTGAATCAAAGAATTGGTGCCACATTGCAGCCCTGATATGTTTTAGGCTGCGTGGGAACCCACCATACCATGACGTGTTGGTGGTTTTAGTATTCTGCCATCATCGAGCAGTACACTGAATTAAATTTATCTTTTCAACCTTGTTCGTCCAAACAGAGAAGGGTGTCTGGCACAACTTCACCTACTCAAGGTGTTTGGAGAAGGGAAAAGGTCAAAAAGGCAAAAACTCCAGCAACACTTGTAGTATTAGGAACAACTTTATTGGTTGACCAACGCGTTTTGGCTTGTGACCTTCATCAGGGTCAACCCTGTTCGTTGAGCAGTGGACTCTCCTCATTCTGCTCGCTAACAACCGTGTGCATCTGGTCGCTGTCAGTCGTCATGAAGCAGATGAAGCATGGAGGAAAAGGATCATGAATACCAAAAGAGAAGAAATCTGACGTCTGAATTATAGAAACTATTCTACTGTTGACAAAATGGAGAAGTTTTCTTTACATACATTTATAAGTTAGAGACAATAGGTGCAAGATATTAATGAAAATCGATTTGTGATGAAGACATACAGTAACATATCTTCAGTTGTGGATGATGGATCTGTGTTCAGAAGCACTTCATCATCAAGACCCAACACAAACAAATAACATGAAAAATATCTTTATATGATTGATCATGATATCTTAACCATCTTGAACGGTTGGTTGGTCTTTCTTCTTGTGTTAAACTGGTTCAAAACTTTCATCAAGGGGAGAAAGTTTAATGTCACTGATGGAGATCATGTGCATCAGCTAGACTCCATTACCATCTGTCAATAGGCAACAAATAAATAAATGGATGACCAATAATTTCTTCAAGTTAAATGAAATCCTACTAGGTGGCCAAAAACAAAAAGAGAACTGCAGTTTAATGATCTGGAGAATTTAAGTCCCCTGATTAAATCTGAGGTTACAAGTCTTGGTGTTTAGATTAAGATCTAAACTTTGAGTCCCACATTAACAAGGTGACAACAACATTGTTTTTTTTAAATCTTAGAAACAGGGTACGACCATTAATAAATCATAAAGATGCTGAAACACTTACTCATGTCTTCATTTCAAGACTATTTGATTAGTGTAAAGCACCATTTACTGGACTCCCTAAAACACAACTGACAGACTTCAGTTTATGCACAACTCTGCAGCTCCACTATTAACCTGAAGCAAGAGGAGAGAGCACATTAGTCCAGTTTTAGCTTTCTGTTACATCTAGAATTGACTTCAACACCCTGATTACCAATTAGTCTCACTCATGTTGCACCTGAGCAGACTCAATCGGAAGAACACTTCGATCATGTGTCAGAGTATAAAAGAGGCCTCAAGTGACTTCTACAGGTGTTAGGCAAGAAGGTGGAGCAGCAAGAACACAGAGGAAGAGGAAGAGTGAGAGGAAAAGGAAGAGGAAGAGGAGGCCTATGTGGATGAGGTCCTCTGGCCTGACCAGGATCAGAGGCGGGATGCAGTTCAGCTGAACACTTTGTGTTGCAGTAACAAATATTCATTTTGTTACCTTTTTGTATCTGTGTGCTGATTTTCTTTGTAGTGTTTCTCGTTTTACTTACATGGTGAAATCACTGAGTTTTGCTACATACTATGTAAAATAGGTAACATTTGTGTTACATATACATGTAGTACTGTAAATGTTGTTTCAGGACAAAAACCCTACACTTCACCAAAATGAGAAAAAGGAAGCATTTCAACACACTTGTATTTGAATAAGTAACATGGCCTCATGAAGTCAAAACATACATGAACACTTTTGATGGTAGTGTTTAGAATTTATCACATCAGTGTTTATTTGATGCTCTGTAAGACATAAGCATATAATAGCTGTGTATTGTTTTGGTGGAAGGAATCAGTTTTGAGGGCTGTGTTTCATTTTGCAAGAGATTTGTGTAGTTTTGACAAAGTAGTAAACTCTTTTCAGTTTGTGTTTAGAGTTTTGAGAAATTGAGCCACAGTTTCTGGAAATGTGTTTGAACGTTTGGGAAAACCTATTATATAGTAGCTGACTCCTGGAGAGTTCCTGGTTGTGGCCACTGGGTGGCAGTGTTTGCTAAACCTTTCTTTTCCACAAGCAGTAGATGATGCTCATTGCCAATGCCAACAGTGTCCATCAGTACAGTTTCTTCACCTGGCCCTCTAAGGTCTGTCCAAAGCATGACACAAAACCACTCTGTCAGAAATAAACATGTAGATGAACATTTCAAATAAAATTATATCCTTCAGTAGAATATATAGGGATGAAAGGATGTCTAGTACAACACCATTAAGGTCCCAATTAAACACTTGGTGGCACATTTTACTTCCTTAGTGCAGTAAAAGAGCATTCACTTATAAATTAGGAGACAAAAATGAACATTTAATGGAGTGGGAGGAGAGCAGGATTGACCAAAAGTGAAAGTAGAGGAAAATATAGGTCAAATGATTCATCTTGATTTGACAGAACTTGGTTACTGGAAACCAGCATTTCTACTGGAATCTAGTTTGAAAAAGGATGTTGATGTTCAGTCTTCAAGCCTGTTTTAGTGACCAAGTAAAGCAGGAAAGTATCCTGGGCCCCACAACCTCGTGGGTCTCTAAGGGTCAGTCTTTATTTGTGCAATTGAATATTAAATTTAAAATATGCATCATTCAAGAATAATATGAAATCAAATGATAGGAGCTTGAATGCAACATCTTTACCCCAACTTGAAGGAACCTCATGTCACAAAATATTTTTATGAACATTTTTGTTATGCTTTAATGCATATGCTGAAATAAATATAAGCTTTAGTGAAAATACAAGACTCACTGACACAAAGCAAAATGGGTAAATCATGAAACTGTCTGATGGCTACATACATTCAAAGAACAGGGGGTTAATAGTTTATTGTTTTATTAGGATCCCCATTAGCTGCCAATTTATTGACTGCTAGTCTTCCTGGGGTCCTTTCGAGAATATGTTTCAACCAAATATAATACAGAGCATCATTAATAATTAAGTATAAAATAAAAACAAGAATTCATTAACAATAGTGAAATACAAAAAAGAATGAAAATGTCAGAATACAAAAAACAAAAAGTAATATAGCGTAATAATATATGTCCCATATTATGCCCCTGCCCCACTGGTTAATCCAGCTGCTGTGATTTTACATAGGTAACAATCAATGTTCGAATGTGTGGGGATCTGACCAGAACAAACATGTCAAGTGGAATTCTTTGCGTGTAACCCTGAACTTCACAAAATGAATAGATTCCAGAAGGCAGAAGTGGTGATTAAAATCAGTGTTCTGTGAAAACAGTTGTCAGTTCTGTGAAAGTTGACTAAAATGTCATTACTCGAGGATTCTCTTTTTGGGCATACAGGTGAAACACTTCTAACATAAACTGTGTTAAAACCAGTCAAGTGAAGCCAGGTTTCTGTTATCATCACACAGTAATTTAGGATGAAGTTGTCAGCGCCCATCTATTGCTCAATTTTGTCCATTTTGTGAGGGATAGATATGGTGTTGGAGAAGAAGATGCAGCGCTGTTTCTCCAACCTAGCCAGAAGGTCCGCCTGGCATTGTCTCTTCTGCTTTATCTCCCTGCAACGTTTCCGTTGCTTGCCGGGCCTGATAACAATCCATGGGTGACCTTGATACGTCATCTGGGATGTTATTAGTCTGGCTGTATTGTTCAACAATCAAAAACAACAAGCACTGAACTTGAGAGCAAAGAACCGCTTAAGATTCCCACAATATGTCATGACCCGGAAACTCTCATCTGAGACAAATCCCACTCACCGAATGAGCCCACTTTCAATTTGTAACCATGGAGACAAGAAAAATACAAACAATTAAAGTTCCTAAAAGCAAAAGGCACCACTTCAATACTTGGTTGTTATTAGTTCAGCATTAGATGCGTCATCACAGCTCCCCCTGCTCCTCTCCTGGTGATTGGTGTCTACAGAAACACACCATATGAGAGAGTCAGTCAGTCAGTCAAACAAGACCCTGAAGTCAAGGGGCTCTCATGTATTGAGTATGACAAAGTCAAAATATTCCAATGCTACTTCTTTGTTTTGATAAAATATAAACTAAAAACAAAACTTCCAATCCCTGGTAACAAAAACATTTAGAAGAGTTTAGCACTGCTTCCTCATAACTGAGTGCCTCTCACAGACCTGGTCAGAGTCAGAGGTCATCTCCATGATGGTCCTGAGGGGCAGGTGGATAAGTAAATATTAGTACATACATAGACCATTCCAGCAGATCCAGCGTGTTATCTGGATCTGCACCACTCTGTACAGACTCACAGATAAACACCATAAATATAGGCAATTTTTACATGATTTATAGATCATTTCTTCAGAAAATGTCTAAAATGTCCCATCTTGCAATGCAAAAGAAAGTTGTCAAATGTTTCTGGATCTGCCTCTCCATCTGGATCCAGACCAAAATTGAATGAGTTCTCATCCGATAGATGGCCCATCCTTACACCAAGTTCTGTAAAAATTGGTTCAATAGCTTTTGTGTAACGAGGGAAAATGTTGAATAATGAACCATCTTGCAATGTTGACTTTTTTTTTTTTTTAAATCCCTGGCTCTGAATCTACGACAAAATGTAATGTATTTATCTGACCAAGGCCCAACCCCCCCAAAAATCTTTCACAAAATTTGATTTATAACTTTTCAGGTTCTCCTGGTGACACACGAAACCAACCAATGAGCAGACAGGAGAAAACATAACCCCTGTTACAGAGGTAACTATATTGGCTGTGGTTAGTGATCGTTTTCATTATTGATTAATCAGCTGATTATTTTCTTGATGCATTATTATTTTATCTAAATATTTGTCAGAAAATAGTAAGAAAAAAATTCCCAGGTATCATTTACAGGTAACTGACCCCTAAGTTACTACAATACGATCCCAAGTCACCTGCCATTTCTAGTTGTTTACATTTTGGTTTATAAGCGGTTGTTTATTGTATATAGCCCCTTTACATATACCTGTATATGTAAAGGTATATACATATACCTGTATTTTGTTTCGGACAACTCATCCCCGTGCAGTTACCTGCTTTCTATACAAGGTGGTAGACTTTCCCTTGCTCAACTGGCTGACTGCCCATGCAAGGATAACTAGGTGACCATGTGTATATTAAGCCTACTCAGCTGCCGTATGGCATTTCATTAGCTTGGCATGGCAGTGTAAATGTGGTAGAGAGTTGGAGAAGAAGCTGACAATATCCTGAGGCAAAAGGGGACACATCCAGTCCCTAAATGGACAAAGAACTACCAGAAATCTTTAACACCCTTGGTGAGCGTAATGAGGTATGTGGAGTGATTTTAATTGCTTTTATTGCAGGTTTTGAGTTGTTCAGCCTTATATTGTTTGGAACATTTCTCTGCCTCGTTTATCTGTTATCAGGGTGCAATGCTATTTGAGGAGAGTGGCAGTGATTCATTCTTTGTGTGAATTTAAATCGTTTGTTTATGGGTAAGTCAATTGGTGCTGAAGAAATGGGTTTTATTTATGTCCTATGAAGTTGGGACTTTCCTAAAGCTTTCACTGCTTGTGTAATGTGGTTAAATTATGGTGGAGTTTAGTCTGCTTTGTCTTGACGTTAATGAATTTAGATTGTAAACCTATGTGTTTGCTCATTGGACATTAACACTATTAAGAATGAGTTAGAGAATGTCCTACATGTCAGTTCTTTTTAACTCATTTTATTGTCATGTGTACTGTTTTAATGATATTGATATTCATTTTATATTTTAATATTTTCAGTGGTTTCAACGGTGTATCAGTGACAAATTAAGAAAATCCGTGAAGCATCTGTTCACTGTTCTACTCACTGCGTCTTGCTTAGCAAACATACTTACAAAAGGTTACGACTCTTTCAAGCCAATACGGAGACACGAATTCATGCTTTTATTACAGGATTTAATAGTAGGATTGACTATTGAAAAACTACTTTCTGGCCTCCCTAAACAGATTACAATTACTTCAAATCTTATCAGCACATGTTGACTAAGATCAGAAAAAGAGCACACATTACACCAGTTTTAAAATCTCTGCACTGACCACCTGTTTGCTTTAAAATAGATTCTAAAACACCTCCAACATTGAGGTCGTGTTTCTGCCAAGATTAGTTTGTTAACAGGATTACTCAAAAAGCTGTGAATATATTTTGGAGGCATTGTTTTGGAGAGGTAAAGTATGGCCAAAGAAACAATCCATTAGATTTTGGTGGTGATCTGGATCATCATGTAGATCCAGAATTTTTAAAAAGGATTCTTTACCATTGCAGGAAAGGTGAAGGTAATCTGTGGAGATTCTCGTTCTGTGTGATGAAACCAGATGTCATAGTGGTTTAGGATTTTAAAACTCTTGTAGGGTGAGCCCAGCCTTACAGATTTATAAATCACATTCTCAACAACATTATGTTGACTATAGCGATGTATAGATGACATGAAATACTTCTCAATCTGAGTACATGTAACATGTAAATGAATAGTTCTTGGAAAAGTAAGTAATAATGTATACTCATCAAATCTGCAGCTTCATTTACTTCCACTGCTCTCACCAACACACTTGTGTTTCTTCATACGAATAAACCTAGAGAAACTTTTGTCACAAACATTGCAACTAAACGGTTTCTTCCCTGTGTGGATTATCATGTGCCGTCTCAGAGTTCCACCACGTACAAATACTTTATTACACACTGAACAACTGAAGGGCTTCTCTCCTGTGTGGATTCTCATGTGCTGTGTTAGAACTTCACCTCGTCCAAATCCTTCACCACACACTGAACAACTGAAGGGCTTTTCCCCTGAGTGGATTCTCATGTGCCGTCTAAGAGTTCCACCACATACAAACACTTTACCACAAACTGAACAACTGAATGGTTTCTCCCTTGTGTGGATTCTCATGTGCTGTCTCATATTGTCACATCGTCCAAATCCTTTACCACAAACTGAGCATTTGAAGGGCTTTTCCCCAGTGTGGATTCTCATACGATATCTTAGCTTTCCACCTTGTCCAAATCCTTTACCACCCAGTGAACAACTGAATGGTTTCTCCTTTGTGTGGATTCTCATGTGCTGTCTCATATTGTCACATCGTCCAAATCCTTTACCACACACTGAACAACTGAAGGGTTTCTCCCCTGTGTGAATTCTCATGTGTTCTCTCAGACTTCCAACTCGTCCAAATCCTTTACCACACACTGCACAATTGAAGGGCTTCTCCCCTGTGTGGGTTGTCATGTGTTCTCTCAGATTTTCACCTTGTCTAAATCCTTTACCACACACTGAACAACTGAAGGGCTTCTCCCCTGTGTGGATTCTCATATGCCTCACAACAGCTGATTTAAATGGAAAATTCTTTTTACAAACTGAGCAGCTGAAACATTTTTCTTTTGAATGAAGTCTCATGTGAGTTGTTAGGGAGGTCTTGTTTTTGTACTTTTTACCACAAACTGAGCAACTAAATGGTTTCATTCCTGTTTGGACTCCACTGTGTTCCTGCAGATGTCTTTTGTGGCCAAAGCTTGTAGCAAATTCTGGTGTTTTTCTAGAAGTACTTTCAGATTCTTCATCGTTTCTCAGCAGGTTTAAACCTGATGAAGGTTTCCTGCTCTCCTCCCTGTCACAACAGTCATCATTCTCAGGTTCAGAAGAGTGTGACGTCTTGTCTTCAGTATCTGGTTCTAAATGTGTATCTCTAATAACGTTCCTGTCTGGTTCTCCACAGTCTTCATCAGCTTCTGTTTTCATCTCTTCAACATGATGAAGATGTGAGGACTTCTCTTCATCATTGTCTTCACTCTTCACAGGGACAGGAGTGAATGTGAAATTGGCGACATCAGACTCCTCCAGCCCTTGAACCTGCTCTCCCTCCTGATTGGTCCAGAGTTCCTCCTGTTCCTCTTTAATGTGTGGCAGCTCTGGTGGGTCGTCCTGGTCCAGACTGGGCCTCCACTGCTGCTGCTCAGGGGGAACCTCTTCTTTACTCACCAACAGCAGCTCGACATCTGCAAATAATAATGAAATACATACACACCTTCAAGACAGCTGTTAACATTTAACTTCTGGCGATAGTACGGCATTACTATGAGGCACAGGTAAAAATAAGAGAAAACATTTTTATGACAAAATGATAATTTTGATTATGATTCTGACACACTTGCTGTCTTCTCACAACAACATTTTCATAATTTTTTTTCATGACATTAACAATGTGCTTGCCAACCAACGTTTGTAAGTGAAAGATCAACTGCCTTTAAGTACATAATAGTTTTAATCCCACTTTGAAAGATTCCCATGTTCGTGGGTCACCAGATTGAAGGATTTTGAGCCAATCAATCCGACTGAGGGGGTGTGTTCCAACCACAGTGTACCATGAGTGCACACCCTATAGTGGAATGTGTTGCTGGACTATCTACCAATGGCAGCCGAGTTCACATCACTAACTTCCTCTCTTTTGTCACCTGCGGGATTTCACATCAGGCTGCAGGAATAAAATAAGATATTGGCCTCTGACACCACCCTCAAAATTTTCTCCTCGGATTTAAACATTTCACAGAAACAGCTGATTTGACCCCAAAAAAACATAGCTCCCATTATGTTTCATGGCTTTGAAACATTCACAACAGTATAAAATTATGGCTGTCAACATTAACGTGTTAATGCTCGTAGTTAATCTGGAAACCTTAATGCCTTTTTTTAATGCAAATTAATAATATCACCAAGTTTGACCCTATTTTCCTCCCATAATTCCAATGCAGCCGACTGAGGAGACATCCCATGATGTGTTTAACAGTAAGTTTTGCTTTGCAAAGCTTCCAGGTGGAAGTTTAGAAAAAACAGTTGTGTGTGCATATTGCAGAGATGAGCCGTCTTTACACCAATAGCGCTCACAATATGGTTGAGGTAGCAAGGATTTTACCATTGGAGCAGATGCCTCGTGTAGCTCACATCATACATAGGCTAATCACAGTGACTCTCTGTGACAGCGGCTTTGCTGGTGCTTTAACCAAGTGCAGAAAAATAGTCAGACATTTCTAACACAGTCCTGCAGCAGGCCTCTAACGGTCAAGAAGAGTCGTCACTCGTCCAGCATGTGCCCATGCATTAGAATTCAACTCTCCAATGATAAAGTGGGTCCAAAACAACAACACAAGACTGAAGGCGAGCCATGCTAACCTCAAATGAATACGACAGGCTGGCAAAGTTGGTAACCAGAGGTGGGAAATAACAAAGTACAAAATCCTTCCTTACTGTACTTAAGTTGATTTTTTTGGGTATCTGTACTTTACTTGAGTACTTATTTTTCTGAGTACTTTTTACTTTTACTCCTTACATTTTAACAGAAATATCTGTACTTTTTACTCCTTACATTTTCAAAACAAGGAGGATATTTTTGTCATAATTGCGTGCTCTCCTAAGGAAGCGCATTGCAGTCTGATTTCAACCTAAATGCAATATCACAATATCACGCATTAGAGATGATCCCTTATATAGATCGGTGCATATCACACATGACACACCTACCAAGACGAGAGACGTTTAGGTAAACAGGCGAGAAACTCAGTCTGCAAGTGACGGAACAGAGAGAAGTAACGCGTTTACAAGTACTGACGTGACCGAAGGTGACGAAGACATCGGCGACGAGTACGACGATTCATCAGAACAGCAGGAAGTACCCCGGCATCCTCGGCCTTATTTAAGAGAGATGTTTGAAGTTGTTGGCAGCTAAAAGGATTCATGGCGAATACGCTGTTTACTGTTCCAACCAAGAAATCACGAATTGCTGGCGTTCAAGAATTCCTCGTCACTGAATGTCTAAATGATAATTTTATCAGTCTAATTAATCTCCTATCGTGTGCGTATGTGTGCGTGTCTTGTATGTGCGTTAAGTCTTTTAGAGAAAGCACGAGTCACCTGGAGAGGTATACCAACCTCACTTCACATGCTATGAAAAGGAAATCGACTTCAGAGGAAAGCACCTCATCCAAGCACCTTTTTAAGCTCTTGTGATAAAGTGTGATTTGGAGGCAAAGTTGCCCATTGACAATGTGTACCAAAATAACCTGTGTGTTCACTTTGTTGTTTTCCTAATTGTGTTCTACATAATAGTCATTTATGTTAAATATATTTTTGCACATTAATGGCTGCAATACAAGTTGAAATATTCCTGTTCCCTTGTTTTAATACTATATTGGTATGCTGTGAGGTTCAAATAGGTTTACACAGCTGGTAGAAATATCCCTCAAAGGAGGTACTTTTTACATTTTTACTTTGAGTAATTTTCAGAACCTGTACTTCTTTACTTTTACTTGAGTAAAAGAGTTGAATCAATACCAGAGTATTTTTTCACAAGTAACAGTACTTCTACTTGAGTAAAGAATATGTGTACTTTTGCCACCTCTGCTGGTAACACTGCTGGAGCCATGCAGGTACAGTGATATCCCTGTCATCTGACAAATACAATTAATATCACATTCACTGTGACTGAGCCAATCCTATGTCTAATTAAAAAATCATCAAAACTAAGCTGATTCTGAGTCATAAATTTGTCATGTATTTCTTTATTCTAACACCACACATGTATTTGTTTTAAAACCCCATAAAAGTAGAAGTAAATGAATACTAATATTTTAAATTTGGAAGTAATCATGATTATCACAGCCTATTATTGTGACTAACATGATTTGTAATCAACTGACACTACTAATAAAAATATATTTTAACTTCCTTAACTGGTGTGCAGACAGCTGGCTTTAAGAAATATTAAGAACATTTTGTCAGCATATAGTGGGACTTAATGTAAAATGTTGCTCATGCATGTCTGTCATGTCCATTTAGAGTCAGGAGTTGTTTGTGAAGTTTCATTTATGACTGTAGAAGGACAGCTGCCTCATAACAGAAACCTGCTCCAGCAAATACGGAGAGCCCTCACCAACTCACTATTGTAGTCACTGCTGCTTCCGACCATCGCTCTGATGACATCCTCTGACTGTCTTACCCTGTTGAGAAACTACTGGTCCCCACCACAAGTGAAGGGAGCAGCAAATAAACTCTCACATCCCTGCCGGGTTAGCCAGTGTCCCACAACATACATCCCCATGCTGGGTTTAAAAGTGTCTTTGTCTCTACTCTGTCTGTAAATTAGTTGTGTTGAGCTTCTGAAGCTTGAAACAAAGTTAGCTCAGAGTTTCCCATCAGTGTCAGTTGTGGACCAGATGGCCTGACATTAAAACACTTCCAGCTGACTACATTTTGGCCATTTCAAGTCGCGTCACCATCACTCAGATAATTTTAACCAACACTATATCTTTTCATTGGGTGAATGATTTTAGTTATCGGGCAACTGGATCTTAAGTTATTGGCAACTTTAGCAGTAGCAACAATCTGACATAAGGAATGTGGGAGGAGTTCATGGTGCGCTCTCATGCACACAGACTGTACAACACTAGGGTTGCAGTGGTTATCAGTTTTCACGGTATACCACCTGTTTCACGATATACCAAGGCATAAAATTTGATGGTTATCATATCATGAACTGGTTTCACCAAAATGATGAACGGAGAACCTCCATTACTCCTTGACTCCCTGTCACACAGCGCAACGGCAACCAGTGACACACACAGCAGAGAAAATAGCAGAGAAAATCTCTATCTTCCCAAAAAGGAAGTAAACTCAGTAGTGTGGGACTACAACAGGGTCATCAAGCTGGATTCTGGACCTGTTTTGAGAGGACGCTGGCATGTATCTCACCGCTTCTCAACTTGAGGAAAATACTGCTCTTTTTCACAGGTGGGGCCTTATTCTACTAGTAAGAACCAGTCTTACTATCTCCAACACTGGTCATCTAGTCTCAAGCTTTCAGTCCTGTGCTGCCAACAGTTGGAAAATTAGAGCGTACCTGTCCGACTACTGTACTCATCTTCTCTGCCGGATCAGCTATTAGCTCTGCCCTCTGCTGCTAAACTATCCACGCTAGCCTCTGAACCACAGGTGCAGTCACCATACTGTGGATTATCCCTCTGTGCGTCTCCCTGATACTCCATGCCAGGACTTTTTGGCGCCACTATGTCATTGCTAACATTGACCTTGCTTTTGGTCCCGTCATCCTGTTCTTGCTACACTGGTGTGCTGTTAATGCTGCTGCTACTGCTGTGCCTATGACCCACGGTGCCAATTGCTAGCTGGTGCTTATCGGTTGCTGCAGTGTTATCCATACAATACTCCTCATTGGAACTCGGGTCCTCTTCTCCCACCTCACCCCAAATTGCATCAGGGACATTCAGCGCTCAAATTTCAGTGCTTTGAGAACGTAAATGCATCTTTCAGAAATATCAATTCAATAAGTGCACCAGCCCTGACTAACTTGTCACCCATATGTCCTCTGATCTGATTCTTCACCTGTTCCTTGTGCCTCTTTACACTAAGGCTTCTTGCCAAATCCATCCATTTAAAGCAGGATTAAACTTGAGGTGCAGCTCCTTGAACAGACAGAGCACAGATGTTGCTGCATGAGGAAAATTATTTCATTAGCACATTTCATGATCGACATTTAAATGGAGACTCCAGGATTTTTTAACTGAGCCATAAAATGTAATCCTGTGGGGAAGGAGACCTAATGCACACCACTGAAACACTGTGTGTATCTCAGTCTGTGACTGTTTCTCTGTAGTTTCAGTAGAAAATGAACTGACTGATTTCCAAATCACCTGGACCAGATGGACTAGCACCAGCATTGTTTTCCCTAGAAATCTTTTTAGGCCCGGTGGCAAGAGCTCAGAGCTATTTGAGATATGTTCAGTATTTACAAGTCCTGGTTGCAGTTTGTTTAAAAAACAAAAGGAAGATGTAGTATTTCATATGCATAATGTCCCTTAATGCTACCTGTAGTATGACGCGGGGGTTTGTGGATAATGTGTACCAGGTATACTATGTACGGACCAGGTGAAGCATGTGAGACATATGACTGACAATAAAGCAACAGTGGCAACGTTTTCATTGAACTAGAGTAACCTCAGATCATTACAAGAAGCACCTCAGGTTTGTTCTCAAACTATAACAACACTTCAGTAATTGTACCGAGAACAAAGTGAACCAACCTGCTCTGTGTAAGCAGACTTGAGGCTTGGTAACAGCGTCCAGTAGTTTTTGTTGTCCACAAAGTTTCTCCTCGTACTTTGCTATTGTTCTTTCAAACTGCTCAAATATGTCTTCAGCAGCAGCTGTTAGTCGCTGCAGGACAAAAGCTTTCAGCGTTTGGACGTCAGACATTTTGACTCATTCACAGCAGCAACTTTTCCTCCAGACACGATCCTTTAAAACAATGAGTTCACGATAGGCTCCGTGTTGTTGAAGTAGATGACGTCCGTTTCCAGCTAGCAAGCTAAGCTAGCTTCATTAGCTTCGCAGGATAACAAGAGATAATTCACTTATTAAACATTTTAAAGAAAAATGGAACATAGAGGCTATTCAAACAGATCTATCTGGACATGAAAAACACGTGAAAAACCCAATATGGTAGGTAGGTAGTATCCGACTGGCACTGTGAGGCCTAGCTTCTTCTTCTTCTTCTTCTTCTGGATTTTTGTTGGCGGTTAGCAACCAGCGTATAGGCGCATTACCGCCACCTACTGGACAGGAGTGTGGAACAGTAGATAGAGGGAAAATAAATAAACAGATAAAAAAATCTATTTCCTATCCCAGTCTCTTTTAAATAATTTACTATAACGCCCAAACTTTTCTTTGAAATCTTTACTAATAGATCTCCTAACATCATATCCAGTTTTTCTTCTTTTAGCTTTTGTGCCAGTTCTTCCTTGTACCTATTACATTCTAGTATTACATGTTGAACTGTTTCTGGTTGATTACAGTGAGTACATTGTCCTGTTGGATGTTTATCTATTTTATGTAGTGTATAATTTAGTCCTGTGTCCTATCCTGAGTCGAGTTATGGCTTCCCTTCGGTTCCTGACTCGTATTGTACAGTTTCCAATCTGTTTTTGTATGTTGTACAAGTGTCTTCCTGTGTCATCGATGTCCCAGTATTCTTGCCAGATTTTGTGCATTTGTTGCTTGATAATAGATTTGACCTCAACTTTACTTAATGGCATTTCTATGTCTACTGTGTTTGATTTTATTGACTGTTAAGCTAATATGTCTGCTTCTTAATTTTCTTAGACCCCTACATGGGCAGGAACCCAGAGTTTTGTACTATTGTCCATGTTGGTACCAATTTGGATTTGTCTTTGATTTTCTGTAATAAATTTGTATCTATTTCTGGTGTGATACATTTCCGGGGAGATATGACTGACACTGGAACTGTTGGGCTGATTTTTAATTCACCTAAACCTAATTTTAAAACTGTTAAAATTCTTCCTACTGTGCTCCCAGCACTCTTGTAGCATGGCTTTTGCAGGATGTGTCTCCCTATGACCCTTCAAAGTGGCCCAATAGTTCAACGTGAGCTCGGTTCTTCTGAATCGCAGTGGCATCTCTCCAATGTCTATCTGCATTGCAGACACTGGAGATGTTCTAAATGCTCCAGTACACATTCTTAAGGCCTGGGTTGTTGTACCTCCAACTTCTTAAAATTTGTCTCTGCTGCAGACATGTATATTATACTGCCATCATCAAGTACTGACCGCTTAAGAGCCCAATAAATATTTAATAAGGACCTTCTATTTGCTCCCCATTCCTGGCCTGTCAGACACCGAAGCAAGTTATTAACCTTTGTGTACAGTATTTATATTTAATTTTTTCAACATGCTATCTCCAAGTAAGCTTTTCATCAAATACAAGCCCAAGAAATCGGACCTCTCTGACCTGCTCAAGTGTCTGTCCATACAACTTCAGGGATACTTGTTTGTGTCGTTTTGCAAAACATATCACTTGAGATTTTTCCACAGAGAGTTTAAATCCCCACCTATGTGTCCATTCCTCAACTTTATCTATAGCACTTTGCATTTTCCTTTCTAGGTATTTCAAATTCCTTCCTCTTATCCAAATTGCCCCATCATCAGCATAAAGCATCACCATTTCTCTATATGTCTGTGCTTTTCTGATCTCTGCTTCTAAGCATACTAGTGACTCCATAGTGTTTCTTCCTCTTCGAAATCCACTCTAATGAGTACATACAGTATGAGATTTTTGCTTTCTAGGAAATGGGTTACTCTCTGCGTTACCATTCGCTCCATAGTCTTCCCTAACTGTGATGTTAATGCTATTGGTCTGAAGCTTGAAGGGTGAGTGTTGTTACAATGAATCCCACTCATTCTCTTAATCATTCCCCAGACTTGTGATAGTGGTATCTCTCTCCCAATTTTATTACAATATTGTCTCCAGTGTGTTCGTTTAGCTGTTTTTATGATTTTGCGGACTGCTGCTTTAGCTCTTTTGTATTCAACCAGCGTTTCCAGATTGTGTTGTCTTTTTAGTTCTCTGAATGCCCTATTCCTTGATTTGATAGCAATGTCACAGTTTTCATCCAACCATGGTACACTCTTCTTTTTACATGGTCCTTTACTTTTTGGTATTGTTTCTTCTGCTGTCTGAATGATAGATGTAACTAGTTTTTTGTTGAACTCCTCCACTTCATTTATCTTCTCTGAAAGTAGTTCTTTACATCTGATTTCACTCTTTATTTGGAATGCTCCCCAGTCTGCTTTCCCAAACTTCCACCTTGATATCCTCAGATCTTTATTTTGGTTTATGCCTGCTCCAATTTTGATTGATATGGCATAGTGATCACTACCAAGTGGTGATTGCTTTAATACTTCCCTGTCATGGTATATATGTCAGTATTTTAGGTTACTGTTTCCTGTTTTATTTTGAAAGTCTGTTTTCCATGTTAGGTGCTTTTGCTTTGCATTTCCTGTGTTTTCTTATGATCTGGTTGACCCTTTTGGTTCCTCTGTCTGTGTTTCATCATTCATTCATTTTCCCTCCTCTGTAATTGTCTGATCATGTCCACCTGTCTCTGGTTGTCTCCTCCTCCCTGTGCTACCTGTTCCCCATCTCCTCTCGTTACCTGTGTATTTAGTCTGTGTGTTTCTTACCTCGTTTGTCAGTTCGTCTGTTTAGCTTGCTGTGCGATGCCCTGGTCTGTTCCCTGTTTTACTTCATGTGCTCTCCTGTGTTCCTTGGCGTTTCTTGGTATCTCTCCTGTATAAGTTTTTCTTTGTTTTGTATTTTGGATCGTCTTCTTTTTGACTGTTTCCTGTTTTGAGTTTAATTTTTTGTTATTAAATTACTGGACTGCATTTCCCAGTCTCTGAGTCTGCATTTAACCACAACATAACATTCCCACTCACTAAAACCTGCTGTTTCCTTCGATACTAATGTCAAATCTATTACACTTTCCATATTGTTTGTATTATTATATCTGGTTACTTCTCCATTATTTACACAGACTAGATCCTTATCATTAATAAATTCTTCCACCACCACCATCCCATTCGCATTTGTTTTTTTACTTCCCCATAGTGTACTATGCGCATTAAAGTCCCCACACCATACCATTTCCCCTTGTGCATTCTGTCCTATGTTGTTTAATATGTCTATGGGTTGTAGTAATTGATTACTGTTAAACTTTGTCTTCCTGTAAAAATTGTTACTATATTTGCTTTATGTTAATTTCCAGAATTGACTGATCTGTAATTTATTTGACTTTGTATGAATGTAGCTACTCCTCCACCCTTCCCATTTTCCCTATCCTTCCTTATAGCAGTGTACCCTTGAATCTTGAAATCCCATTGTGATTTTAACCATGTTTCCTGTACACTTATTACATGAGGCTGAGTTTGAAACAGTGTTTGAATTCTTGTCCATTGGCAATGAGGCTCCTAGCATTCCACTGTAGGATTAAAACCATGAAGAGCCACCATCACATGCCTGTGATCTAGAAGGTCCTCCACTTAACATTTCTTTAACCGCTTCCCACCTCAGTCCTTTAACATCGAGATATTTTTCTGCTGACTTAACAATGATCTTAATTTTTTCAGTTTTCCTGTCCGTCTGTGCAGAGCAGTTTATTACATCCACCATAAATAATACAAACTCATTTTCCCCACAACCAGTGTATCATCTTTAATTTTGTGACATCCGTCACAAGGTGGTGTCTGGTTTTTCTCTGCTCCTACTCTCACGTCTTTGCCCGACACTCTTTTAATTGCTTCAGCGTATGTGATTCCTTGATTTATCTTAACTCGCTGTACTTCTTCTGCTCCTTTACTGGCTTGACACCCGCGATATGCAGAGCTGTGCTCTCCCCCACAGTTGCAGCATTTTAGTTTAGCTCCTGCTTTGCATTTTCCATATTCGTGTTCACCAGAACCTCTGCCACACCTCTGCTTCCCTTTGCACATTGCTGCTACATGACCATATTTCTGGCATTTGAAACACCTCAGAGGAGGAGGAACATAGGGCCTTACTATATAGCTCAAGTAGCCCAGATTTTCTTTCATTTGCTCTACCGTGACAGCTGTAGGTATTCCTGATATAACTCCTCTGACCTGCTTCTTATCTTCCATGACTGAGCATTGCACTTTCTTCCCATTGATTTTATTCATTCTAATTGCCTTCCCTTGCTGCACGCTATCCCTACAGATCACTAACAGTGACCCATTCCGTAGTACTTTAGCGATCTTAATCTCACCAATCAGCCGATTTATTGTTTTTGTCAGTTGTGTCAGGTTCCACTCACCAAATGATGCACCATCCTGGGTTAGTTTAACTTTATATTCTTCTCTCTGTCTTTGAATCATAGCTGTCACTTGCTCACCGTCAGTATCATCTGTGTTTGATGTATCCCGCAGTTGCAGTTGTTTTTTTGCGTTTACGTCTGCTACTGTTTGTCTCTGCAGTATTCCAAATCTCATCTTTCCCGCCACCTAATTCAAACCTCATCTCACTTCCTGATCCGTCATTTCCCTGTGCCACCTCCTGTCCATTTACCATCCAGTTGTGCCGTTCTGCCAACCTTCCCTCCGACCGGGGATATATCTGACTTCTCAGTTTTAGTCTACCTGCTGTGAATGTGTCAAGTAAAGACAATGGTACCGCGCCCCTTCTTCTTCTTCTTCTTCTTCTTCTTCTTCTGTTGTTTTATGGCGGTTGGGAAGCAACGTTTGGTGTGCTTTACCGCCACCTTCTGATCTGGAGTGTGGATCGGAATGGATACTACCTGTACTACATTTTCCTATATAGTCCGGTTTTTCTTAGGAATGTGAACAGCGCCCTATAACCAACATGTCCTGGAATTCCAGGTTTATTTTCTCTTTTTCCAATTTGCCTTTAAGTATTCATGATGGTATTTTGGACAATGCATGATGACATGTTGGACTGTTTCCTGTGTGATACAGCTTTCACACCTGTCTAAGACAGCTCTTTTTTGTCTAGGAATTTTGCTGCTGCTTTGACTATTATTTTGATTTTCTCTGTTTTGGTTTTTGCTTGCTCTGAACAGTTTATCACATAAGCTAGAAATAGTGCCAGTCTGTCCATAGGGATTCCTGTGCGATAAGTATGGGTCTGTCTTGGTTCTATATTTGCTTCATTTTCTCTTTGGTAGCTTATTTCCTCCCGTTTTTCATTTGTGTATATTTTCACTGCCTCTGCGTATGTCACTTTATGTTCTGTCTTCATTTGTTGGATCTCCACTGCCTGCTTCCCGATCGCACATCCGCCATAAGCTGCTGTGATTCCCCCCCCCAGTTACAGCATTTAATCATATCATTATCTTCACATTCTCCATATGCATGCTCTCCTCCACATCTACCACATCTCTGCCTACTTTTGCATACATTCGCAGTGTGTCTGTATCTACTTAAAACACCAGATGGGTGGCGGGACATAGGCTCTCACATTAAAGCTCATGAAGCCCACCATCACTTTTCCTGGGAGCACCTCATCACTTAAGTGTAACATCACTGCCTCGCTATCCACCTTTTCTCCTTTTCTGAAGGCCTGTAGTCATTTAATTCCTGTGGTTTCCTCCTTTAATTTTCTTTATACGTTCATCAAGATTTTCCCCTAAGGGAATTCCGTAAATAACTCCTGATTCCCCGTCTCTCACCAGCAATCTTTCGCTCCACTATTTCTTTTTTACACACTGTCTGCAATTTCATCGCTTTATTTCTCTGCTCGGCACTTTTGCATTTGACTAACAGACAGCCATCATGTAAGATCTTCACCATTTCTATGTCACCGATCGTCTTTTTTAAAGCAGTCGTCAGAGAGATCGGACTGACAGATGTTATCTCGTTTACCTTCTTTGAATTTCAGGATTACCTTATATTCTTCAGTCATAATCTTTTTCCTCACACTTGGCCTCTCCTCTTCCTCCTCTAAGGCCCGTTTTCCTGACATATTCAGGTTGTCTTTACCCTTCCTGTCTCCTCCTCTCTTACTATTGACTATTCTGGTCCACTCCATATCTAGTTCCTCATCCTCCGAACAGGCACTAGTAGCCATTCTGATCCAGTCACAGTTCAGATTATGCCAATTGTTAACTAGCTCGAGCGGTCATGGCAGGCGAATGAGGAGAACTTCAGAGGCCAACAGACGTTCCATCAATTTTATTCATTTTCAGCACCTTGTGACACACCAACAGCAACCGTCCACAAACAGACTGACCCCTTTTTATAGTGTTAGCACTACTGGTTCAGTCAGTTTCTTTTGTCTTGTGGTTCCCTGACAGTATATAAGCTTAGGATATCTGAGTGCTGGCAGAGAACACTCTCTGCGGGTCTTCTCTCCATGCTGCATGTATTAAAGAGATCTGATTCATCACACCGAGTCTGTAATTCTTCAGAGAATTAGCAACTCTCAAAATTTGACAGGAAGAATTTCCCTTACAAGATACACCATTAGATAGACTGGGGAATGATAAAAAGAATGCATTATTGGCAAAGACCTTTGTAAAAGTGCACAGTACAGTAAATTTGACTCCAGGAAAAGATCAAATAAGTTATTGCATTTTAAATAATCAAAGTCATAAATGTAAAGTAGTAGTCTATTCCCAGTGTAATAGTAGTAGTAGTCCCCTAACCCTAACCCCCCTAACCCTTATATAATAAGATGTGGGAAGTGCAATCCTTGCACACTCAATGGAAATAATCCATAACATGGAAAAAAATGATGAATGAAAGGTTAGTTTATTATTTAGAAACATAAAGGAGAAATTAAATATTACCAAAATTGGATTCAGTAAAGGAAGAAGTACTATAGAGCCTAACCTGAATTTAGAACATTAGATTAGGAAAGCTCAAATTAACAAAGAAAGTGTCTTAGTGGTATTATTTAATGTTGAAAAGGCATATAATATGATGTGGAAAGAGGGTTTGATTATCAAGTTGCATCAGAGAGGAAAAATCTAGATAGGTTAAAAAAATGTTTGCCTGATAGTAAGAATAGTAAAATATATTAAGAGTAATGATTTAGTGGAGAACTAAACCCCTAAATGGTAGTATTGTGAGCCTGAAATAGAAATATATGATTTATAATTCTAATGAAAGTCAAATGAAGAGCCATTCTGATCTACACTGCAGTCCAGTAGGTGGCGGTAATGAAGCTACAAGCTGTTTGACAACCGCATTAACAGTAGAAGAAGAAAACACGGAGCTAAGCCTCACAGTGCTAGTCGGTGAAGCTTTGACAGAGACCAAATTAGATTTTTCACGGAGCTAAAACGTCCAAATGTCCAGATAGAGCTCTGAATAAACTCTGTGCTGCTGCCTTTACTTGAAAACGTTTGAGAAATGAATTATGTCCTGCGAAGCTAATGAAGCTAACTTAGCCTGCTAGCTGGGAGCGGACGTCATCTACTTTAGCAACACATGAGCAAACAGTTTTTAAAGGATCGTGTCTGGAGGAAAAGTTGCTGCTGTGAATGAGTCAAAATGTCTGACGTCCAAACGCTGAAAGCTTTTGTCCTGCAGCGACTAACAGCTGCTGCTGAAGACATATTTGAGCAGTTTGAAAGAACAATAGCAAAGTACGAGGAGAAACTTTGTGGACAACAAAAACTACTGGACGCTGTTTTGAAGCCTCAAGTCCGCTTACACAGAGCAGGTTGGTTCACTTTGATTCTCTCTGCAGGAATGTAACTCAGTACATTTACTCAAGTACTGTTGTAGTTAAATCAAGCTACACGAGCGTGTGTGTTCTCCGGTCTCTGAGTTCAATACTCGAGGTAAAGAGTCCGTTTTGTTTGCTGGACTGTGTTTGAAATGTCCGACTATTTTTCTGCACTTGGTTAAAGCACCAACGAATCCTCCGTCATGGAGAGTCAATGTGATACCCCGAGTATGATGTGCGCTACATGGCGCATCTGCTCCAATTGTAGCCTTCCTGCTGCCTCGACCATATTGCAAACGCAATTGAAGATGATACTTCAGATTTGTCGCGCTTCAGTGAAAAGACTGCTCATCTGTGCAATGTAACACAACTTTGGTTTGATCTAAACTTACTGTTCAACATGCTGTGGGATGTCTCCTTAGTCGTCTGTGCTGGAAATATGAGAGGATATTAGGGTCAAACTTCGTCATTTCCCTTAAAACACAGGCAGACACAAGTGGCTTTCTTGCTACTGGTTTATTTGAAGCTTCTCTCTAAATCCACCGTGAAAACTAAACACAGTATCACGTGAAAATATAGGCCATGTTAGCATTTTATAAATAAACAACAGCATGCACAGCATGTGGAATAATGTTATACAAAGTAAAATACAGATAAATAAAGACCTTATTACCTGCATGCTACAAAGGGGAATAATCTGAGTCTTCAGGTTTCCTTATAACAGTTCACGTATTATTAAAATTCATTGTGACAGACAAACTTTTCATTGGAGCAGAAAAGTCCATGCTGCTTGCTTACAGGTGTTGCTGATTGAGTCTCACTCAGAGCAGCCCAAGGAGCTAACAAGTGAGAATTCAAAATAAAAGCACAGTTTCTTGTATGTAATGAAATAATGCATAAATAAATGTTGCTTAAATTCTCAATTATGACAGTAGGCTTTTCTAAGACCAAACAGATAATACAAATGATGTAAACAATATAATAGCAACAATTACAAACTAAGTGATGTGATTAATTTGTGTTAGAAAATAATAATGTATTGAGGTTTCCACATTAGTCACGAGCTTTAACACGTTAATGTTGAAAGCCATAATTTTATACTGTCATGTCCGGCTCAAAGCCATGAAAAATACTGGGAGGTGAACCAAGAGTGCAAAGAAAGACAAAATATTTATCAGCCGAAGCAATTTTCCCTGAATCTGCCAATTTCCATGTTTTATGGTCAAATGGGATGTTTCTGTGAAATGTTTAAATCCGAGGAGAAAATTTGGAGGGGGGTGTCAGACGCCAATATCTTAGTTTTATTATCATACAATTCCTGCAGCCTGAGTGATATGGCCTAGGTGGTCTACAGTCCAGCAACTCATTCCACTATAGGGTGTGCACTCATGGTACACTGTCGATGGAACACACCCCCTCAGTCACCCCCTTAAATTAAAGGTATTTAGATTCGAGAGTTTACTCAATAGTTTTTAGTTAGTTGTTTTAACTTACAAATGTTGGCTGTCAAGCACATTGTTTACTTGATGGGGAAATTGCTGTTGTGAGAAGACAGCAAGTGTGTCTAGAACAAATTCAAATGGAGTGGGGTAGAACATAAGGTGACAATTAGCACAAAGCTTGGAAAGACTCCTGAAAACGTCTCCGAACATTTATTTTCATTCATCAGAAAGAGAAATATTCATTAGATATTCATAAGAAATCCTTGAAGGTTGATTCAGAAGCAACTGGACTTCTTTTCTTAGCTTGCAGTTCAATGCAGTGACGAGTGCAATGATCTGTATATAGGGTAGACAAAGCAGCCACTCCATAGACGCATGGCACAACACAGGAGAGCCAGCTCTTCAGGACAGGACTCGGCACTTCACCTACACCTAAAGGACAAAGGACACTCATTTTTCACATTCTGGACAGATGGTTTGAGAGAGGAGTGAAAGAAGCCATCTATGTCAAATTGGAACGACCGTCTCTGAACACTGGTGGGGGTTTACACCATCACCTGTCACCTACATAAGAGATAAGATAAGATATCCCTTTATTAGTCCCACAGTGGGGAAATTCACAGTATTGCAGCAGCACAGTGTACAGAAGCACAGTGTGGGAGGGTAAATAATATAAAAAATACAATACAATAAAGGAGGGGGTAAAGTGTCTCACAAATATTGCACAAATACTATAACAAAAGTGTCTCAGTATTACACAGATAAGAAAGTACAAGAAATTGTTTGGTCTACTAGGAGCAGTGCTGATTGTACAGTCTAACAGCTGCAGGAAGGAAAGACTTGTGATAATCTCCTTCACACACTTTGGGTGGAGCAACCTGTCGCTGAAGGAGCTCTCCAGTGCTGTTATTTGGTCCCGCATCGGGTGGGAGTGATTGTCCATCATGGAAGACAGTTTAGTTGTCATCCTCCTTCCTCCCACCACCTCCACTGGGTCCAGGGGGCATCCCAGGACAGAGCTGGCCTTCTTTATCAGCTTGTCGAGTCTTTTCCTGTCCGACACTGAGATGCCGCTGCCCCAGCAGACCACACCATAAAAAATGGCTGATGCCACCACGGTGTCATAAAATGTCTTGAGGAGTGCTCCCTGCACTCCAAAGGACCTCAGTCTCCTGAGCAGATAGAGTCTGCTCTGGCCTTTCCTATAAAGTGCAGTAGTATTGTCTGTCCAATCCAGTTTATTGTTCAGGTGAACACCCAGGTACTTATAAGATGCCATCATCTCAATGTCCGTTCCCTGAATTTTCACCGGGTCCGAGGGGGAGTGAGTGTGCCTACGGAAATCCACCACCAGTTCCTTGGTTTTCCGCGCATTGATCTGGAAACACAATGCAGTCCTGACTTCTCTTCCACGCCGGTTTCACCATCGTTATGCTAACGACCCACATAAAGGCTCAACATGCATACAAGAGACGGCTGGTCCCAGCAACCCCAACGAACCACAATAGGACTGGGAATGACCAGGAAGAAAAGGAAAGGGAACAGGTTACTTAACGACTTTCAGGGTAGTTTACATCTCACAGAGGATAAATATCCTGACCTCGTACCAACAGTTTAGAACTGATGAAGCCTCTCGGATGAGAGGTCTTCAAGTTAAGAAAAGAAGTCCAGTTACTTCTGAATCAACCTTCAAGGATTACCAAGACCTGGATCACTGGATCTATGCAACATTCATAAGAAATGTTGGTCAGGCATCAAATACATAGTTTGTTTATATTTGTCTGAAACAAAGTTTATCAGATTGAACAGTTAAAGATCTTGTGTTCAGTTGATTTTCAGTAGAAAAGGATTTGAGAATCATTGCATTGTGTTTCATTACGTTTACAGTGTCCTAACGTCTTTGGAATTGGATTGTAAGGAAGTTGTGGTGTCAGTGGTTTAAATGTTAACAGCTGTCATAAAGGTGTGTCTGTATTTCTTAATTTTCAGACGTCAAGCTACTGTTGGTGAGTAAAGAAGAGGTTCCCCCTGAGCAGCAGCAGTGGAGGCCCAGTCTGGACCAGGACGACCCACCAGAGCTGCCACACATTAAAGAGGAACAGGAGGAACTCTGGACCAATCAGGAGGGAGAGCAGCTGATGGGGGCTGAAGGGCTGGACGAGGCTGATGTCACCAAGTTCACATTCACTCCTGTCCCTGTGAAGAGGGAAGAAGATGATGAAGAGACACCTAAGTCCTCATATCATCAGGCTGAAGAGATGAAAACAGAAGCTGATGAAGACTGTGGAGAACCAGACAGGAACGTTATTAGAGATACACATTTAGAGCCAGATACTGAAGACAAGACGTCACACTCTTCTGAACCTGAGAATGATGACTGTTGTGACAGGGAGGAGAGCAGGAAACCTTCATCAGGTTTAAACCTGCTGAGAAACGATGAAGAACCTGAAAGTACTTCTAGAAAAACACCAGTTAGCTCCTCTGAATTTGCTACAAGCTTTGGCCACAAAAGACATCTGCAGGAACACAGTGGAGTCCAAACAGGAATGAAAGCATTTATTTGTTCAGTTTGTGGTAAAAAATGCAAAAATAAGAGTTCTGTAACAGCTCACATGAGACTTCATTCAAAAGAAAAATGTTTCAGCTGCTCAGTTTGCAAAAAGACATTTCTATTTAAATCACATTTTCTGACCCACATGAGAATCCACACAGGGGAGAAGCCCTTCAGTTGTTCAGTGTGTGGTAAAGGATTTGGATATCATGGATATCTGAGGGAGCACATGAGAATCCACACAGGGGAGAAACCCTTCACTTGTTCAGTGTGTGGTAAGGGATTCGGATATCATGGATATCTGAGAGAACACATGGGAATCCACACAGGGGAGAGGCCCTTCAGTTGTTCAGTGTGTGGTAAAGGATTTGGTTCTAGAGGAAATCTGAGAAACCACATGAGAATCCACACAGGGGAGAAACCCTTCAGTTGTTCAGTGTGTGGTAAAGGATTTGGACAAAGTGGAAATCTGAAATATCACATGAGAATCCACACCAAGGAGAAGCCCTTCACTTGTTCAGTGTGTGGTAAAGGATTTGGACAAAGTGGAAATCTGAAATATCACATGACAACCCATACAGGGGAGAAACCCTTCAGTTGCAGTGTTTGTGATAAAAGTTTCATTTGGCTTTCCCTTATGAAGAAACATAAGTGTGTTGGAGAGAGCAGTGGAAGTAAATGAAGCCTTTCTTAGTATACAGTATTCCATAGTTTTCCAGGAACTATACATTCTGGTATTACATATACTCATAGATCTAAAGTTAATAAGTAGTTCATGTCCCATATAGAACAAGGGTCGAAATGTGTTCTTGAAAATGTGAATTATAAATAAAACAAATTAAATTAAGATGCTAAATCAATTTAGAACTTTGTGCTCTGTGAACATTTTTTTTATTCTAGTAAACAATCCAATCTACTCACCAACACATTGGTTGTATTGAAAGGAATAGTCACATGACAAAAAGTCACACTTATAATGCATGGTAAACGAGATGGTGTTAATGCAGTTCACAATGGTTAACAATAATATTAATGATTGACTACAGTAGGCTATACATTTGAGCCATCAAAAAACCTAGGTAGTCAAACTTTCTCCTCGGAATGCTGAAAAGGATTTAACTTTAGTGACAGTCATAGTGTAGAAAAGGCCCCAAAGTGAATCTTGTTTTCTATTCATCTATCTATTTATCTATAGATCTATAGCTATAGATAGATTGATAGATCTATAGATATAGATAGATAGATAGATAGATCTATAGATCTAGATAGATCTAGATAGATAGATATAGTTAGAGATAGATTGATAGATCTATATGTAGATAGATAGATATATAGATATATATATCTATCTATATATATAGATAGATATATATATAGCAGTTGAGATATATATATATATCTATATATAGATATATATATATCTATATATATATATCTATATATATATATCTATATATAGCAGTTGAGATATATAAAAGATATATATATATCAGTTGGGATGCTATGGTTTGAATTCTGCAGACACGTGCAGCACAGATGTTCCAGATGTTATGGCTGATTGCAAAGTGGATGGAGATCACATTTAGTGACAAGTCTAGATTTAACTTGTACACAGCTGATGGTCGTTTGCGTTTGTATTGTTGCCGCGGAGACCACTATCCTGCCGTATAGATCCAGGAAGTGGAAAGTTTGGTGGTTGTGTCATGATACAGGGAGCCACTGCTAATGGATGACTGTCAGAACTTATCCACATCCACATTACATGGACAGCCATCCGGATACCACCAGGATACAGCAATCAGGAATCACCTTCATGCATGACAATGCCAGACCACATGTGGTTCATGTCTGTCAGGAGTAGCCTACCTGGACCAGAACAATGTTGCTGTCCTTCCTTGGCCAGCATATTCAAAAGATCTCAACCCAATAGAGCATCTGTGGGATGTTCAGGATCACCGGGTGAGAGAGAGAGATCCTGCTCCAGCAACACATAAACAACTTGTCACAGCTCTGCAGGAAGAATGGCATGTCATCCTACAAGTCCAGAATAACATCTTATCCATTCAGGAGGTGTAAAGTAGTGATAAATGCTGGAGGTAGACACGCACGGTAGTGACTATTGTTCTCTGTCTCACCATCCACACTTTCTGACTTGTAAACACTAAGACAAAAACCACTAATCTGCACAAAAATTATTTTCCTGTAGGGCTAAAGGGTGAATAAAGATGTGTGAACCATAAATTACCTTTGATATTAAATATTAACAGGATGGCACGACATTTAAAAAAATATGCATTTCTACTGTTGGTCAGTATAGTTTCGGTTGTTTAAAGGTAAAGGATAATTGTTGCTGTCGCTGTTAATTGAGCTTGGAAACTCCGTGAACGGACATACCGGAAGTGTGTGTTCAGAATAAAAGTAATGTGATGTTTGCGTTAGCCGCATCTTAACTGATAAATGTTGGACTAAAGAGGCTGCTGATTGACTCGGGGTGAAGGGAGATTTAAGGTGCAACGGGACAAAAACACAACGATAACGATCTTTTTTATGTTTAAGTTCGAAAATATTTTTGCTTCATTTTGAGACTGTGGTGGGACTAATTAAACTGTGGCGGGCCGCCACAGTTCAACACATTAGTGGGAAACACTGCTATTGTAAAGCTAACATGTAGCCAGTGCAGAGATTTTAAAACTAGTGTAATGTGTGCTCATTTTCTGCTCATAGTCAACACATGTGCATCTGAGTTTAGAAGTAATCTTTTAAAGGAGGCCAGAAAGTAGTTTTACAATTGTAAATTATAAAAAGCTTGTAAAATTCTGAGGTAATTCCGTCATTTCCAGGTGACTTATTGTCTTTTAGTTGACTTGTGGTGTCTCTGACTTCTGATAAGGCGATTGGAGAGTCACAAAATGCTTTTTCCTCCGGGGTTATTGAATTAATAAAGTCCAAATGCTTAAAAAAGTCTGCCATGGCTTCACCATTGAATTTAGACTTTTACAACGCAAAGTAAAAACTGTAACAAAAGGTAAATAGTCCTCTTATTATCTGTAATCGTTCCTCCAATGTCCAACTTTAGGACAGTGTTAATCTTATTTTTTCTCATTTGAAGAAATATGAAGACATCTGCTCACTTTGCTCCAGCCATTTTTGATGAGATCTGACAAATGCTCCCTCTGCTTTTGTTTTATACATATTATCTAATTTACTTTGTAGCTCATTCAATATTAGTCTATTCTGGTTGCAAATTAGAGAGAGATGTAATCTCTGAAATTACCTGCTCTTCTTCAGATTGTCTTGTTTTGGAAAGATGGCTGCCATATTTCCCCATGTATTTACCAATATCAAATTTTAAAAGCTCCAAGTTGGTTCCAAAGACTCCTTCATGTTGAGCTTTGTTCCAGTAGAAGTAGAATATTAACAGTACCGTCATCTTCATTTAAGTTCTTAGAAATAAGCCATTAGTCCATGCGAGATCTCCTTGTGCAGTCTCTGTTGCTCCATGTGTACTCTCTACTCTTCTACATTTTAGGGTGGAATTACCTTGTGAAGGTCGCCCTGGTGGCCATCTGTCATTAACCTCATCCATGACAATATTAAAATCACCCCCTACCAGCAAATAAGCTTCTGGAAACGCAAGATGCTGTCCTCCACTGAAACAAGTAGCTGGTCATTATCATTATGTATAAACCCATATACATTTACCACAATCAGAGATATATTGTTTACATGAATGACTAAGCAGATGGAGTGCCCCTTTCGATCGTATTCTACTGGACGCCTCCTCGAAAATAATTTTTTTTAAAAGTCACCCCTGCAGAATGCTCCGAGCCATGAGATAATCGAATGTCATTACCCCATTGTGATCTCGAAAAGTTAGTCTTTGTTAAGTGAGTGTGACTGTTGAAAAAACACAAAATCTGTTTTTAGCAAAAAGAAACAAGGCCTTACATTTTAGACTGTTCCTTAAACCCCTGGCACTTAAAGAGACAATAGAGAGGGCCATGAACAAAAATTACATATATAAATTAAAATAAATAATAGTAAAGACAAAACTGAGAAAAAAGACAGAAGAAACTGAGAACCTTTTATTATTTAACACTAAGGAAAAACTAGCTAATTACGGCGCCCGGGAGGGGACATGGAGGGGGGAAAAAATTCAAGGTTGAAAAAAAAAGAAAAAAGATGGGGACTTTTGCGGGATCCCGAGAAAATTTTTCTTTAATAGGTTACAATGGTGGTACAACTCCACAGCCCCCCTATGGCTTAGTGCCATGCATGTAACCAAGCAGAAGCATGGGGGAGGATTTGGAACATTTCCTGCAGTCAAGAGAGTTCCCAAAAGAGGACATTATGTGCATGCAGAGAGACAAGGTGAGTAGAAAATCCAATCAATAACAATTTGCAGAAAAGAGAATTTAGCAAAGCAACTCTTGCCAATGACCAGAAACCTTAATAACATACTTCAGTATCCGTTTGGAGATTATTTTATTAATGGTCTAACGTTTGCCATACCTAAAAAATACCAAAAATAAATTAAAAATTTTTTGCAGGCAGTTGGATCAACCAACAAATCACTGACAGAGCACCGTCTTTTGCTAAAGCATGAGTATGAACACCTTTCTGCAGCAGAATATAAATATGCTGCCACTTGCAGGGCTATTCATTTACTATTAAACTGGAAGCTACACATAATTAATTATAATCAAAACAAAGCCAGATTTATGCAGAATAGAAATAGATATATTGGACCTTATGTGAAGTCATCCAGCTTTCTATTTGGTGTCTCTATCTACAATATAGATGTAGCTTCATTTTGTATGGTTACACGATTAGCTGAGTCCTGGCTTTTTCTCTCTGTGTGTGTGTGATTACTTTTTGTTCAAAGTAAGCATTTTAAGTATTTCTTATATTTTATGTTTGCAGGTTGACAAGACCGTGTTATCCATCATGACAAAGCAAAGCAAATTTATTTGTATGGCACATTTCGTACACTGAGGTAATTCAAAGTGCTTTACATAAAAATAAAATTAAAACAGATAAAAGAACAAAGCATAAAAAAAGTATAAAATGCATAGATAGTGCAATACATTGAAATTACAATCACATTTAAATTCACATTGCATTTAAAAATCAGGATGTAGTTAGGAGCAGTTAAAAGCAGAGGTGAACAACAAAGTCTTCAACCTATTTTTGAAAGTAGCAAGAGTTGGGGCACATCTTAGATCTTCTGGAAGTTTATTCCAGTTATGTGTAGCATAATAAGTAAAAGCAGCTTCACCCTGTCTTGTCCTGATTCTAGGAACACTTAACAGGCTGGTCCCTGATGATCTTAGAGGTCTAGAGGGTTCATAACATGGAAGCAAGTCAGAGATGTATTTAGGCCCTAAACCATTACGGGCTTTTTAAACCAGTAACATTATTTTGAAGTCATTTCTTTGTGATACTGGTAGCCAATGCAATGATCTCAGAATTGGTGTGACATGCTCATATTTTTTGGTCCTTGTTAGGACTCTAGCAGCAGCATTCTGAATGAGCTGTAACTGTCTGAGTGTCTTTTTTGGGAGAACTGAGAAGACCCATTACAATAATCTAACTTACTGGAAATAAAAGCGTGAATTAATTTCTCTAGATCATGTCGTGACATGTAACTTCTTATTCTGGTTATGTTTCTAAGATGGAAAAAGGCAGATTTTGTAACAGACTTGATGCGAGAATTAAACTTTAATTCGAAGTCAATAATTACACCAAGATTTTTGACTTGGTTTTTGGGCTTTAAAGAAAGGGAATCAAGATGTGCACCAACTGCTAGCCTTCCTTCCTTAGTACCAAAGACAATTATTTCTGTTTTGTCTTTATTTAGTTGAAGGAAGTTTTGACACATCCATTCATTGAGTTGATTAATGCATAGATGCAGTGAGTCAAGAGGAGCATAATCAGTTGTTGACAGAGCTATGTATAACTGAGTATCATCCGCATAGTTATAGTAAGCAACTTTGTATTTGTGCATAATTTGGCCTAATGGAAGCATATAGAGATTGAAAATGAGAGGTCCAAGAATCGAACCTTGAGGTACTCCACACATCATGCTGGCACGCTCAGATGTGTGGTTGTCAATGGAAACAAAGTATTCCCTATTTTGTAGGTAGGACCTAAACCAGTTTAAGACTGTACCAGAGAGTCCAATGCAGTTTTCAAGTCTATCTAGTAGTATTGAATGGTCCACTGTATCAAAAGCAGAACTGAGATCAAGTAGCACGAGGACTGTAATTTTGCCTGCGTCGGTATTCATGCAAATGTCATTTAGAACTTTAATTAAAGCCGTTTTATGTGCTAAGGTGCGGCCGATAGCCTGATTGAAATTTCAAGTATTTTGCTTATAAATGGTAAATTTGATATGGGTCTGTAGTTGCTGATTACAGAAGCGTCCAAATGATATATACATATATATATATGTATATATATACATATATATATATACATACATACATGTATATATATATATACATATATGAATATATATATACATATATGTATATATATATACATTACATATACAGTCACATATACATTTGAATGCAGTCTTTACTATGAAGCTGCTACTCCATGTAGTACACCATATGACTACTAACCAATCAGCATTAAGCAGGGCTTAGAATGTGCTTGACACTAACGACCCACAGTGGCAGATTCAACAAATTAAAATAACTGTTGTATGACAACTATAATACTGAGCAGACGTAAACATGTAAATAATAACTGTGTAAATAATGTAAACGTATTTCCTAATAAATTAAGTTATGAGTTATCTTAACTCAAATGAATTAACCTTAGCTTCTAAACTTTACATATATATAGGTGCATAATTTCATCAGATCAGCAGTGTTGGAATAGCGCTAAAATGTCTCAGTGTTTTTGTGATAAAAAAATAACCCTAAAATTACTGTTTATTTTCATGAATAGGGTAAAAGGAAGAGACAACAAGCATGCACTATAGGCAGGTGACACACAATGATTTATTATTCAGTTATTAGCATACACAGACAGGATCTACAGTCTTTCTTCTACCATTATATATTTCGGAAATAATCTCTATTGAGCCAGTTGTTAAAAGTGAGGATGACGGGTCATTACAACTTTAGACTGATGGCTGGAGAAATGTAAAACACTTTGTCTGTCTGAAAGTGGTATGTCTATTTGTCAGTAGTGTTGTGCATTCACTAACAATGTCATAGAATGCTGTTTCTAGTGTGTAACAAAACTGAAACAGACTGACGATTGTCTGTCAATCCCACTCATAAAATGCTGCTTCAGTTACTGTTTAGACATTTAGCATTCCAATTTATTTGTCTTAACCTCTGGGAATCCAAACATCTCCAAAACAAAAGTTGATGTCACAGATGACAGAACAGAGGACTTGGACTCTCAGCATGTATGCACTGCTTGGCAGTGCTAGGTACACAAAAACTTGAGACGACATATCAGGGATTATAACCTTGATACAACACCAATGATCTGTATTGACATAACAAATGAAATTTATATCAATCCACAATATGACCATAGTCCTGTGTTTCCTATCCATGTAATCAAGTCTACAAATTCTCAAATTGACTTTGAAGTAGAAAAGTGTCACAAATTCATGCAGAGAGCCTGGTCTTCAGGAAATCCTGGCAAAGAATGTGTACACCTTGAAAGAACCAAAAATGCCAAACCATATACCAAGCCAGCAGTCCTCACATCCACTTCACTGCAGGACATGTTCAGTAAAGGACTGATGTCCACTTAGTGGGGTGTCAAATGTGAGGAACTAAACATTGCTGCACACAGCTGTGGAGTAGATACTGTTTCCTGTGTTTTTTATACATATGACGGATACTCCCAGTGGTGCTATTTCTTCTCAGTGTTTACAAATGAAACAGGTAACTGGTGTCAGTTTGGATGCACAAGAGTGACATTTGATTCAGTGCCGGGGGACTGGGAAAACACAAACACATCCATCCATATGATGGGAATGTGGTGGATTTTCCAGGGGTCCCCTGCCATTCTAATGGCAATCACTGACATAAAAGTAGAGGACATTGTTAACTTGGAAGGTCACATGGTAGAGAGTTCCATCACTACTGAGCCACACAATGTGACTTGTCAAATGACAGAATACCTTTTTACCAAAAAGCAAATCACGTGCCCTCCGGACTTGACTGTACAGTTAAGGGCAAAAGACCAAGAACCACCAACTTGTTTTGTCCCTTCTGAAATACATTTAAATTCATTGAAAGCTGATATTTTATTTTTGCAAGAGACTCACATTATTAAAGTCACGGAACATAAATTGAAGCCCAGCTGGATTTCTCAGGTGTATCATGCACCTTTTACCTCTGGAGCAAGAGGTGTAGCAATTCTGTTCCGGAATACTATCCCTTTTTTACTTAAGTCCAAGATTATAGACCCTAATGGGAGATTTATTTTGGTATCTGGTTACATTAACTCATTTCCGATTACTCTGTTAAATATATATGGTCCAAATTCCGATGATCCTGCTTTTTTCCGTAAGGTCTTTGAATTACTCCCAGAGGATAGATCCTCCAATATTTATATTGGTGGTGACTTCAATTGTTATTTGGATTCATTGTTGGATAGATCATCCTCTAAAACTCCTCCAACTCTTAACTCTGTTCAAACCCTAAACAATCTGATCAAATCCAGAAACATGGTAGACATTTGGAGAATACAGCATCCAGAAAAAAAGAAACATTCATTTTACTCACATGTACATCAGTCATATACTAGAATTGATTATTTCATAGTGGAGGCTGGTTCAATCTCCAATATTAGTAACACACAGTATCACAGTATATTGATTTCTGATCATAGTCCTGTTACTCTACAGCTGCAGGCCTCTTTTTTCAAATCAAAATATAAATGGAGATTCAACCCCCTACTATTATCATCACCAGGTTTTAAGGAGTACATGAACAAAAATCTCACAGAATGTTTGGAGATAAACGACAATGGAGCGGCCTCAGATTCCACTCTCTGGGAATCACTTAAAGTTACTATAAGAGGATTTATTATTTCTTTTGAGACCTCAAGGAAAAAAGCAAAATTTAAAAGACTGAAAGAAATTGAACAAGAAATGATGCACATATAATAAATACATAAGACATCTTTACTACAGTCTGATTATAACAAGATTTTGAAACTAAAGTCTGAATATAATTCTCTCCTTGGAGGGGAAATTAGTAGTCTAATATTTAAGACAAGACAAAACCATTTTGAATTGAGCGATAAACCTCCAAAGTTACTTTCAAGACAACTTAAAAGTGAACAATCTAAGACTGCTATTTATAAAATACAGTCCAAAAATGGACAATACTTACAGATCTACAGGACATCAACAATGGTTTATAAGAATTCTACTCCAGTCTGTATGCCTCTACTTCCACGGCAACAGATACAGATTACTTGCAATTTTATTATTACCATTATCTCTGCCTCAGTTAAATGAGAGCAATCAGCGTTCTCTGGAATTCAAGCTTTCTGTTGATGAGTTAGTAGAGGCAATTAAGTCATTCCCCACAGGTAAATGTCCTGGAGCAGATGGGTTTGGAGCTGAGTTCTATCAAGCATTCCATGATATTTTAACACCCATTTTACTCAGGATGATAAATGATTCAATCGCAAGAAAAACACTTCCACCTTCACTTTATGAGGCAAATGTATGTCTGTCATTGAAGAAGGTAAAGGATCCCACAGACCCTGCTAACTACAGGCCCATTTCCTTGCTCAACCTGGACCACAACATTTTAACAAAAGTATTGGCCATTAGATTAAACAAGCATACAGCAACAATCATCCATCCAGATCAAGCTGGTTTTATTCCAGGCAGGCTTTCCTTTTTTAATGTGTGTCGATTGTTGAATGTATTGTATTCTGACTTTGGGGTAAACAACCAAGCGGCTGTTATGACATTGGACGCTCAGAAAGCCTTTAATTCTGTTGAATGGCCATACTTATTTGAAGCTTTGAGGTTTGGATTTGGTGAGATTTTTGTAGATTGGATTAAAATGATATATCGCTCCCCTAAAATCCTCTGTTATAACAAACAATATCTCATCTGCGTTATTTAATCTACAGCGGGGAGTGAGACGAGGAGATTGCTTGTCCCCTTTATTATTTGATATAGCATTAGAACCTTTGGCAATCGGAATAAGAAGTCATCCTCATATAAAGCGTATTCCAGCTGGTTCATCAGAATGTCTTGTCACGCTGTATGCGGACGATTTACTTGTAACTTTAAGGAACCCTGAAGTAGGTATTCCTCATCTTTTAAAATATATTGATTTTTCATTTAGTAAAATCTCTGGTTACACAATAAATTGGTCTAAAAGTGAACTTCATGTTTGTTGTTGTTACAGATTTGCCCCGTGAAGGTGGTTCAGGATTATATCATGTATTTAGGACTTAAAATATCAAAAAATCCCAAATTTTTGTTTGGACTAAATTTGTTAGGTCTTAAAAAACTGAAAAGTAGTGTAGAATACTGGAGGACTTTGCCTCTATCCATGATCGGCAGAGTTAATGCCGTTAAGATGGTATCCCTGCCAAAATTTCTCTATTTCTTTCAGGGTTTGCCGATATTGATCTCAGCTGACTTTTTTAAGAAGCTTGAGTCAATTATTTTAGAATTTATTTGGGGTTATAAATAAACATAGTTTATCAAAAAAAACATCTATTCAGGTCCACTCTAGATGGAGGTTTGGGTCTTCCAGTATTTAAAGATTACTATTGGGCTGCTAATGTTAGAGCACTGGCATATTGGCAAAGGGGTTCACCAAACGATGAGTCACTTAATTCTACCCCCCTGTGGCTAAAATTAGAACTTTTGTCTTTAATGAAACCATATGCTTCACTGTCTTCATTACTTTTTACAAATCCTACATCTGCTATTAAATCAGTAAGTCACAGTCTTGTTGTCAGAAATTCACTGAAGATTCTTATTCAAATTAAAAATAGCTACAAAGTCCCTAATACCTCAATATATACACCACTTTGTCATAACCATGCTTTCACTCCAGCTTTGCTGGACAGAACATTCACTACATGGTGTGCCAAAGGGATTAAGTGTATAAAGGATTTTTATTTAGACAACAAGTTTGCATCTTTCGAACAACTAAGCTCAAAATATAATTTACCTCATTCAAATTTTTTTCGCTATATGCAACTCAGGCATTTTGTTAGAGAAAATATCCCCAATTTTGAGTTCTTCTGTGAGAGTCATCATTTTTTGGAGTTACTTTCTTTGTTGCCAGACAGTAAGAAGCTCATCACTAAATTTGTAGTTTTTTTCCCTAAAGATTCTGCATCTACGTATGGTATTAAGAAGGCTTGGGAAAGGGAAATCAATGCTGGGTTGCCAGATAAGATATGGAGAACTGAACTTTCCCGTGTTCACAATTGTTCAGTAAATAGCAGACAGGTTAATTCAGTTTAAAGTGATTGATTGTTTTCATTATTCCAAGGTCATGTTGCATAAATTCTATCCCTCTGTGTCCCCAATGTGTGATAAATGTAAATCAAATGAAGGAACACTGTTGCATTTATTCTGGGACTGTCCAGCAATTCAGCCATTTTGGTTGAGCATTTTCTCCTTTTTTTCTGGGGTTTATCTCGGGTCTCTCTCTCCTGACAGAGATTTAGCTCTTCTTGGATGTTCAGAAGTCTCTTTAACTTTACCTTCACATATTCAAACAGACTTGCTCATGGGCACGGTACTGGCAAAAAGACTCATTCTTAAAGACTGGAAAACAGCAGCTCCACCGTGCTTCAGAAACTGGTTGCATGAACTTGTTTCGGTTATCCATTTGGAGAAACTGCGATTTGCTAATGTCGGAGGTCGGAATGGGTGGGAAGGTTCTTGGGGTCCCGTGTTGGGATATCTTGATTCAATTTGATCATGTTTATTTGTATTTGTATTTATATTCGGACTGGTTTACTGTTTAGTTACATGTGTATGATGTGTGCATTTGTGTTCTTTTGTGTCCTTGACACTTGGTCTAGATGGATTTCTTGTGCTTGTCTTGTCTATTTGTATTGCATTTATGTTTGTCTCCCCTGGATTGTGTGTGTGTGTGTATGTGTGTGTGAGCCTATGGGTGTGCGATTGGGTGGGGGTTGGGTATTGATTTTTGTGTGATCTGTAGACCTGTACAAAATATGCACTAATAAAAATAATATTTTAATTAATATTATTAATTAATATTTAAATAATTAAAAATTAATTAATTCCAGTAGGATAAAGTCCTTACTCTGAGAAGAGGATGAGGTGCAAAAAGATTGCTCTCTCCACCTCACCACATCCTGTCACCCCAAAGATATAAAACTGCTCCTCTCTGTCTTAGGTGCCTTTTCTCTTCGGCTGACTCTTCAACTTTCTCCTCGTCTTCAGCTCCCACTCTTTGGTCTCTTCTTGTTTTCGCTTTGTCCAGCCTGTTCTTAGTTTCTCAACTTCGTACTTGTCTTTAATGCATGCTATTTTTTATAGTCCATTGCTTTTGTAACAAGTCAAGCAGTTGGAAGCTGAACAAACTTTTTAAAAAACTTTTCAACTGTAACAAGTCTCGCTGATCATTTTTGAAAATCATAGTCTGGCCAAAAAAGTATGTTTAGAAGCTTTTGCGAGTCTGATAGTCAGTTAAAGCAAATTCAAACCAGCATCAAACAGAGGAAAACCAAAGTGTCTACTGATACCAGCTGATCTTGTGGGACACACACACCAGCAGCCATAAGAGTCTCTACAAAACTGATGCCAGTTGACGACCTACGCCCCAGGAGCGCCCCAGGACACGACCACCCAGGAGCCATAGTAGAACACCAGCCTGACCCACAACTCGTGGTCCCAACTGTAGAACTCTTCACTGACACTGAAGTAGGAAAACTCCATCTTCCTCTGCTAAAGTCAAGGGTTGATGTTCTACAAACCCATAGCTTTTAGATATAACTATGCCTCCTAATTTTTTAATTCAAAGTTTTAGTTTTTTCTTTAACTCTGTTGATTCCAAATTATCTTTCATCACCCTTCATCTTGAAACAGTTGTTAAATAGTTAGTAAACCATTTCATCGACGTGTTTAACCTGGTTTCAATCCCACAAATCTTTTCTCTTTACCTTACATTAGTAATTATTATTTCAATAAAATATGTAATTTACTTGTGTGTTACTTGTTCTATCAGACACCAAGGTCAATGTGAATGAATATTTTTGATTTCAGGTATAAGACTAATTAATTATAATAATTGAATAATCAAACTGATTAATGAATTAATGTTTCCCAGTTTATCTGGGTGCTGCCGGGTTAAACGACAATATGCAGCTCTATCCTCAACAATTGTGAAACTACTTTCTGGTCTCCCTAAAAAGATTACTTATAACTCAGCTGCACGTGTTAACTACGTGGAGAAAAAGAGCACACATTGCATCAGTTTTAAAATCTCTGCACTGGCTACATGTTGGCTTTACAATATTCTAAAATACCTCCAACAAGGAGGTCATGTTTTTGCCAATGTTGCTTTGTTACAGGATCACTCAAGAAGTTATGAACGTATTTTCAGACATTGTTTAGTAGCGGTAGGGTATGACCCAAGGAACAATCCATTAGATTTTGGTGGTGATCTCATCATCATCTGGGTCAACAATTTTTTTAAGGATTCTTCACCATTGCAGGATACGTGAAGATAATCTTTAGAGATTCTTGTTCTGTGTGATGAAACACGATTTCATAATGGGTTAGGATTTTAAAACTCCTTTCGTGTGAGCCAAGCCTTAGAGATTTGTGAATCACATTTTCAACAACACATTTCGACTCTAGTTCTATATGGGACATGAACTACTATTAACTTTAGATCTATGAGTATATGTAATACCAGAATGTATAGTTCCTGGAAAACTATGGAATACTGTATACTAAGAAAGGCTTCATTTACTTCCACTGCTCTCTCCAACACACTTATGTTTCTGCATAAGGGAAAGCCAAATGAAACTTTTGTCACAAACACTGCAACTGAAAGGTTTCTACTTAGTGTGGACCATCATGTGATATTTCAGAGTTCCACTTTGTGCAAATTCTTTACCACATACTGAACAACTGAAGGGCTTCTCCCCAGTGTGGATTCTCATGTGATGTCTCAGATGTCCACCTTGCACGAATTCTTTACCACACACTGAACAACTGAAGGGTTTCTCCCCTGTGTGGATTCTCATGTGCTCTCTCAGATGTCCACTAGAACCAAAGCCTTTACTGCACACTGAACAACTGAAGGGTTTCTCCCCTGAGTGGATTCTCATGTGCTCTCTCAGATGTCCACTACAACCAAATCCTTTACCACACACTGTACAAGTGATGGACTTTTCCCCAGTGTGGATTCCCATGTGCCCTGTCAGATGTCCACGAGATCCAAATCCTTTACCACACACTGAACAACTGAAGGGCTTCTCCCCTGTGTGGATTCTCATGTGCTCTCTCAGATGTCCACGAGATCTAAATCCTTTACCGCACACTGAACAACTGAAGGGCTTCTCCCCTGTGTGGATTCTCATGTGCCCTGTCAGATGTCCACGAGATCCAAATCCTTTACCACACACTGAACAACTGAAGGGTTTCTCCCCTGTGTGGATTCTCATGTGTTCTCTCAGATGTCCACGAGATCTAAATCCTTTACCGCACACTGAACAAGTGAAGGGCTTCTCCCCTGTGTGGATTCTCATATGCCTCACAAAATGTGATTTAAATAGAAATGTCTTTTTGCAAACTGAGCAGCTGAAACATTTTTCTTTTGAATGAAGTCTCATGTGAGCTGTTATAGAACTCTTATTTTTGTATTTTTTACCACAAATTGAACAAATAAATGCTTTCATTCCTGTTTGGACTCCACTGTGTTCCTGCAGATGTCTCTTGTGGCCAAAGCTTGTAGCAAATTCAGAGGAGCTAACTGGTGTTTTTCTAGAAGTACTTTCAGGTTCTTCATCGTTTCTCAGCAGGTTTAAACCTGATGAAGGTTTCCTGCTCTCCTCCCTGTCACAACAGTCATCATTCTCAGGTTCAGAAGAGTGTGACGTCTTGTCTTCAGTATCTGGTTCTAAATGTGTATCTCTAATAACGTTCCTGTCTGGTTCTCCACAGTCTTCATCAGCTTCTGTTTTCATCTCTTCAGCCTGATGATATGAGGACTTAAGTGTCTCTTCATCATCTTCTTCCCTCTTCACAGGGACAGGAGTGAATGTGAACTTGGTGACATCAGCCTCGTCCAGCCCTTCAGCCCCCATCAGCTGCTCTCCCTCCTGATTGGTCCAGAGTTCCTCCTGTTCCTCTTTAATGTGTGGCAGCTCTGGTGGGTCGTCCTGGTCCAGACTGGGCCTCCACTGCTGCTGCTCAGGGGGAACCTCTTCTTTACTCACCAACAGTAGCTTGACGTCTGAAAATTAAGAAATACAGACACACCTTTATGACAGCTGTTAACATTTAAACCACTGACACCACAACTTCCTTACAATCCAATTCCAAAGACGTTAGAACACTGTAAACGTAATGAAACACAATGCAATGATTCTCAAATCCTTTTCTACTGAAAATCAACTGAATACAAGATCTTTAACTGTACAATCTGATAAACTTTGTTTCAGACAAATATAAACAAACTATGTATTTGATGCCTGACAAACATTTTTTATGACTATCTTATGAATATTCCTCTTACTGATGAATGACAATAAATGTTCGGTGATGTTTCAGTCTTTCCAAGCTTTGTGCTAATTGTCACCTTATGTTCTACCCCACTCCATTTCCTTCCAAATGAATTGCCTTTGTGGGGATTTCCCATGCTCAAAAACTCATGAAAGTTGTCAGAAAAATTTGTCGGGTGTGAAATTTACATTTTATATGGCGATTGGAAATGGGCATGGTAAAATGGCTCGCTAGCGCCCCCCAAAAATGCAGCCCCTGACTCTAGTTTAACGTACATGTACAAAACTCAGTACACATATGTAACTGACCGAGACAGACAAAAAAGTCTCTTGGAGCAAGGCCTTCAAACAAACAGGAAGTCAGCCATTTTGATTTTTTTTGCCATTTTTTGAAAATCATACACTTTGTATTTGAACGAACACCTCCTAGAGATTTTACCCAATCAACTTCAAATTTGGTCAGTACTATCTAAACCCAATGAGGATGAAAAGTTGCTCAAATCCTGAGTTTTCGTTAAAGAATGTGGGCATGGCCAGTCGTAAAATTTTGTCAAATTTTGATGTTTCACCATGAACCAGAAAGTTGTCATAACTCCATTGTCTAAGGTCAAATCTGTACAAAACTTCACATGCTGGTTAGGAGTCCCTCCTTAAAGACATCTACATGACAACATTTAGCTGTAGTCTTAGCACCACCATTGCCAACAGGAAATGACATATTTTACATTTTGATACACTACTGCTAGGCCGTTCAGCATATTGCGTTCAAATTCAGTGAGATCAGCTGTAACAAGTTGGTGATGCATGATTGTGAAGGTGGTGCGTTTTCGTGCAAAGATGTAGGCGTGGCTGTGCGGCGAATGTTGATGTTTCACCGTGAAGCAGGAAGTTATTACACTGTCCATGTTCCAATCTGCCCCAAACTTCACGTTTGATAATAATCCTGTCCTGAACACATCTATATGGTTGAATTTGATAATAGTAACAGCGCCACCTAGTGGCAACAGGAAGTTATATAGCCCTACTTAAGATTTTGATGTCCTACTATCAGGCTGCTCACCACAATGACCTCAAATTTGCTCAGTAAAGCCATAAGGCCTTGATTAAGCATTATTGTAAATATTGTGAGTTTGGGTCCCATGGTGGTGGCGCAACATTGATTGTTCTCCATCAAACAGGAAGTTGGTGTTGAGTGGCCAGGGAAGCTCAGATGCTCACCAAAACTGACACACTCATCAAAGGTGGTACTACTTACAATCTCATATGGTTTACAGGATCGGTTGTGGTAAATTGGCTCGGAAGCGCCCCCTGTAAAATCCAAATAAGCATATCCGAGTCTGTGTTTAACCTTCATGTATAAAATTTGGTTGACATGTTAAGTCCCACCCTGAAGACATCTACTCAATATTGAGTAACAGTGATAGCTGGCTAATGCAAAAATGTCGTGACAATTTTAGTTTGATTTTGATTATATTTTCATGGTGTGGCTGTCACATGATATAATCAAAGACAAGTCAAAATTATTAGGTGGTGTCTAGCGCCACAGTGGACAAAATAAGGTAAATCCCAATCTGTCTGTCAGTGTCCAAAATGCATGTAAATACAGAGCCTTGCATTTATCCAGGTGTGCAGTAGTGAGGTCGATGATGGCGCACAGCCCAACGGGCACACGCCCGGACGGGTGCCGGGGTGCGAGGGCCCGTTAAACATTGCTTGCAGCTTTAATTTGTTTTACTCCCGCTTTGGTAGATTCCCATGTTTATCAAGTCGCAGGATTTTGAGCCAATCAATCCGACTGAGGGGGTGTGTTCCATCGACAGTGTACCATGAGTGCACACCCTATAGTGGAATGTGTTGCTGGACTGTAGACCAATGGCAGCCGAGTTCACATCACAAATTTTCACCTGTGCCATGTCACTCAGGCTGCAGCAATTGTATAATAATAAAACTAAGATATTGGCCTCTAACACCACCCTCAAAATTTTCTCCTCGGATTTAAAACTTCTCATTTGACCCTAAAAAACATAGCTGATAAATGTTATCTCACCTCCCACCTCAGCTATTTTTCATGGCTTTGAAACGTTCACAACAGTATAAAATTATGGCTGTCAACATTAACGTGTTAATGCTCGTAGTTAATCTGGAAACCTTAATGCAATTTTTTAATGCAAATTAATAATATCACCAAGTTTGACCCTATTTTCCTCCCATAATTCCAATGCAGCCGACTGAGGAGACATCCCACGATGTGTTGAACAGTAAGTTTTGCTTTGCAAAGCTTCCAGGTGGAAGTTTAGAAAAAACAGTTGTGTGTGCATATTGCAGAGATGAGCCGTCTTTACACCAATAGCGCTCACAATATGGTTGAGGTAGCAAGGATTTTACCATTGCAGCAGATGCCTCGTGTAGCTCACATCATACATAGGCTAATCACAGTGACTCTCTGTGACAGCGGCTTTGCTGGTGCTTTAACCAAGTGCAGAAAAATAGTCAGGCATTTCTAACACAGTCCTGCAGCAGGCCTCTAACGGTCAAGAAGAGTAGTCACTCGTCCAGCATGTGCCCACGCATTAGAATTCAACTCTCCAATGATAAAGTGGGTCCAAAACAACAACAACAACACTGAAGGCGAGCCATGCTAACCTCAAATGAATACGACAGCCTGGCAATGTCAGTTACACTGCGAAAGCCATGCAGGCACAATCTTTTATCTGTCATCTGACGAATACAATTAATATCATAGTTACTATGTGACTGAGCCAATCTTATGTCTAAATAAAAAAAAAATCATCAAAACTAAGCTGATTCTGAGTCATATACATTTGTCATGTATTTCTTTATTCTAACACTACACATGTACAGTATTTGTTTTAAAACCCCACAAAAGTAGAAGTAATATTAGTATCTCAAATTTGCAAGTAATCATGATTATCACAGCCCAGTGTTTCCCATACATAGGCTCTACTTAGGCGGCCTGCCCAGGTAAATCAAGACCCGCCCAGGTAGATAAAATCCGAATTTCTTTCTCTTTTTTTTTCAAGCAATACACGCAATTGTCATTTCATAATGCACACTAATCCTCAGCACTGGGGAGATGCACAGACCTGTGGATCAATTGGTGGAGCCTTCTCAAGATAATGCACGTGCCAGACGTGCGTGACACAGCGCTTCATTTGGCAACGTTACGTCAAATTCAGAGGTAAGGTATTTGAGGTAAGTAACTTTTCTCTAAACTCGATAATAAAAATAATAATGCCTCGCAGTTTGGTTTGTATTAGATGTGTAAAAGGACTGCCTGTGTGTTAAAGTTACGTTCTATACACATCATGTTTTAACTCAGGTGTGTAGCTAGTTGGAATGGCTAGCTAGAGTGGTGTATTGATCATAGAGCTAAATGGCTAGCTAGTAAACCGATCGGAAGGCTGCACATAACCAGGTGAACTGATGCTTTTTTCCTCCTTCATCAGCCATGAAGGCCACTGAATATTATTTTCAGCAATAAAGAAAACACCAGGAAGATAAAGAGAGCCAGGGAGATGCACAGGTAGGATGCAAATAGGGCTGGAATACGAATATACCCCAGTAACAGCCTGAATGAGGCAGTACCAGCAGAGTGGCTGCAGGTAAAACCGGTCTTGAGAAGAATTAGTGAATTAAAGGTATACTCCCACTCAGTATTTTCCTTCTCAAGGCATGTGAAAATTTAGATAGTAACCATGATATTTTTTATCCAGTAGGATGAATGCTATTCTACAGCCTGATACAACGGTCATATTTTTAGCACAGCGGAATACAGAGAACAATTCCGAATTTCAATTCCATTTTGAAATTCCTCAAGGGCTTCCCCAGATTTCCAGGCCACGCAAGGCCTCATGATGCACATGTGTAGCAGGGAGAACACGGAAGTGTGGACGACCTAAGATAACAGCGCGAGGAAAAGGCGTTGAGCATTTGAATAAAAGAAATGGGAGAGCAAAACTGGTAAATACTGGAGAGCAGAAGGATCGATGGGAGCTACTGAAATTGAAATCTGGACACACGGCTGGCTTATGCATGCACTTAAGAGACGGGAAGCTGCAGGGAAATGGCTGCCAGGTAGGAAATCCAAAACAAATCTACCCACGGAATTCCCTTTCATCAGGCATGTTTTCGTTTGAATTATGCATTGAAACTTGACCAAATAATAAAATTATATTTAATAATTGATATGCCGCATTTTGAGTTGAATGCAATTTGTACGCCTAGGCTGTTAGTTGAGTGGGGGCATTCCTTTAAGGGTTTATTTTGATTAGACCAGAATTGGTGATTGTTGGAATGGTGAAAAGACGAACCAAGACGGTTGCGGTGAGGTTTATTTTCTGTGTCGAGTGGTGTTTTACAGTTAACTAGGTCATAAGCTCGTCTCAGTACGGTGAAAGAGAGAAAACGTGAATTGAAATGGTGTACGGTTGTATTTTCTGTTTAATAAGGAAAATAACCAGGTGTAAGAATAATAAATGATCTAAATAGTCATCCCAGATATCAGTTAGAGAAATGGCAAGGTTAAGTCGCGACACAGCACGGCAGAGTGGAGAGGGAGAGGAAGCAGGGACAAATGGAGCGCCTGTAGCTCAGGAGGTAGAGCAGTCGTTCACGGAACTACAGGTCGGTGTTTCGATCCCCAGCCCCTGCAAATATAAGTATCCTTGAGCAAGATACTGAACCCCAGTTTTTTTCCACAGGCGCCGTAATGTAATGGCAGCCCACTGCTCCTCAGGGATGGGTCAAACGCAGAGAAAGAATTTCCCCCTGTGGGATTAATAAAGTATCCCCCCCCAAAAAATGGAGCAGGGCCAGCAGACAGCACAGCTGCAGGTATCCCACTATCCCAGAGAAAGTTAGTGTGACAATTTATCAGTCAAGTATTGTTGATTCTAAACATAATGCACTCATTTAAGATGATCCCTCCTCACTCACCTCCTGTAATTCTGTCTAAGTCTGATAATACTGACTGTAATGTAAATAATAAGTTATTTTAAACAGGACTCAGGCATGTATTAACCAAAGCACCTTGTTTGTCATTTTTCTATTCTCTGTATTTGTTCAAAATAAATATCTTGAAACTGTTGAAAATGCATCACTTTGCAGGGATATGATTTCTCTGGAAAGCAGGATTCCAGGCTCATACCTTCATAACGCTTACTTCATTTTTAATGGTTCTGTTTTCTACTATTTTCTGTCCTGATAGGACAAAAACCAGGCAGAGATCATTCAACAGTTGGTCAGTGAATCCAATGAGTGGGCAGACATCTACCCTGGTTGGAGTCTTCTGGCTGCAGTGGTCCTGGTCATCCCCGTGTCCAGTGTGAACTGTCAGTGAGACTTCTCAACAATGAACAGGGTAAGTGATTTTCAACCATGAAAGAGCACAATGTGTACATTTACTGTACATTTTCTGCTGCGCTGTCTTTCAAAATGGTTATTAGTTTGTTTCTGTTTCAGGTCAGAACTGATCTAAGGAACAAGCTAAAAGGAGAGCACCTGGCTGCAGGCCTCAGAATCTCAATAAATGGACCTGCCCCTGAAGCAGACCCATACAGACAGGCATTAGAAATGTTTTTTTATGTTTTCAAATGTTCAAACAGGGAATCCAACTGTGCAACTAGGCACATGACAAACGCACTACATGACACAAAGCAGGGTATTTAAGTGACACACTGTGAGTTAAAGTGTTTTGTTGTTGTTGTTATTACATAAGTTATTTATTTTGACATGTTCATCAAATAAATAAGATGTTTAGAGTGATTATTCGTTCACAAATGGCAATTTATTTTAATTTGTAATAGTTATTTATGTTGACCTAAGATATTTCTTTTTTTTGTGTTTATTCATTTGCAATAAATAAAATACTTGATGTGAAACTTGCTGTATTTTCATCAATATACGATCTGGGAAGTCAGAAATATGGCAGAAAACTGGTGAAATATATAGGAAAAAGTAGCCAGCATTCTGCCAGCACTTGTGGACAACCCGGCTTACCAATACTAACAACCAAACAAATTAGATGCACCTCTTACTCTTGAAGAACTCAATAAAGCCCCGAATAAAAGGCCAAACAACAAATCACCTGGACCAGATGGACTAGAACCAGCATTGTTTTCCCTAGAAATCGTTTCAGGTCCGCCGGTGGCAATGGCTGAGAGCTAGTTGAGATATGTTCAGTATTTACAAGTCCTGGTTGCAGTTTGTTTAAAAAACAAAAGGAAGATGTAGTATTTCATATGCATAATGTCCCTTAATGCTACCTGTAGTATGACGCGGGGGTTTGTGGATAATGTGTACCAGGTATACTATGTACGGACCAGGTGAAGCATGTGAGACATATGACTGACAATAAAGCAACAGTGGCAACGTTTTCATTGAACTAGAGTAACCTCAGATCATTACAAGAAGCACCTCAGGTTTGTTCTCAAACTATAACAACACTTCAGTAATTGTACCGAGAACAAAGTGAACCAACCTGCTCTGTGTAAGCAGACTTGAGGCTTGGTAACAGCGTCCAGTAGTTTTTGTTGTCCACAAAGTTTCTCCTCGTACTTTGCTATTGTTCTTTCAAACTGCTCAAATATGTCTTCAGCAGCAGCTGTTAGTCGCTGCAGGACAAAAGCTTTCAGCGTTTGGACGTCAGACATTTTGACTCATTCACAGCAGCAACTTTTCCTCCAGACACGATCCTTTAAAACAATGAGTTCACGATAGGCTCCGTGTTGTTGAAGTAGATGACGTCCGTTTCCAGCTAGCAAGCTAAGCTAGCTTCATTAGCTTCGCAGGATAACAAGAGATAATTCACTTATTAAACATTTTAAAGAAAAATGGAACAACATAGAGGCTATTCAAACAGCTCTATCTGGACATTTGGACATGAAAATCCGTTAAAAATCGATCGATCCCAAAAGTATCTATACTACCGATTCTCAGTTCTCCTTTTGAATATCGATCCTCACGTTAATTGGATCGATACAAAGGGATTAGTTTCAGTTTCTATCTTCTACGTTTCTCCAGGTTACACATTTGTATTTCACCAAGAGTCTAGCTATCTGAGAACATTCCGTTGTGCTGCTCTGCTCTTAGCTTTACTTCTGTGCTGCTGTCGTCTCGTGTGCACAACTCTCACGTTGTGGACGCGCAGCTCGGCCCCGCGCACACAGACCACGTGTTCTGATCCGCAGTGATGGCGGAGCGGAAGAGGAGCTTCGTTTGGAGCTATTTCACGGCTGTAAGTGACAGCTTTGCAAACTGAGATGTGTGTAAGAAGGGTTTTCGCCACAGTGGCAACACCACCAATTTGTTTAAACACGTGAAAACACACGAGAAAGAGATGCAGCAGAGAAGAAGGAGGAGGAGGAAAAGCTTCAGCACACAGACACCCATCACAGAGTTTACTGGCTCTTTTCAAAGAAGCAGGGAATATCCAGGTACATTCAGTAAAGTAAATCATTTCATTTCATTCAATTTTGAAATTGGAGGAAAAATATACAAATCAAACCTGAAATATTAAAGTAGCTGAATATAATAACATTTTGTTTAATTGTGAAAGGTATAGGATTCATAAATTTTCTCAAAGGCAGGAGAGTTTGTAAGCCAGATGAGAAATGCAATGAAAGCAAAAAATTAAAATATGTTATTGTTTCTGAACAAAAACCTCTAACTTAGTGACAGGAAAAATGTTGACTGATTATTTTTCCTTTTGTTGACACAATTTAGTTGTGATGTCGTTTTGGAGGTTCACAATGCATGTTTCAGTGAATACTCCAATGATGCCTGGACACTGACACTGACTGAGCCAATCTTATGTCTAAATAAAAAAAAATCATCAAAACTAAGCTGATTCTGAGTCATATACATTTGTCATGTATTTCTTTATTCTAACACTACACATGTACAGTATTTGTTTTAAAACCCCACAAAAGTAGAAGTAATATTAGTATCTTAAATTTGCAAGTAATCATGATTATCACAGCCCAGTGTTTCCCATACATAGGCTCTACTTAGGCGGCCTGCCCAGGTAAATCAAGACCCGCCCAGGTAGATAAAATCCGAATTTCTTTCTCTTTTTTTTTTCAAGCAATACACGCAATTGTCATTTCATAATGCACACTAATCCTCAGCACTGGGGAGATGCACAGACCTGTGGATCAATTGGTGGAGCCTTCTCAAGATAATGCACGTGCCAGACGTGCGTGACACAGCGTTTCATTTGGCAACGTTACGTCAAATTCAGAGGTAAGGTATTTGAGGTAAGTAACTTTTCTCTAAACTCGATAATAAAAATAATAATGCCTCGCAGTTTGGTTTGTATTAGATGTGTAAAAGGACTGCCTGTGTGTTAAAGTTACGTTCTATACACATCATGTTTTAACTCAGGTGTGTAGCTAGTTGGAATGGCTAGCTAGAGTGGTGTATTGATCATAGAGCTAAATGGCTAGCTAGTAAACCGATCGGAAGGCTGCACATAACCAGGTGAACTGATGCTTTTTTCCTCCTTCATCAGCCATGAAGGCCACTGAATATTATTTTCAGCAATAAAGAAAACACCAGGAAGATAAAGAGAGCCAGGGAGATGCACAGGTAGGATGCAAATAGGGCTGGAATACGAATATACCCCAGTAACAGCCTGAATGAGGCAGTACCAGCAGAGTGGCTGCAGGTAAAACCGGTCTTGAGAAGAATTAGTGAATTAAAGGTATACTCCCACTCAGTATTTTCCTTCTCAAGGCATGTGAAAATTTAGATAGTAACCATGATATTTTTTATCCAGTAGGATGAATGCTATTCTACAGCCTGATACAACGGTCATATTTTTAGCACAGCGGAATACAGAGAACAATTCCGAATTTCAATTCCATTTTGAAATTCCTCAAGGGCTTCCCCAGATTTCCAGGCCACGCAAGGCCTCATGATGCACATGTGTAGCAGGGAGAACACGGAAGTGTGGACGACCTAAGATAACAGCGCGAGGAAAAGGCGTTGAGCATTTGAATAAAAGAAATGGGAGAGCAAAACTGGTAAATACTGGAGAGCAGAAGGATCGATGGGAGCTACTGAAATTGAAATCTGGACACACGGCTGGCTTATGCATGCACTTAAGAGACGGGAAGCTGCAGGGAAATGGCTGCCAGGTAGGAAATCCAAAACAAATCTACCCACGGAATTCCCTTTCATCAGGCATGTTTTCGTTTGAATTATGCATTGAAACTTGACCAAATAATAAAATTATATTTAATAATTGATATGCCGCATTTTGAGTTGAATGCAATTTGTACGCCTAGGCTGTTAGTTGAGTGGGGGCATTCCTTTAAGGGTTTATTTTGATTAGACCAGAATTGGTGATTGTTGGAATGGTGAAAAGACGAACCAAGACGGTTGCGGTGAGGTTTATTTTCTGTGTCGAGTGGTGTTTTACAGTTAACTAGGTCATAAGCTCGTCTCAGTACGGTGAAAGAGAGAAAACGTGAATTGAAATGGTGTACGGTTGTATTTTCTGTTTAATAAGGAAAATAACCAGGTGTAAGAATAATAAATGATCTAAATAGTCATCCCAGATATCAGTTAGAGAAATGGCAAGGTTAAGTCGCGACACAGCACGGCAGAGTGGAGAGGGAGAGGAAGCAGGGACAAATGGAGCGCCTGTAGCTCAGGAGGTAGAGCAGTCGTTCACGGAACTACAGGTCGGTGTTTCGATCCCCAGCCCCTGCAAATATAAGTATCCTTGAGCAAGATACTGAACCCCAGTTTTTTTCCACAGGCGCCGTAATGTAATGGCAGCCCACTGCTCCTCAGGGATGGGTCAAACGCAGAGAAAGAATTTCCCCCTGTGGGATTAATAAAGTATCCCCCCCCAAAAAATGGAGCAGGGCCAGCAGACAGCACAGCTGCAGGTATCCCACTATCCCAGAGAAAGTTAGTGTGACAATTTATCAGTCAAGTATTGTTGATTCTAAACATAATGCACTCATTTAAGATGATCCCTCCTCACTCACCTCCTGTAATTCTGTCTAAGTCTGATAATACTGACTGTAATGTAAATAATAAGTTATTTTAAACAGGACTCAGGCATGTATTAACCAAAGCACCTTGTTTGTCATTTTTCTATTCTCTGTATTTGTTCAAAATAAATATCTTGAAACTGTTGAAAATGCATCACTTTGCAGGGATATGATTTCTCTGGAAAGCAGGATTCCAGGCTCATACCTTCATAACGCTTACTTCATTTTTAATGGTTCTGTTTTCTACTATTTTCTGTCCTGATAGGACAAAAACCAGGCAGAGATCATTCAACAGTTGGTCAGTGAATCCAATGAGTGGGCAGACATCTACCCTGGTTGGAGTCTTCTGGCTGCAGTGGTCCTGGTCATCCCCGTGTCCAGTGTGAACTGTCAGTGAGACTTCTCAACAATGAACAGGGTAAGTGATTTTCAACCATGAAAGAGCACAATGTGTACATTTACTGTACATTTTCTGCTGCGCTGTCTTTCAAAATGGTTATTAGTTTGTTTCTGTTTCAGGTCAGAACTGATCTAAGGAACAAGCTAAAAGGAGAGCACCTGGCTGCAGGCCTCAGAATCTCAATAAATGGACCTGCCCCTGAAGCAGACCCATACAGACAGGCATTAGAAATGTTTTTTTATGTTTTCAAATGTTCAAACAGGGAATCCAACTGTGCAACTAGGCACATGACAAACGCACTACATGACACAAAGCAGGGTATTTAAGTGACACACTGTGAGTTAAAGTGTTTTGTTGTTGTTGTTATTACATAAGTTATTTATTTTGACATGTTCATCAAATAAATAAGATGTTTAGAGTGATTATTCGTTCACAAATGGCAATTTATTTTAATTTGTAATAGTTATTTATGTTGACCTAAGATATTTCTTTTTTTTGTGTTTATTCATTTGCAATAAATAAAATACTTGATGTGAAACTTGCTGTATTTTCATCAATATACGATCTGGGAAGTCAGAAATATGGCAGAAAACTGGTGAAATATATAGGAAAAAGTAGCCAGCATTCTGCCAGCACTTGTGGACAACCCGGCTTACCAATACTAACAACCAAACAAATTAGATGCACCTCTTACTCTTGAAGAACTCAATAAAGCCCCGAATAAAAGGCCAAACAACAAATCACCTGGACCAGATGGACTAGAACCAGCATTGTTTTCCCTAGAAATCGTTTCAGGTCCGCCGGTGGCAATGGCTGAGAGCTAGTTGAGATATGTTCAGTATTTACAAGTCCTGGTTGCAGTTTGTTTAAAAAACAAAAGGAAGATGTAGTATTTCATATGCATAATGTCCCTTAATGCTACCTGTAGTATGACGCGGGGGTTTGTGGATAATGTGTACCAGGTATACTATGTACGGACCAGGTGAAGCATGTGAGACATATGACTGACAATAAAGCAACAGTGGCAACGTTTTCATTGAACTAGAGTAACCTCAGATCATTACAAGAAGCACCTCAGGTTTGTTCTCAAACTATAACAACACTTCAGTAATTGTACCGAGAACAAAGTGAACCAACCTGCTCTGTGTAAGCAGACTTGAGGCTTGGTAACAGCGTCCAGTAGTTTTTGTTGTCCACAAAGTTTCTCCTCGTACTTTGCTATTGTTCTTTCAAACTGCTCAAATATGTCTTCAGCAGCAGCTGTTAGTCGCTGCAGGACAAAAGCTTTCAGCGTTTGGACGTCAGACATTTTGACTCATTCACAGCAGCAACTTTTCCTCCAGACACGATCCTTTAAAACAATGAGTTCACGATAGGCTCCGTGTTGTTGAAGTAGATGACGTCCGTTTCCAGCTAGCAAGCTAAGCTAGCTTCATTAGCTTCGCAGGATAACAAGAGATAATTCACTTATTAAACATTTTAAAGAAAAATGGAACAACATAGAGGCTATTCAAACAGCTCTATCTGGACATTTGGACATGAAAATCCGTTAAAAATCGATCGATCCCAAAAGTATCTATACTACCGATTCTCAGTTCTCCTTTTGAATATCGATCCTCACGTTAATTGGATCGATACAAAGGGATTAGTTTCAGTTTCTATCTTCTACGTTTCTCCAGGTTACACATTTGTATTTCACCAAGAGTCTAGCTATCTGAGAACATTCCGTTGTGCTGCTCTGCTCTTAGCTTTACTTCTGTGCTGCTGTCGTCTCGTGTGCACAACTCTCACGTTGTGGACGCGCAGCTCGGCCCCGCGCACACAGACCACGTGTTCTGATCCGCAGTGATGGCGGAGCGGAAGAGGAGCTTCGTTTGGAGCTATTTCACGGCTGTAAGTGACAGCTTTGCAAACTGAGATGTGTGTAAGAAGGGTTTTCGCCACAGTGGCAACACCACCAATTTGTTTAAACACGTGAAAACACACGAGAAAGAGATGCAGCAGAGAAGAAGGAGGAGGAGGAAAAGCTTCAGCACACAGACACCCATCACAGAGTTTACTGGCTCTTTTCAAAGAAGCAGGGAATATCCAGGTACATTCAGTAAAGTAAATCATTTCATTTCATTCAATTTTGAAATTGGAGGAAAAATATACAAATCAAACCTGAAATATTAAAGTAGCTGAATATAATAACATTTTGTTTAATTGTGAAAGGTATAGGATTCATAAATTTTCTCAAAGGCAGGAGAGTTTGTAAGCCAGATGAGAAATGCAATGAAAGCAAAAAATTAAAATATGTTATTGTTTCTGAACAAAAACCTCTAACTTAGTGACAGGAAAAATGTTGACTGATTATTTTTCCTTTTGTTGACACAATTTAGTTGTGATGTCGTTTTGGAGGTTCACAATGCATGTTTCAGTGAATACTCCAATGATGCCTGGACACTGACACTGACTGAGCCAATCTTATGTCTAAATAAAAAAAAATCATCAAAACTAAGCTGATTCTGAGTCATATACATTTGTCATGTATTTCTTTATTCTAACACTACACATGTACAGTATTTGTTTTAAAACCCCACAAAAGTAGAAGTAATATTAGTATCTTAAATTTGCAAGTAATCATGATTATCACAGCCCAGTGTTTCCCATACATAGGCTCTACTTAGGCGGCCTGCCCAGGTAAATCAAGACCCGCCCAGGTAGATAAAATCCGAATTTCTTTCTCTTTTTTTTTTCAAGCAATACACGCAATTGTCATTTCATAATGCACACTAATCCTCAGCACTGGGGAGATGCACAGACCTGTGGATCAATTGGTGGAGCCTTCTCAAGATAATGCACGTGCCAGACGTGCGTGACACAGCGTTTCATTTGGCAACGTTACGTCAAATTCAGAGGTAAGGTATTTGAGGTAAGTAACTTTTCTCTAAACTCGATAATAAAAATAATAATGCCTCGCAGTTTGGTTTGTATTAGATGTGTAAAAGGACTGCCTGTGTGTTAAAGTTACGTTCTATACACATCATGTTTTAACTCAGGTGTGTAGCTAGTTGGAATGGCTAGCTAGAGTGGTGTATTGATCATAGAGCTAAATGGCTAGCTAGTAAACCGATCGGAAGGCTGCACATAACCAGGTGAACTGATGCTTTTTTCCTCCTTCATCAGCCATGAAGGCCACTGAATATTATTTTCAGCAATAAAGAAAACACCAGGAAGATAAAGAGAGCCAGGGAGATGCACAGGTAGGATGCAAATAGGGCTGGAATACGAATATACCCCAGTAACAGCCTGAATGAGGCAGTACCAGCAGAGTGGCTGCAGGTAAAACCGGTCTTGAGAAGAATTAGTGAATTAAAGGTATACTCCCACTCAGTATTTTCCTTCTCAAGGCATGTGAAAATTTAGATAGTAACCATGATATTTTTTATCCAGTAGGATGAATGCTATTCTACAGCCTGATACAACGGTCATATTTTTAGCACAGCGGAATACAGAGAACAATTCCGAATTTCAATTCCATTTTGAAATTCCTCAAGGGCTTCCCCAGATTTCCAGGCCACGCAAGGCCTCATGATGCACATGTGTAGCAGGGAGAACACGGAAGTGTGGACGACCTAAGATAACAGCGCGAGGAAAAGGCGTTGAGCATTTGAATAAAAGAAATGGGAGAGCAAAACTGGTAAATACTGGAGAGCAGAAGGATCGATGGGAGCTACTGAAATTGAAATCTGGACACACGGCTGGCTTATGCATGCACTTAAGAGACGGGAAGCTGCAGGGAAATGGCTGCCAGGTAGGAAATCCAAAACAAATCTACCCACGGAATTCCCTTTCATCAGGCATGTTTTCGTTTGAATTATGCATTGAAACTTGACCAAATAATAAAATTATATTTAATAATTGATATGCCGCATTTTGAGTTGAATGCAATTTGTACGCCTAGGCTGTTAGTTGAGTGGGGGCATTCCTTTAAGGGTTTATTTTGATTAGACCAGAATTGGTGATTGTTGGAATGGTGAAAAGACGAACCAAGACGGTTGCGGTGAGGTTTATTTTCTGTGTCGAGTGGTGTTTTACAGTTAACTAGGTCATAAGCTCGTCTCAGTACGGTGAAAGAGAGAAAACGTGAATTGAAATGGTGTACGGTTGTATTTTCTGTTTAATAAGGAAAATAACCAGGTGTAAGAATAATAAATGATCTAAATAGTCATCCCAGATATCAGTTAGAGAAATGGCAAGGTTAAGTCGCGACACAGCACGGCAGAGTGGAGAGGGAGAGGAAGCAGGGACAAATGGAGCGCCTGTAGCTCAGGAGGTAGAGCAGTCGTTCACGGAACTACAGGTCGGTGTTTCGATCCCCAGCCCCTGCAAATATAAGTATCCTTGAGCAAGATACTGAACCCCAGTTTTTTTCCACAGGCGCCGTAATGTAATGGCAGCCCACTGCTCCTCAGGGATGGGTCAAACGCAGAGAAAGAATTTCCCCCTGTGGGATTAATAAAGTATCCCCCCCCAAAAAATGGAGCAGGGCCAGCAGACAGCACAGCTGCAGGTATCCCACTATCCCAGAGAAAGTTAGTGTGACAATTTATCAGTCAAGTATTGTTGATTCTAAACATAATGCACTCATTTAAGATGATCCCTCCTCACTCACCTCCTGTAATTCTGTCTAAGTCTGATAATACTGACTGTAATGTAAATAATAAGTTATTTTAAACAGGACTCAGGCATGTATTAACCAAAGCACCTTGTTTGTCATTTTTCTATTCTCTGTATTTGTTCAAAATAAATATCTTGAAACTGTTGAAAATGCATCACTTTGCAGGGATATGATTTCTCTGGAAAGCAGGATTCCAGGCTCATACCTTCATAACGCTTACTTCATTTTTAATGGTTCTGTTTTCTACTATTTTCTGTCCTGATAGGACAAAAACCAGGCAGAGATCATTCAACAGTTGGTCAGTGAATCCAATGAGTGGGCAGACATCTACCCTGGTTGGAGTCTTCTGGCTGCAGTGGTCCTGGTCATCCCTGTGTCCAGTGTGAACTGTCAGTGAGACTTCTCAACAATGAACAGGGTAAGTGATTTTCAACCATGAAAGAGCACAATGTGTACATTTACTGTACATTTTCTGCTGCGCTGTCTTTCAAAATGGTTATTAGTTTGTTTCTGTTTCAGGTCAGAACTGATCTAAGGAACAAGCTAAAAGGAGAGCACCTGGCTGCAGGCCTCAGAATCTCAATAAATGGACCTGCCCCTGAAGCAGACCCATACAGACAGGCATTAGAAATGTTTTTTTATGTTTTCAAATGTTCAAACAGGGAATCCAACTGTGCAACTAGGCACATGACAAACGCACTACATGACACAAAGCAGGGTATTTAAGTGACACACTGTGAGTTAAAGTGTTTTGTTGTTGTTGTTATTACATAAGTTATTTATTTTGACATGTTCATCAAATAAATAAGATGTTTAGAGTGATTATTCGCTCACAAATGGCAATTTATTTTAATTTGTAATAGTTATTTATGTTGACCTAAGATATTTCTTTTTTTTGTGTTTATTCATTTGCAATAAATAAAATACTTGATGTGAAACTATGCTGTATTTTCATCAATATACGATCTGGGAAGTCAGAAATATGGCAGAAAACTGGTGAAATATATAGGAAAAAGTAGCCAGCATTCTGCCAGCACTTGTGGACAACCCGGCTTACCAATACTAACAACCAAACAAATTAGATGCACCTCTTACTCTTGAAGAACTCAATAAAGCCCCGAATAAAAGGCCAAACAACAAATCACCTGGACCAGATGGACTAGAACCAGCATTGTTTTCCCTAGAAATCGTTTCAGGTCCGCCGGTAGCAATGGCTGAGAGCTAGTTGAGATATGTTCAGTATTTACAAGTCCTGGTTGCAGTTTGTTTAAAAAACAAAAGGAAGATGTAGTATTTCATATGCATAATGTCCCTTAATGCTACCTGTAGTATGACGCGGGGGTTTGTGGATAATGTGTACCAGGTATACTATGTACGGACCAGGTGAAGCATGTGAGACATATGACTGACAATAAAGCAACAGTGGCAACGTTTTCATTGAACTAGAGTAACCTCAGATCATTACAAGAAGCACCTCAGGTTTGTTCTCAAACTATAACAACACTTCAGTAATTGTACCGAGAACAAAGTGAACCAACCTGCTCTGTGTAAGCAGACTTGAGGCTTCAAAACAGCGTCCAGTAGTTTTTGTTGTCCACAAAGTTTCTCCTCGTACTTTGCTATTGTTCTTTCAAACTGCTCAAATATGTCTTCAGCAGCAGCTGTTAGTCGCTGCAGGACAAAAGCTTTCAGCGTTTGGACGTCAGACATTTTGACTCATTCACAGCAGCAACTTTTCCTCCAGACACGATCCTTTAAAACAATGAGTTCACGATAGGCTCCGTGTTGTTGAAGTAGATGACGTCCGTTTCCAGCTAGCAAGCTAAGCTAGCTTCATTAGCTTCGCAGGATAACAAGAGATAATTCACTTATTAAACATTTTAAAGAAAAATGGAACAACATAGAGGCTATTCAAACAGCTCTATCTGGACATTTGGACATGAAAATCCGTTAAAAATCGATCGATCCCAAAAGTATCTATACTACCGATTCTCAGTTCTCCTTTTGAATATCGATCCTCACGTTAATTGGATCGATACAAAGGGATTAGTTTCAGTTTCTATCTTCTACGTTTCTCCAGGTTACACATTTGTATTTCACCAAGAGTCTAGCTATCTGAGAACATTCCGTTGTGCTGCTCTGCTCTTAGCTTTACTTCTGTGCTGCTGTCGTCTCGTGTGCACAACTCTCACGTTGTGGACGCGCAGCTCGGCCCCGCGCACACAGACCACGTGTTCTGATCCGCAGTGATGGCGGAGCGGAAGAGGAGCTTCGTTTGGAGCTATTTCACGGCTGTAAGTGACAGCTTTGCAAACTGAGATGTGTGTAAGAAGGGTTTTCGCCACAGTGGCAACACCACCAATTTGTTTAAACACGTGAAAACACACGAGAAAGAGATGCAGCAGAGAAGAAGGAGGAGGAGGAAAAAGCTTCAGCACACAGACACCCATCACACAGAGTTTACTGGCTCTTTTCAAAGAAGCAGGGAATATCCAGGTACATTCAGTAAAGTAAATCATTTCATTTCATTCAATTTTGAAATTGGAGGAAAAATATACAAATCAAACCTGAAATATTAAAGTAGCTGAATATAATAACATTTTGTTTAATTGTGAAAGGTATAGGATTCATAAATTTTCTCAAAGGCAGGAGAGTTTGTAAGCCAGATGAGAAATGCAATGAAAGCAAAAAATTAAAATATGTTATTGTTTCTGAACAAAAACCTCTAACTTAGTGACAGGAAAAATGTTGACTGATTATTTTTCCTTTTGTTGACACAATTTAGTTGTGATGTCGTTTTGGAGGTTCACAATGCATGTTTCAGTGAATACCCCAATGATGCCTTAAAGAAGGATGACAGATTTAAGCAACAATGCCGTTTTCACTTTTTATTTTTTACATTATATTTTTTTTTAATTGGTATTTATTTTAAAACTTTTAAACATTTATTGTTGTCCAAAAATGAATGCTTGTACACTGTTTATTCGATACATTACCTTTTTTCATGTATGTATGCATGTTTTACTTTATAATAAGAAAGTAATTTTTGTTATGTGCCTTTCAAAACTGTCTGTTTGAGAAATAAAGTATCGGTATCGATATCGGCAATACTAGCCTTGGATTACTTGGTATCGGATCGAAAACAAATTTGTGGTATCACCCACCCCTACTGTACTTCTCAGTAAGGGCTGGCGCAAAACGCCAATTCGACTGCAGCCTGTGGGAAGGCGAGGCTACGGCCCAATCCAAATGTCCACCCTCCGGACTAAATAAATCGGATATTTCTTACATTGGAAGACCTTCTTCTGTCGTTTTTCCACCATTTTTCATAGCCTATATCGGCATTAAACTGCAAAGCTTTTATGGGCTATCACATAGAGGTAAAAAAAACAACTCTAGAGCAGACATGCTAGTGGTTTTTGTGGCAAATAGAGCGGCCATCTTACGACTGTACAGAGAACGGTCTTTCAGTGCTACACTACAGTTATGACATGCCGACGATGAGCTCAT
>CM075191.1:2750554-2853054 GCA_037577475.1 Chaunax sp. Z400 | reverse complement strand
TTGGAGCTCACACTTTCTCCATTTCATTCATTCTGTCTTGTGCGTCAGTCAGCGCCCACTCCACATCAACCAGTTTGTCTTTGCGTTCTATAAATCCAACTTTAAGGAAATCCAGTTGAGGCTGCAATTTGTCAATTGCTTCGTTTATTTCCTCTCTTATTATCAAATGGATTAATGCTGCAAATTCGGGTTGATTGCCCCATTGTGCGTCGTTCGCATCCATCCCGGTTCTTTCGGGTTTTATAGGCATCAGTTTTTCCAGCTCTGGCTTTTCTTCTTTGATGTTTTAAGGAGATTGATGGCTTAGGAAGAAATCCTGGAATTACTTCATGTTAAAGGATCCGTATTTACTTTAAATTTCAATGACTTTTTAGGAGTTTGGCATCCTTAGTGTCTCTGGCACTCACACACGGCAACCAGACATGACGTTTTTGTCACTCAGGCTGCAGGAATTGTATAATAATAAAACTAAGATATTGGCATCTGACACCCCCCTCCAAATTTTCTCCTCGGATTTAAACATTTCACAGAAACATCCCATTTGACCATAAAACATGGAAATCGGCAGATTCAGAGAAAATTGCTTCGGCTGATAAATATTTTGTCTTTCTTTGCACTCTTGGTTCACCTCCCAGTATTTTTCATGGCTTTGAGCCGGACATGACAGTATAAAATTATGGCTTTCAACATTAACGTGTTAAAGCTCGTGACTAATGTGGAAACCTCAATACATTATTATTTTCTAACACAAATTAATCACTTAGTTTGTAATTGTTGCTATTATATTGTTTACATCATTTGTATTATCTGTTTGGTCTTAGAAAAGCCTACTGTCATAATTGAGAATTTAAGCAACATTTATTTATGCATTATTTCATTACATACAAGAAACTGTGCTTTTATTTTGAATTCTCACTTGTTAGCTCCTTGGGCTGCTCTGAGTGAGACTCAATCAGCAACACCTGTAAGCAAGCAGCATGGACTTTTCTGCTCCAATGAAAAGTTTGTCTGTCACAATGAATTTTAATAATACGTGAACTGTTATAAGGAAACCTGAAGACTCAGATTATTCCCCTTTGTAGCATGCAGGTAATAAGGTCTTTATTTATCTGTATTTTACTTTGTATAACATTATTCCACATGCTGTGCATGCTGTTGTTTATTTATAAAATGCTAACATGGCCTATATTTTCACGTGATACTGTGTTTAGTTTTCACGGTGGATTTAGAGAGAAGCTTCAAATAAACCAGTAGCAAGAAAGCCACTTGTGTCTGCCTGTGTTTTAAGGGAAATGACGAAGTTTGACCCTAATATCCTCTCATATTTCCAGCACAGACGACTAAGGAGACATCCCACAGCATGTTGAACAGTAAGTTTAGATCAAACCAAAGTTGTGTTACATTGCACAGATGAGCAGTCTTTTCACTGAAGCGCGACAAATCTGAAGTATCATCTTCAATTGCGTTTGCAATATGGTCGAGGCAGCAGGAAGGCTACAATTGGAGCAGATGCGCCATGTAGCGCACATCATACTCGGGGTATCACATTGACTCTCCATGACGGAGGATTCGTTGGTGCTTTAACCAAGTGCAGAAAAATAGTCGGACATTTCAAACACAGTCCAGCAAACAAAACGGACTCTTTACCTCGAGTATTGAACTCAGAGACCGGAGAACACACACGCTCGTGTAGCTTGATTTAACTACAACAGTACTTGAGTAAATGTACTGAGTTACATTCCTGCAGAGAGAATCAAAGTGAACCAACCTGCTCTGTGTAAGCGGACTTGAGGCTTCAAAACAGCGTCCAGTAGTTTTTGTTGTCCACAAAGTTTCTCCTCGTACTTTGCTATTGTTCTTTCAAACTGCTCAAATATGTCTTCAGCAGCAGCTGTTAGTCGCTGCAGGACAAAAGCTTTCAGCGTTTGGACGTCAGACATTTTGACTCATTCACAGCAGCAACTTTTCCTCCAGACACGATCCTTTAAAAACCGTTTGCTCATGTGTTGCTAAAGTAGATGACGTCCGCTCCCAGCTAGCAGGCTAAGTTAGCTTCATTAGCTTCGCAGGACATAATTCATTTCTCAAACGTTTTCAAGTAAAGGCAACAGCACAGACTTTATTCAGAGCTCTATCTGGACATTTGGACGTTTTAGCTCCGTGAAAAATCCAACTTGGTCTCTGTCAAAGCTTCACTGACTAGCACTGTGAGGCTTCCGGGGGCGGCGGCGGCTTCTTCTTCGTCTTCTTTTTCTTTGTGTTTTTTGGCGGATTTGCAATACCAGCTTTTAGATGCATACCACCACCTATTGTATCGGAGTATGCAAAACCGGATCCAGTTTACATAGTTTTATAATTTTTGTTTTAAAACACCTCCAACAAAATTAGATAATTAAGCTATATTCTATCTAGCAAGCCGTATGTATTAAATCTATAACCCCTTTCTGTGTCTATCGTTGTCTCCATTGGTTCCCAGTATTCCTTCAAATCCCAGTCTCGTCCTGCCTTTCTCACCCTTCGTTGCAACCGTCCCTTCTTCGTTCTCTTTAACACAATGCAATAGTACATGTTCAACATTTTCAGTTATATTACAGCGTATACATTCTTGTGAATTTGTCCTTCCGAATAAAAACAGTGTCTTGTTTAACCCTGTGTGATCAAACCTTAATCTCGTTAACACTACCTCCTCTCTTCTACTTCTGCCTTTGATACCCAGTGCTTTAACTGTCTTTTGAATCATGTGGTATGTTCTGCCCTTACTGTCCTCATCCCATATTTTCTGCCACAGTTCTGTTTTCTTTTTGATTTAATACAAATCATTATCACCAAACAAGTTCTGCTAGAACAGTGCAATGTAAATTCACTTTCTGTCATGTTAATTTAATTTAAATATATACGTATAATGTATACCTTGTATACCAACCCCTACAGTGACAGAAGGGATGTTCATTTGCAATTCATCAGGGAACTAGAAAAGAGAACTTAAGTCCATTGACTTTGGTTCACTGGCTCTTAGATGGAGTAAAACATAAAACACTCGGAAATGCTGTTTAACCAATGCCAAATGACTATAAAGTAAGATAATACTTATAAATGAAAAGAATCATCCAAAAATAATTATCTAAAAGTTTAAGAACACTGTGGCACTGACTTCTTTTTATCCTCAAAACCCACCTGCTCTCTAAAAATACAGTGCTGTGCGAACACCGTCAGACCATAAAGAACACACATACAAGCTCATATACAGATACACTAGATCACTATATTTACAACAGCTCACATACAAATATGGTATTCTCAGTCATGGCAGCATGTTATGAACCACACAACACATTTTTACAGATAGTCACATACAGACACACATGCACAGAAACGTGGTGCTGCAACATCTTTGATAACAGGAAAGGAGGAGAACATAACCGCGCAAAAATTACTCATAGAATATATGGTCAGTAACAGGGGTCTCCCAGTCCCTCTCCTTTGCAGTGGGCAGAAAATAAATTTGTGTTCTCTTTCCTGATTGGATAAAAGACAGCAGAAATTTTATTTTCTGTAAACTGTAGTGCAGAGGACCCCTGTTACTGGTAACACACTCATAACTATCTCAGTGATGGCTGTCTGAATGTAGAGCTATTTAACACTTATTTAAATACTACCTACAGCACCTTAACTATGCAATAGCATCACACCCAACAATAATGAACAGTTATACACTAGAGTACTGACTGAACTGACATAACACATGATAATATACTTCATTTTACAATAGATGGCAATGGCATGTTATTGTACTGTGGTGCAGCCTACATCATAAGATTATGCAGTAAATATTGGTTCATACATTTAACTGTGCAAATGAACAAAGCTAACACACATGGTCATTTGAACATAACTCTTTTGAGGATATGAACATTTGAAACTGTTGCTTTGAAGAGGGCAGTCCATTCATGTTGCACTGATAATTAAACTGAATAGCCTAACCCCTTATTTAACTTTGACACGTCAGCTGCAGCGTGGACAAGCCTTGTAGTTATAATGCCCCACAGGGTGGCGATACAGCACTACAAATTAAATGCCTTCACTTAAGCTAACTTACTTTGTTCAATTTGACTACAATACGAACGACACTGTTGTGGTTATACAACGCTAAAATTTAAACCAGGTAGCTTACTCTCCGACACTAATTTCATAGTATTCTCATGACATTTTTGCCATGAAATATGACCCAGTGCCACAGCTAACTGGCGACGGTTGTCATTTAATAATCACCTACTATTTTAATAAAATCATCTGTGGTTTGCAACCAAGATGTCTGAGATCGTACACTATGAATAAGGAGTTAGCGTTAATGTTACTGGACTTACGTAGTTCAATCATTATTTGGGTGATAACTGGAATTTCAATTAATCTCAGCTTTTTAGATTCCGAGTTAACATAGTCATTTTAAGGCTAAGCTAGTTCACCTTAGCTCAAATTCTTACCATTCAACATTTGGCGTAGTAGTATGTTCATTAATCATTGTCTGTTTTGGTCTCGATTGAGCCAAAAACGTATTGACACATGGTGTAGATGCTGCTACCAACTTAACCATGAAACTCGCTCAACTCACTCCAATAAAGCTCGCTGTCACTAGTGACCCTTGTGCTCGTGGTAAATACTTAGCTGTGCTGGCTGCATACTCAAAATCCAACGAAACACTCCACCTTTATCATCAATATATTTTTAGAAATTAAGAATTTTACATTTTAGAAGGCAGGGGTAATAGTCTGGAAACAAAAATATTTTTCCATAACCCCCCTCTCTTTTTTCCATACTTTTCCAGACCCTGAAATGACCAAAATCAAATTCCATACTTTTCCATACTGTGTACGAACCCTGTATATTGGAAAAATAGAACAAATTTATGCAAAGGCTTTTACAATGCTCATCAAAAAACAGTGAACTACGTTTTCTTACAAAAGATATAAACACACCTGTTAGACAAACACATCTCTGTGGCTGGTGGTGGTGAAACATGTAGCTCCTGCTCCTACATATTAGGAAGGAATTCTGCTAAGAAAGGAGTAGTGCCCTGTTAAATGAGGATATGCAGCTCTATCCTCAACAATTGTAAAACTACTTTCTGGTCTCCCTAAAAAGATTACTTATAACTCAGCTGCACATGTGTTAACTAGGTGCAGAAAAAGAGCACACATTGCATCAGTTTTAAAATCTCTGCACTGGCTACATGTTAGTTTTACAATAGATTCTAAAGTACCTCCGACAAGGAGGTCATGTTTTTGCCAATGTTGCTTTGTTACAGGATCATTCAGGAAGTTATGAACAAATTTTGCAGACATGGTTTTGTAGAGGTAGGGTATGGCCCAAGGAACAATCCATAAGCAGTTGGGGGAACTGACCAGACTATCTGGCTTCTGTTGGACTCTGGAGGGGGTCCTGTGCACTGGTGGGGGCTTTGCTGCATGATCTCGGCCCAAAACACCAGCATCTACTACGACCCGATCCTCAGTGTTGATTGGGGCCACCGGTGGCTGCTGAGCCAGTGTTGAGGTCAACATCACCGCTTTGTATTCGGTCCTTGGGACTCTTTAGGCTCTGGGCTGGCTGTGGGTGCATGGAACACAAACCACGTCACAGCTCATTGGTGTTACTGCCTGTCCTCTCGTCCTTCTTTGTCTTGTTTTGTCTTTATGTTTCACACATTGTTGATCATGCCCTCTTTGATGAGAAATAGGTATTAGTTCCAAATAAAAGAGGGCTGGTGTAGGTCACATACACACATGCACAGAAATAATGATTATCTGCTGCAAGATCAAACTACATGTATTTTAAGAAATTGTTTTTTACCAAATCTTGGCACAAACCATAAGTATATGTGCATTAAAAAAAAGGAACAATCCATAAGATTTTGGTAGTGATCTGGATTATCATCTGGTTCCACAATTTTTTTAAAGGATTCTTCACCATTGCAGGACACGTGAAGATAATTTGTGGAGATTCTTGTTTTGTGTGATGAAACATGATTTTAAAACTCCTGTAGCGTGAGCCCAGCCTTAGAGATTTAATCATATTTTCAACAGATGCTGGCCATAGAATTATATAGGAGACATGAACTACGTATTAACTTTAGATCTATGAGTATGTGTCAATAGAAAATGTATAGTTCCTGGAAAACTACAGAATAATGTATACTCTGTAGGATGTGCAGCTTTATTTACTCCCACTGCTCTCACCAACACATTTGTGTTTCTTCTTATGTTCAAGCTGAGTGAAACTTTTACTACAAACACTGCAACTAAACGGTTTCTCCCCTGTGTGGATTCTCATGTGCCGTCTCAGATGTCCACCATGCCCAAATCCTTTACCACATACTAAACAACTAAAGGGTTTCTCCCCTGTGTGACTTATCATGTGCCGTCTCAGATGTGCACCATGTCGAAATCCTTTACCACACACTGTACAACTGAAGGGCTTTTCCCCAGTGTGGATTCTCATGTGGGTTCTCAGATTTCCACGATGTCCAAATCCTTTACCACACACTGAACAAGTGAAGGGCTTCTCCCCTGTGTGGATTCTCATGTGGGTTCTCAGATTTCCTCCATCCCCAAATCCCTTACCACACACTGAACAACTGAAGGGCATTTCCCCTGTGTGGATTCTCATATGGGTTCTCAGATTTCCACCATATCCAAGTCCTTTACCACACACTGAACAACTAATGGGCTTCTCGCCTGTGTGGATTCTCATGTGCCGTCTAAGAGTTCCACCTTGGAAAAATCTTTTATGACACACTGAACAACTGAAGGGCCTCTCTCCTGTGTGGATTCTCACGTGTGTCACAAAATGTGATTTAAATAGAAAAGTCTTTTTACAAAATGAGCAGCTGAAACGTTTTTCTTTTGAATGAATTCTCACGTGAGCTCTTAAGGAGTGCTTGTTATTGTATTTTTTACCACAAACTGAACAAATAAATGCTTTCATTCCTGTTTGGACTCCACTGTGTTCCTGCAGATGTCTCTTGTGGCCAAAGCTTGTAGCAAATTCAGAGGAGCTAACTGGTGTTTTTCTAGAAGTACTTGCAGGTTCTTCATCATTTCTCAGCAGGTTTAAACCTGATGAAGGTTCCCTGCTCTCCTCCCTGTCACAACAGTCATCATTCTCGGGTACAGAGGAGTGTGAGTTCTTGTCTTCAGTATCTGGTTCTAAATGTCTTTCTATTTTAAAGTTCCTGTCTGGTTCTCCACAGTCTTCTCCATCAGTTTCTTTTTTCATCTCTTCAGCCTGATGAAGATGTGAGGACTGTGGTTTCGGTTCATCGTCTTCTTCACTCTTCACGGGGACAGGAATGAATATGAACTTGGTGACATCAGACTCCTCCAGCCCTTGAACCTGCTCTCCCTCCTGATTGGTCCAGAGTTCCTCCTGTTCCTCTTTAATGTGTGGCAGCTCTGGTGGGTCGTCCTGGTCCAGACTGGGCCTCCACTGCTGCTGCTCAGGGGGAACCTCTTCTTTACTCACCAACAGCAGTTGGACATCTGTGGACAATAATAAAATAAATACATCATCTGGTTGTAAATGCAATAATTGATCAATCCTTTTGTACTTAAATTCAACTGAATACAAGCTATATAATGTTCAAACAGATATACTTTATATTTAAAAAATATTAACATTATCTTGATTTTGAATTTGATGCCTGCCAGGAGTTTCAGAGGAAAATGTTAGGACAAGTGAAATGGAAATTCTTCCTTTTTGAATTTTGAGAGATGCAAATTCTCTGAAGAATAACAGACTCTATGTGATAAATCAGATCTTTTTAATACATGCAGAATGGAGAAAAGACCCAGGCAGACTGTTCCCTGCCACCTCTCAGATTCACATTGCTTATATACCATCAGATAACAACAGGACAACAGATGCAGACTTTATGACAGGTGTAAATCATGCCCTCCACAGAGTAATTACCCTTTTGATGTTTTTAAAGACAATGACTGTCCACTGATCCGACTTCCTGAGCATCTTGGGCACAGAGACCTGCCCTCATCTGAACTCGTTATAACCCACACCCTAGGCATAGAGAATTGCTTCTTATAGAAAATTACTGACCACTCCACTCTCAGGCAAGGAGAATCATACAAACATGTAGATATTTCTAATTCACACACTGATTTTCCCCACAACAAGGGCAACAAAAGACTGGGAAAGTTGTGGAAAAGGTTGGGCATGGAGAACCGGTTCTGAGCTCCGATTCCATCTGAATAGTTTTAGTTATAGTTTTCGTTTCGGTTCTCCTCATCGGTTCCAAAACACATCTCACTCGTGCTCACTTTACGTTTATGTTTCTATGGTGGTGGCATGCAGCATCTGCAGTTTCCACCTCACAGGTTGGATGGTTATTTTGAGCCAGGCTCTGTTATGGACCAGAGCAAACAGTGCTCAAAAATGTGGCTATTTGCCACGAATAATGCCAAGTCGGCACAGTGCAACATCTTTGCCAAAATTATATTGTGCAAGGAAGGATGCACTGATAACATGACTTAACACCTTCACCTACATCCATCCATCCATTTTCTTCCGCTTATCCGGGTCCAGGTCGCGGGGGCAGCAGTCCCAGCAGAGAAGCCCAAACCTCCCTCTGCCCAGCTAACTCCCCCAGCTCCCCTGGGGGTACACCAAGGCATTCCCAAGCCAGCCGAGAGATATATAATCCCTCCAGCATGTCCTGGGTCTACCCTGGGGTCTCCTCCCAGTGGGACAGGGCCGAAATACCTCCCCAGGGAGGCGTCCAGGGGGCATCCTAACCAAATGTCCAAACCACCTCAGCTGACTCCTCTCAATGTGGAGGAGCAACGGCTCCACTCTGAGCCCCTCCGGAATGACTGAGCTCCTCACCCTATCTCTAAGGGTGAGTCCAGACACCCTGCGGAGGAAGCTCATTTCGGCCGCTTGTATCCGTGATCTTGTTCTTTCAGTCATTACCTAAAGCTCATGACCATAGGTGAGGGTAGGAATGTAGATTGGCCAGTAAATCGAGAGCTATGCCTTGTATCTTAGCTCCCTTTTCACCTTTATGGACCGATACAGAGTCCGCATCACTGCCCTGATCAGTCTATCAATCTCCCGTTCCATTCTTCCCTCACTTGTGAACAAGACCTCGCGATACTTGAACTCCTCCACTTGGAGCAGCAGCTCATCCCTGACCTGGAGTGAGCAATCCACAATTTTCCGAGTGAGAACCATGGCCTCAGACTTGGAGGTGCTGATTCTCATCCCAGACGCTTCACACTCAGCTGCAAACTGTCCCAATGACAGTTGGAGGTCATGGCATGAAGAAGCTAACAGGACCACATCATCTGCAAAAAGCAGAGAAGCGATACTGTGTCCACCAAACCGGACACCCTCCGTAACCTGGCTGCACCAAGAAATCCACAAAGCACACGTAGGCCGGTTGGGCAAACTCCCATGCACCCTCCAGCAGTCTAGCGAGAGTGAAGAGCTGATCCAGCATTCCACGACCAGGACGAAAACCACATTGTTCCTCCTGAATCCGAGATTCAACTAACGGACGAACTCTCCTTTCCTCTCCAGTACCTTGGCATAGTCCTTCCCAGTGAGGCTGAGTGGTGAAATCCCCGATAGTTGGAACACACCCTGTGGTCCCCCCTCTTAAAAAGGGGAAATATCACCCCAGTCTGCCAATCCCGAGGCACTGTCCCTGACTTCCACGTGATGTTGCAGAGGCATGTCAACGAAGAGGGTCCTACAATATCCATAGCCTTAAGGTACTCAGGGCAAATCTCATCCACCCCTGGGGTCCTGCCAGAGAGGAGTTTATTAACTATCTCAGTGACCTTAGCCCCTGTGATGGACAAGTCCCCCTCCGAGAACCCCATCTCTGCCTGCTCCATGGAGAATGTGTTAGTGGGATTGAGGAGACCCTCAAAGTACTCCTTCCACGGCCCGACTATATCCCCAGTTGAGGTCAGCAGCACACCATCCCCACTGTATACAGTGTGAACAGAGCACTGCCTCCCCCACCATGAGTCATCTGACGGTTTGACGGGCTCAAAGAGATTCTGGCAAAGTCATGCTCCATGGCCTCACCGAACTCCTCCCACACTCAAGGAGTGCACTCCGCTTGGCCTGCCGATACCTGTCAGCTGCCTCAGGAGTCCCACAGGCTAACCATGCCTGGTGGGGGGACTCCTTCAGCTTGACGGCTTCCTTAACCGCTGGTGTCCACCACCGGGTTCTGGGAACACCACCCTGACAGGCAGCCACAACCTTATGGCCACAGCTTCAGACAGCCGCCTCAAAAATGGAGGCGCGGAACATAGTCCATTCGGACTCAATGTCCCAGCCTCTCTTGGAATGGAATCATAATTCTGCCGGAGATGAGAGTTGAAGATCTCCTGGACAGGGGACTCTGCCAAACACTCCCAGCACACTCTCACTGTACGTTTGGGTGCGCCAAGCCTGCCCGGCATCCTCCCCTGCCATCACATCCAACTCACCACCAGGTGGTGATCAGTTGACAGCTCAGCACATCGCTTCACCAGAGTGTCCAGAACATATGGTCTTAGGTCTGTTGATACAACTAAAAAAACGATAATTGACCTACGACCTAGGGCATCCTGGTGCCAAGTCCACTTATGGACAGCCTGTTCGAACATGGTGTTTATTATGGACAAACTGTGACTAGCACAGAAGTCCAATAACTGAACACCACTTGAATTCAGATCAGACAGGCAGTCCCCCACAAGAACAAGAGTCCCCAATAGGGGCCCCCTGCAACACCCCATCCAAGAACTTCAAGAAGGCTGCCATTCGGCGTTTAGGCACAAACGACAGTCAGAACCCATCCCCCGACCCAAAGGCGAAGGGATGCAACCCTCTCTTTCACTGGGGAAAACCCCAACATACAGGCACTGAGCCGGAGGGCTTCAACTAGACCCACACCTGCTCGACGCCTCTCACCATGGGCAACTCCAGCTTGGAATAGAGTCCAACCCCTCTTGGGCCCCATAGGTGAAGGCCAGACTACCAGGCGCTCGCCGATGACCCCCTCCCCCAGGCCTGGCTCCAGGGTGGGACCCCGGTATCCTCGATCTGGGCGAGGTAAATTAGATCCTGTTCCTATTCTTCATAAGGGTACAATGAACTGCCCTTAGTCTGGCCTGTCATCTTCGCCTACACATTGTATAAATCAGCGAGTGTACTGTGATCTGATGTGCTGCGCCGGTCTCCCTCATCTGCCTCAGCCTCCTCAGTCAACCCTGAGCCTACAGCCTGCAGCACCTCTTCACAATCGGTTAATTAATTAATTAAACATTATCAAAATTAAATATTAAATATAAATAATTTAAAAATTAATTAATTAAATAAAGTTTATCTTATTCTCAACAGCGAGACAGCAAGCAAGTTATACTTGACCGTACTGCTATAAACTATGTCAAATGCAAATACTGTAATATATTTTTTCGTAGAGGAACATCTGCAGATTGCTAACACTAGCAGCCAGTTTACTACCGCTAAGATAGTGGCAGTGATCCCACAATGCGACAGGAATATATGACTGAGACAATGCATCCGTCTTCACAACAACGGGTGTTTACTGTTTTAACAGGCACATCTTGTATGCATCCATACCTCAGTAATGCTGTGAGAACTACATTTGTGAATGAACATAGTTGCATAAAAATTAATACATGACATGAAAACAATAATGTGTTAGCATGTAGTGCTAACATCGAATAAAAGACATCCAACAGGTTAATTACCTCGTTGTCTGCTTGACATGAAAAGAGGTTCTTAAGACCTTGAAAGTCCTTAAAAAGGTTTCTTTCTTTCTTTGTCTGCTTCAGCTTCAGAGATTGACAGTTATAACATTAATATCCAATAGTAGAGGTTTAGGAGAGAAAGCCTTTCACCTAGCCTTGGCAGGTTAACTGACCAAAACAATAGTGTCCGCCCCACTAAAGTGAACCCTTTGCTAAGGAGATACATTTGTTATTATTGCAATTTAACCTTTACAAACAAATTACTGTACATCAAATCACATTTAAAATTTTAACATTTCATCAAGTTAGGTATTTATTAAATTAAATCAATTATTATTTATTTGTCATAAACATAGAACATTTATAGAAAAGCACAATGAATTATACATTCTTTATACAGAATGGCTTGGAGGTTGTTATTTAAATATATCTTTCTTCTGTGAAATAAGTTTTATTCAGTCAAAAGCGACGGAAAGTGGATCTTGGATATGAATAAACCATTTGGACTTCAATTTATGAAAAAAAACATGGCGACAAAAATATTTTAACCATTTTAATTACTTCTTTAATACTGTGAGAACGTGACCTCCAAACAGCATAAGCCTTTTACTTTATCTGTGACTGGAAACAGTACAAGGACATGATAAAAAAAATCTGTGAGTTGAAGGAATTGTGAGCACCTGACAGAATTGTACAGCTAGAAAAGATGATTGAAACATTGCATCAAATATGTAAGAATGAGTAATTCATTAGCTGGGTTTACATGAACCTCTTTATTCCAATTAAAATAGGTTTAAAAGCTCAATCAGAATGAAATTTCATTGGGTTGCAGAGGGGTAGTATAAACCTTTTGTTAAACCGATTAGAAGAACAACCGTTCCATGTAAACGGTGGAACAGAATATCTACAGGTAGAGTTCTGTCTGCTCAGAGTCAGGACGTATTTACAAGATGGCGGCCTTGAAGCAGAAGCAGACAACAGCAGAGAGTTTCTTTTCTTCTCTCTTTCATTGCTTCCAGTATGAATAAGTCTATGTTATTATCATGCTGCAGCTTTATTAAAAGCACCACAATAATGGCAAAAATTGCACCAATCACACGATCGACATCCATCTTCGGGTAAAACGTGTGAAACATACGTCACTTCCATCACTTCTGCACGTCACACAGCTGTTCTGATTAAATGTGGTGGAGCATGTAAACACCAGATCATATCAGATCACAACTCATGTAAACACCAGATCTTATTAGATCACAACTCATGTAAACAGTTGAGACGAAACCTTCAATCAGAATGATTAGAATGAAAAAAAGTGTCCATGTAAACCCAGCTACTGACTCTGTGGCAGCCACTGTACATGGAGCTTAGAATGGACAGACTTTCATAGATTTGTCTGTAAACCAAGAAATTCATTAAGACAGCACCAATGCTCACTCAAGCACTGAAAATGACAAACAGGTATGACCCATTGACTCTGAACAAAAGGTGTGATAATACCATGTTGAACACAGGAAAGGAAATCACACCATTACTGTCAAGGCTAAAAGAAAAATAGTCCCCAAATCATGGCCAGGCCGAGGGCCAGATGGAACATGGACCATTCCACACCTGATCAGACAGACAACATTCTGATTGGGGATTCTATAACCCTACATTAAAGAAGGACAAAGACTGTCAATGTATCTATTGCTGACCCATCTGTCAGGGAGCCACCAGGCCTACTGCCAATTATCCTCTCTACACATCCAAGCAACATGAGGACTATCATTCATGCTGAATCTTTTGACATCCTGTGAAGGAAAAGTGGCTCGAGGTCCTGAAAAAAAAAAAAACTTTTCTCTGCTACTGGAGAAACTTGGAGACTGTCAGATGCAACGAGTAACCATTTCAGGGCCCATTCCAACCTCGGAGAAAAGAATCAAATCTTTTGGCAGACTCCTCGCCCTGAACACATGGCTGCATATCTGCATGTAGCACCCAAGGGATAACGTTTATATACAATTTCTACATCTTTTGGCACTGCAAAGACCAGTTCAGTTCAGTCCGGTCATTTATTATAACAGATGGGAAACTTAAAGTCAGGAGCACAAGATAGAACAGCAACAACACAAGTACAGAAAAAGAAACCCACCTCCTATAAATACAATAAAACAATGAAATACAAACTTTTCCTGAATACAATATACCCAAACACATTAATAAACCAATGAGCAATCTCTAAATGCTGAAATTAAATGTGTGAATTTGAGCATGATTAATTCATGTGCAAAATTAACCTGAGGAAACAAAACAGTTTTTACTCCAACTGCATCGGAATTGAAGTACTCTAAATCTCTGGCCTGATGGAGGAGGTATGAATTCAGAGTGAAGCGGGTGGTCTGTGAAGTCCAAAATGGCCATGGCAGAGGACATGCTGATCAAAAATATACACTTAAATATACACACTTTTTCCATCATTGATGCCTTCACATTGACCACGAAGCAGCTGGTAGCAAAATGCTCTAACATTAATAGACGGAAGCTACTATCACAACTGGAAATTGAGAGGCTCCAACATAATGGAAACACAACTAAGCAGTAAGCAGAGAAAACACATCAGTAGAGGAGAGCAGTGTTGAAAATGATACCGTACCACCAGTCATGACTACAGCATCCACAGAGGTGGGGAAGAAAATAGTGGACAAACTCAATACAGTCCACCTCTGAGTACGACTCACTGGGCTCACTGACTAAGGCCCATCGGAGGAGATGCTAGCACCTCTACTCACTATCCCTACTGCCACCATCACAGAAACCAATGAGCTCATACTGTATATGCCATTGCAACAGTAATCCTGGAGATGCTGGGGTATACGAGCAAGAGTGACATATTCAGAGAGGGCCCCCCGTGTAGAAGAAGGTTGGAAGCCAAGATAATTAAAGCCCGGAGAGCAGAAGTGCAGAAGGGTAACATGAGAGACAGGTCATGGATAAAAAACAAGTATAACAAAAATGTCCATAGGTGAGGCTCTAGAGACTGCCAAACAAAGACTCACAGCTCTGGGTGCTAGGCTGAGAAGATACACCAGAGAAGGCCAAGAATATAAATGACCTGTTTGCCAAAGATCCATTCAGGGTGTACTCCCAGCTGCAAGGGGAAAACAGCTGTGTTGGAGCCAAGTGTAAACCTGCTCTCAGACTCTATGATCCACTAACAGCCAATATAACAGTAACAGCTCACAAATGCACTTGATGTCAGGTTCATAACCATCTATGAAACAAATATAAGGCTGACGACAGGGAACTTTTTGTGAAAGTTTGACGAAAGAGTGGAAAATCAAGCATGATCGATGCATCACAAGTTAGTCTGGGTGTACCGCACTAACAGCGATGTCCACACTCCATTCAAACTGGACATAAATAAATGCCTCAGTGTTTCCTTATAGGCTGTATGTAAACACAAACCCACTGCAACATGTGTGGCACAAATACCAGACCCACAACATGAACATTTAGACATCTTATTGATGTTTGCAGCTACATGCATTGACACAGTCACATACCTCATCATTCTCTACAGCACCTGCTTAAATACAATTAGGATAATTTGCAGGTTGAATAACTCTGATTACTTGTGTAGTACGCTGATGTGCAAACATACATACATAAATAAATACATAAATATACATTGAATGAGCAGAGGAATGGGGTTGTGTTTCCTGCTTAGAAGACAGGCGACTCTGAAGCCACGCCTACCACCAGACATCTGGAAAACCTCACCAGTTAACAGGATCACAAGTTAATATGGCACACCGATTAGAGCTGGTACTAAGCAGTGGAAAGGGGGCTTTAACCTCGAGTATTGAACTCAGAGACCGAAGAACACACACGCTCGTGTAGCTTGATTTAACTACAACAGTACTTGAGTAAATGTACTGAGTTACATTCCTGCAGAGAGAATCAAAGTGAACCAACCTGCTCTGTGTAAGCGGACTTGAGGCTTCAAAACAGCGTCCAGTAGTTTTTGTTGTCCACAAAGTTTCTCCTCGTACTTTGCTATTGTTCTTTCAAACTGCTCAAATATGTCTTCAGCAGCAGCTGTTAGTCGCTGCAGGACAAAAGCTTTCAGCGTTTGGACGTCAGACATTTTGACTCATTCACAGCAGCAACTTTTCCTCCAGACACGATCCTTTAAAAACTGTTTGCTCACGCTGAAGTGCTCCGTGTTGCTGAAGTAGATGACGTCCGCTCCCAGCTAGCAGGCTAAATTAGCTTCATTAGCTTCGCAGGACAGCAGGACATAATTCATTTATTAAACGTTTTCAAGTAAAGGCAACAGCACAGAGTTTATTCAGAGCTCTATCTGGACATTTGGACGTTTTAGCTCCGTGAAAAATCCAATTTAGTCTCTGTCAAAGCTTCACAAACTAGCACTGTGAGGCTTCCGGGGGCGGCGGCGGCGGCTTCTTCGTCTTCTTCTTCGTCTTCTTCTTCTTCTTCTTCTTCTTCTTGTGAATTTTTTTGGCAGTGGCAAACAATGAAATGGTGCATTACCGCCACCACCTGGAAAGGAGTGTGGATCAGAATGTCTACTATTTACTTACTTCCCCACCTCAAAAAAAAAAAATTAAAAATCATATTCTTTCAATCAAATTTGTTTCTCCAAGATAGTGCAATATTATTTTATGACATTCAAATGAGTTCTTCTGGTGAATATCTATTAGATTAGTCCTTACTTGTATCTTTCTTAGTTCTTGAGTCATGTGCCTTCTTTGTGTCTCATATTTCTGACAGTGAATGACGACATGCTCGATTGTTTCTTCCTGCCCACAGTAGTCACATTTACCCGTGTTACTGTTTAATCCTGTATGTCCAAACCTCTGTCTTGATATGATCATCTCCTCTCTTCTGTTCCTTCCTGCATATCTCATTTCTCCCACTTTTCTTTGAATTCTATAAAACCACCGCCCTCTCCACTCTTCCTGCCATTGCTTTTGCCATCTTTTCTTCAATCTTTGTTTAATAATGCTCTTTACTTCAGTTTTGCTGCAATCAACTTCTAAGTCAATCTGTTTGTGTGTTGTGGCTTCCTTTGCGACTTTATCTGCTATTTCATTTCCTCTTAATCCTATATGTGCTGGTAGCCATAAAAATACTACTACTAACCCCATCATTTGAATTCTGAATAACATTTGTTGTATTTCTGTTAAAATATCTGGTCTGCTGTCTGAATGATAATATTTTAAACTTTGTAGTGATGAGCTTGAGTCCGAGCATATGACTGTTTGTAATGGTTTTGTTTCTTCTATCCACTGTACTGCTAGCAATATTGCAATCATTTCCCCTGTTTAAACTGATAATCCCTCACTGATCCTTTTCCCTACTTTGATCTGAAATTCTGGTACAATAAATGCTACCCCTATTTTATTATTTGAGTTCTTTGATGCATCTGTATAGATCTGGACATAGTTGTGAAACTTTTCAATATAGGTCTGTATGGTGTTTGAATTTAGAATGACCTTATCATTGTTCTTTTTTTCTAATATACTTAAGTCAACTGTTGCATTGGGAAGAATCGAAGGTTGTATTGTCGGTAATGGTACTGCTGGACTGATATTTAAGTGGGTTATTTCAAGTTCTGTTGCTTTCTTTTCTACTTTCCATCCAAAGCTTTTGATTTCCCTCCTCTCCTTTTCCCAACAAGGTTTTAGGACGTCTTGGGTTGGGTGATCTTGATTGTGTCCTTGTAAGTTAACCCAATAACTCACTAACAATTGAGTTCTCCTCATTTCCAGTGGCATTTCCCCCATTTCCACCTGTAATGTTGCTGTTGGGGTTGTTTTAAATGCACACATGCTTAGTCTCAAAGCTTGGATTTGAATAATGTCTAATTTTTTGAGAGATGTATCTGCTGCTGATCCATATACCACACTACCATAATCGAGTGTTGATCTTATTAATCCAAAGTATATAACCCTCAAGGCTGTTCTATCTGCCCCCATTCTCTTCCAACCAAACACCTCATAATATTTATAACTTTCTTACTTTTATCTATTATTTTCTGAATGTGTTGTATAGCCCATGTGGTTCTTTTCATCAAACCATACCCCTAAAAACTAAAACCTAAAAAGTGGTTCATCCTTTCCAATTCTTGATTATATAATTTCAATTTTACTTCAATGGTGTCTCTTTTTCTAGTAAAGACCATTATCTTTGTCTTGTCAACTGAAAATTTAAAACCCCATTTATGTGACCATTCTTTTATTTTTCTGATTGCAACCTGCATTTTTTTTATAATAAAACTAAAATTTCTTCCCCTCTTCCAAATTGCCTCATCATCTGCAAACAGAGAACATCCCATATCTTTCTCTATTTCCATAAAAACATCATTGATCATTATTGAGAATAATAAAGGGCTTACTATGATTCCTTGAGGTGTTCCATTTTCTATAATATATTTTTCTGAATAGTTATTTCCTACTTTTACTTGTATCATTCTTCCTTGTAAAAAGTCTTTAAGCCATTTATATATCCGCACTTTAATGCCTAATTTGCCGAGTTTGATTAATACTCCTTCTTTCCACATCATGCCGTATGCTTTCTCTATGTCAAAAAAATAGCAACTACACTCTCTCTATTTATTTGTGCTTTTCGTATCTCATGTTCTAAACATAAAATTGAATCCATTGTATTACGTGCCCTTCTAAAGCCACTTTGATATCTGGATATATATCCTTTTTTTCCATATAATATGTTAGTCTTTCATTTATCATTTTCTCCATTATTTTGCAGATGTTAGATGTTAAAGCTATTGGTCTATAATTCCCTGGATTTGTAGTCTTTTCCTGGTTTTTGTATTGGAACTACAACCGCTTCCTTCCATCCTTGTGGTAATTTCCCATCCTCCCACACTTTATTGTATAGTTCTAGTAAAATACTCTTTGATGACTCACTGAGATGATTTATCAAATTTAGCAAATGCCATCCTTCCCTGGTGCTGACATCTTGGTTTTTTTAAGGGCACGGTTCAGTTCAGTTTTTGTAAATGGAATGTTTAGTAAGTCATTGATGTCGTCTTCACTATGTAATAGTTAATTTTCTGCTATTGTTTTTTCTCTCCCTCTTATCCATCTTCACTAATATCATCTGAACTGTGTATTTTAACAAACGTTTTTACCAACAGTTTCTCCTCATCTCTCACTGCTATTGTTTCACCATCCTTTAATACTGGATATCCATAATCTGTTTTAATCCCATTCATTCTTTTTATCATTCTCCAAATCTTTTCAATTTTTGTCTCCCTTCCAACTGAATTACAAAATTTACTCCAAAAATCTTTCTTTGCATTTTTTATGACTCTTCTTACATTTGCTCGCGACCTTTTATAATCAATTAGATTCTGAAAACAATCATTTCTTTTTAACATTTTAAATGCTTTATTCCGAGATTTAATTGCTTTTCTGCATTCCGCTGTCCACCATGGTACCATCTTTCTTTTGTGATTACCTCCCTTCTTTTTGATAGACTGCTTTGCTGCCTCTAAGATTGCTTGACACACTAAATTATTTAAATTATCCACATTTTCATTAATATTAATTTTTTCCATTTCTTTGTCACTGATCTCTTTAAATTTCTCCCAATCAGCACTGCCAAAAAAACATTTCTCTAATCCTATTGTATTACTTACATCTAAATTTAGGCCAACTTCAATAATTATAGAATAGTGGTCACTTCCTATCGTTGTTTCTTTAACTACTTTCCATGTACTAAGCCCTGCCAGTGAGTCTGACACCAGAGTAAGATCAATGACTGACTCTGTACCTGTTCTTATATTTAATCTCATAACACTTCCATCATTAAGACTTACTAGGTTTTTATTCTCCATTAATTCTTCTATTATCAGTCCATTAGCATCATTACTATTTCCCCATTCTGTGCTATGAGCATTAAAATCCCCGCACCATATCACTTTCCCCTCCAAATGTACTGTTATTTCATTCATTAACTCCACTGAAAGTCTTTTACATGGATTGTAGAAGTTTATAATTTTGAAATTTCCTTCTGATGCCCAAATTTCAGTTATTGTAATTCTGTTCCTTTCCCTAAGACTCTATGTTGTATTTCTTCTTTTAAAGAAATGATGTACCCTCCTCCACTGCCCTCCTCTCTATCTCTACGAATACTGACATAGCCTTGAATAATCTATTGCTATTGCAGTCTATTGCTGGCTTAAGCCAAGTTTCTTGAACACAAATGATTTCTGGTTTCTTTTGTAGTCCTTTAATGAATCCTTTAAATTCCTGACCATTTGCTAATAAACTCCTGGAATTCCATTGAAAAATTATCATGCAGTTCTGACACTTGGTCCTCCCTGCTTTCCATCTGTTTCCAGTCTTTTGTTGATATGTTCCCAAGATACATCTTTGATGCCCAAAACCTCTCAGCTCCCTTCACAATTATTTTAATTCTCTCTGTTTTGTGTTTAACTTGGTCTGAATAATTAATTACATAAGCAACAAATAAAATGAGCTTATTCATTGTCAGAGCTGTGTTAGTTTCCTCTATTTGGATTACCTCTGATTTTGAAGTTTGGGTAACTTTACAAGTTTCATATCTTCCCTTCTGTTCATTTACTTTCTTTACTGCTTCTGCATAGCTGATATTATTTACTGTTTAATTATTTCTTCATACTACAACTGGGTCAGGCTCTCTACAACAAGCTTGGTGCGGGTGAGAACCCTGGGAGCTGAGTTTTGCAAATACTGGAGTACAGTAACTTAGTACAAGTACTTATTGTACTTCGTACTTGTACTGTTCTTAAGTAAATTTTTTGGGTATCTGTACTTTACTTTTTACTTTTACTCCTTACATTTTCAAAACAAGTAGGTTATTTTTGTCATAATTGCGTGCTGTCCTAAGGAAGCGCATTGCAGTCTGATTTCAACCTAAATGCAATATCACAATATCACGCATTAGAGATGATCCCTTATATAGATCGGTGCATATCACACATGACACACCTACCAAGACGAGAGACGTTTAGGTAAACAGGCGAGAAACTCAGTCTGCAAGTGATGGAACAGAGAGAAGTAACGCGTTTACAAGTACTGACGTGACCGAAGGTGACGAAGACATTGGCGACGAGTACGACGATTCATCAGAACAGCAGGAAGTACCCCGGCATCCTCGGCCTTATTTAAGAGAGATGTTTGAAGTTGTTGGCAGCTAAAGGATTCAGGGCGAATACGCTGTTTACTGTTCCAACCAAGAAATCACGAATTGCTGGCGTTCAAGAATTCCTCGTCACTGAATGTCTAAATGATAATTTTATCAGTCTAATTAATCTCCTATCGTGTGCGTATGTGTGCGTGTCTTGTATGTGCGTTTAGTCTTTTAGAGAAAGCACGAGTCGCCTGGAGAGGTATACCAACCTCACTTCACATGCTATGAAAAGGAAATCGACTTCAGAGGAAAGCACCTCATCCAAGCACCTTTTTAAGCTCTTGTGATAAAGTGTGATTTGTTTTAGTCTCTGGAGGCAAAGTTGCCCATTGACAATGTGTACCAAAATAACCTGTGTGTTCACTTTGTTGTTTTCCTTATTGTGTTCTACATAATGGTCATTTATGTTAAATATATTTTTGCACATTAATGGATATTCCTGTTCCCTTGTTTTAATACTATATTGGTATGCTGTGAGGTTCAAATAGGTTTACACAGCTGGTAGAAATATCCGTCAAAGGAGGTACTTTTTACTTTTTTACTTTGAGTAAATTTCAGAGCCTGTACTTTTTTACTTTTACTTAAGTATAAGAGTTGAATCAATACTTTTACCAGAGTATTTTTTTCACAAGTAACAGTAATTGTACTTGAGTGAAGAATGTGGGCTTTTGGCACCTCTGGTGGAGTCTGTCTAGGGCTTTGCTGGGAACCCCAGACAGAACTCCATTCCAGTAGTCTAGACGGTGTCATGGGTCTGTATTTAGGTTGCCTGTTTCCTGTTTAATTTTGTAAGTTTAGTTCTCTATGTCATGTCTTATGCTTTACACTTCCTGTCTTATTTTCTTATGATCTGTTTTACCCTTGTGGTTCCTTTGTGTGTGTTTTAGTCTTCTATGTTATTAGTTCCACTTTGTTCCCTTTCCCTGTGTAGATGTTTGCTCCATCTTGTTAGTTTATTATTATATCCTCCTCATGTTTTCTCTCTTAGTTGTCCTTCTTCATTTTCCCTCCTCTGTGATTGTCTGATCATGTCCACCTGTCTCTGGTTGTCTCCTCCTCCCTGTGCCACCTGTTGCTTATCTCCTCTCGTTACCTGTGTATTTAGTCTGTTTGTTTCTTCCCTTCCTTATCAGTTCGTCCGTTGTGCCCCATACCCTCCTAGCTCTGCCATGCCCTGCTGTCCCCTGCTTTGCACTGTATACCTCTGTGATATCCTGTTTACCCTGCCATGCTCTGTCTTGTGCTGTTTATCCCTGTTTTGCTCCATGTAAGCTTTGTCCATGGTTTTGTAATTTTGCATTTTGGATTTTTCATTATTAAATCCCTGAACTGCTACATTGTCTCTGGCTGTTGTCTGCATTTGGGTCCTTCTTCGAACCTCATCATAACAGAACGAACTGGAGACACTGGACCCGGCAGAATTTTTTTGGGTATTTTTTAAAATTGTTTTTTAAAAGAGACCTGGTAATGGCCCATTTGGCTTTCTACGAGTGGATACTGCATGGTTGCCACCTGCCAGCTCTCACTGCCGAGTTGGCTGGCTGCAAGTCTCTGCCCATTCCTGTCTCCCAGTCTGTGGAGGTCCACCTGACACCTGTTTTAGACTCAGAGTTGGCGGCCCGGCCAACTCCTGTTCCACTTGTACTGTACCGTCAGTGGTGGACCTGCCGACTGCTCCTGTTCTTGGCCTTCAGTCAGCAGAGGCGTGGCCGATCCCTGCTCCAGTCCTCCAAGTCAGCCTGCTTGGCCCCGAGAGGTCTTGTCTTTGCTGTGGGGCCCCTGAGAGGTGTCTTCTTCGCTGTGGGCCCTCTGAGAGGGCCCGTCTTCGCTGCCAGACCCCTGAATGGGTATGGCTTTGCCACCGGCCTCCTGCCCGGCCACCAGACTCTGTCAGGTCATAGACTCTTGTTTTGATCTGTTTTTCCCCAAAGGAACGAAGAGTCCTTCCTCTTCCAACTGGACAAGGTCTTTTAACAGTGGCTCAAGCACTACGTCATAACCATACTTTTTCACATTCACAGCCTTGCAAAGTACAACCAAATAAATTGACTTAAGTGTAGCTCGAAACTGTGGTGGAACATTTGCCAATACCAATACAATGCTCTAATCTTGTGTTTTTTTCTAGATGTTCCTAGGGGGTTGCAAATTTCAAGGTCGTCAATGTAGAGAATGAGAGAAAGAGTTATGTCTTCAGTGGATAAAAGTTCATTTTGTTGAAAATGTGTTCCATCAAGAAATGACTATAATAATGAAACCTGTGACATAATTGATGTGCAACTCGAAAGAAAGAAGTACAATAGACAATTTAAAAAATAAAGGAGGGAAGGAAAAAGACTAGAATGATAGAAAGGCTAGACAAAAAAAACTTTCCACACACAACAATGGTTGGTGTCACGGGAACTTGATCCATCTGTACTTCCCCTGCCAGGCATGTGTCCTCCACGTAGCAGAACACAGCATCTTTATTCTCATCAAAGTAGGACAGCAGAAGCAGCACCATCTCTTTAAACATCTCTAGAAACAATTGTATTGTGTTCTGAAATTCCAAATGCTCTCACAGCATGTTTAATTGCATCACTGTAAAGGTTGGTATAAAAAGGACAACCGTCTTTGACTTGCAGAAGCTGACTGTGTCCTGACCCAGCTGAAAGATATGCCTGAAACATCTGATGTCTTTCAGATAATGTTAGACAGATGTTTTTAAAGTTTTTCAAATGCCTGGCACATCTCTTGAAGTAGCTGTGTTTACTTTCAAAACGCATCGTCCACACACGAATCAAAGGGCCAAATTTCAAAATCAGTTCAGGGTAGTGCCTCAACAAATGGTGTTTTGGTTTCAGTGAACTCTCAGGAAATAAACACGTTCTTGATTCCAAATATTCTTGGATTATAATGTCAAGATAGGCTACCTGTGACAAAGAAATCTTTTGTGCACAGATCATATCAACAATATCTTTAAGCTGAAGTGTTAACTGCCACACCTCATCTTCTGGATTTAGCATTTTGTCACCAATTAATACAGGCAGTAACCTTAAGAAATTCCAGTTCTGAATGGCTTGACCTGAAAGCTTGGCTGCGCCAGAGTTGACGGCACATGGCTTTGTGAGAGCATCTGATCCTTTGTACTTGAACTGTTTGATGCGTCGGTTCAAAAGTGAATATGTAAGCCATTTCTTTTTCTTAATGAAAGGTACAAAGCAACATCATAGGATAAGACACCCTCAAATATGTCATGGCCTAAACATGGTGGGAGACCAGGCTGGCAAACATGAAAAGATTTCAGAGCATTAAAAACAGAGTTCACCTTTATACCTCTGATGTCTTGATTTTCTTCAGTTTGTAGATCACGTACAGCAGAATTGTAGCTTTCAGGGGTTCGCTGTGGACCACATACATTTGGATCACTCTCCAACTCACTTCGTGTGATTTCACAGTACCTGCAGAAGTATCGAGAATGACTACAGTTTTCAGTAAACCCACCAATACCGTGTGAAGCCAAGTTATCACCAGCTATACAATACAGAGCCCCTTTGACATTTTCACCATGGACAATTATTCCATTTTCTTCGAGATCTTTTAAATCCACTAACAGCTCTGAGAAAACCTGACCACATCCATATAGTTTTAGGTCACTCCCTACACACAATAAGACAAGGGACATGTCAGTATTGGAGCGCACATGGGCAGGTAAATTTGCCACAGAAAGATAAACTGCAAGGACTTTGTGTTTTTTCTTAGAAGAGCCAAGGGGATTAACTACTTCAAAAGCATCCTGGTACAGAATAAGCTTCGGGCATTCTGGATTTTCAATGAAAAACTGATTGGACTTAAAGTTTTGCCCATCACTTATGTCACCCAACACATCTGTGACTGTTTCACACAACTGTTGGGACACTAGATTCTTCCATATTTCTGATTCTAAAATGCTGGTTAATGTTTCTTTCACCGGTATGTAAGAAGCAAGCTTTTCTGTCATTTGTTCATCTTTTCCCAATGTTACTTTTTTGGGCTCTATGTATTTTAACATATTTTTAAATGTTTGAGCTCTTGTCTCTCTCATTTTGCATTTCCTCAACAATAGTCTGTATTGTTGAAGGTGGGAGAAGGAGCTGCCCTTGCAACTTAAGATAAAATAAACTTAAATTCCTAAGAAAGATCTCCCTGAGATTCTGTGGCAATTCAAGACTTTCATTTGTTGTTAAATCACTTGACATGTGGGAAGCATCTTCACATGCAATGACAGGAGAGGATGGAGGAACAGTTTCCCTGTACATGTCACTAATGCTCTCCATTGAACATGCTCTATGTTTCCTGGACATATGAGCAGTAAATGATGATTTCACAGTAAACATATTTTTACATCCAGTCACTGGACATGCCACAGGTCGCCCCTCTGCTAAATGCTCCTTTAAGTGAGCTATCAGCTCTTTCACAGTGTCAAATTGGCGCTCACATAGTGAAACCGCGCATTTGAAATTTGTAACTAGCGCTCTGGCAGTAACAGAGGGTGCAGAGACATTATGCACACGATAGAAATGAGCTTTAAAAGCAGAGTAAGTACAAAATGTCTGCACGCAGTTACCGCCAAGACATTTGAAAAACAGCGAGGTTCGTCACTATGTACTCTACAATGCAGCACATAGCTCCTCAATGTATCTAGTGTTTTACTGCAAAAACGACAGGTAGTCATCTTTTAGCTAGGCTAACCCACAGATTTTTAAGTGCTTTCCTCTTAAAATGGCGCTTCAAATCCCAGCACACTTAAGATGACTGCTAGCTGCAGCTCAAAGACATGTGAGAGGACGGTCGGGTTAATTCGTGCTAACTCCAGGTGGAAATACTCAACTCCTTAATGTCTCTGTTGTTATGCTACAGCAAATATTTTTAATACACTAATAGAATTGGCATCTGTTAAGTTTTTACCTTTGACGCTGCACAAACCACCGCTCGACACCAGGCAGGAAAAACAAGTGTAGCTTAAATCATGAAACACATAACAATAATATAATGAATAATTAGGTTGAGGGTTAGGGTTAGGGCTAGGGTTAGGTGAGGGTTAAAACGTAGCAACCATAGAGGATGCTAGGACGTGCATGGGCACACGAGGACCGGGTGAGTAAAATCACTTTAAAAACTGTTAAAATCCCCTATAATTTAAAAACCATTCATGGTTGGACCAACGGCTGTGGAGGGACAGGGGAGAGAAGAAAATGTTAGGGCTCCTACCATCTCTCTCAAGAAAAATATATTAAAATAGACATAATAAATAAACAGTGAGTATTAAAAATAATAAAATATACAAAATAAGTGTTGATAAAATCATAGGCACACTTAACATACACATATATATATATATATATATATATATATATATGTATATATACACACACACACACACACACATATTCATTAAATAAATAACACAACATTAATAAATACAAATATGAAATAGAATTAGAAAAGTAAAATCAACTTTTTCAGGTTCGTGCAGCTATCCCTGCCCTATTTAAGTGCTCTCTTGAAGTAAGTGCTATAAAACATGCAATACAATTTAAGTGCTGCGTAAAAACCATTTTTCCTTTTCAGGTAGGTATAAGGTAAGTATATAAAACATATATTTCTTGCTAAAATCATAAATCATGCATAAAAGTGGAAAACACTTTGGTTTAAGGTAAGTATAAGGTATGTAAAAAATGATTTCTTGGTTTAAAATCATAGTAAAATATGCAAAATGGTAGCATTCCTTTACTATAGGGCAGAGATAGCTGGGTTAGGGTTAGGTTTAGGGTATCCTTTAAGAAAACAATCCTTTAAGAATCCTTGGTATCCTTTAAGAAAACAATCCACTCCGCCCAGGAACTTGTGGTCCTGAAGGGAGTGGAGTGAGTTCAGGGGGGAGAAGGGGCCTGTTCATACTTAAAACCCCAATAAAAGTAAGTCTGTGGGAGCCCTTGCTGCTAAAAATATGGCCTCTTTACGTTCATTAAGTTTTAAAGGAATTTATTTTTTACTCCTTAATATATTTTGTCAAGGCCATATGGATCTATTGTTTTTAGTAGTTTTATCCATCTTCTCTCCGCCGTCCGTCGCTGTGCCGTGGTCCAGTTCTTGTTGGATTCCAGGCCCAGGCTTTGGAGGTTGTGTGGGCCATGGAGTTATATAAAACATTTGTTCCCTGTCCCCTTTCCATTACATATTTATGTTGTTTGATTCTAATTGTTATAGAATTTTTGGTCTCGCCAATGTACAGTCTATGGCAGGTTCGGCATCTAATGGCATAAATCGCATTGATGGTGGTTGATCGGAGCCTCTGCCCAAGACTGCAGCCCACCCCGCCATATCTATTGTACACATAAGGTAAGTGGATAAAATCAATCTCAGCCGACCGAAGCGCTTCCTTTTTGGTCTCGTCCGAGTTAAAAGCAGAATGTACGAAAATATCTTTCAGGTTTTTATTTCTCCTGTAAGCGGAGATCATTTGGCCCCCTCGTAGGGTGTCGCAGGTCTCTTTCGCTCCCCCTAGGTTAGTCTTTAATGTTGATATAAGTCGGTTGACGCTTCGTGAATACGTTATCACTAGGGGAACGAGAGATTGTTGGTTCTGCGACACCAATGTGCTGTTGTTTTTACCTTGGAAGGAGCCGTTGACCTCCGCTTTAATGCTCCTAAGGAAGCGCTTCGAATATCCCTGCGGCCTCAGTGCATCAAAGAGAACTCTAGTCGCCTCCTCCACATCCTCAGGGTAAGTACATATTCTGTTAAAATGAATCAGCTGAGATTTGATTAGACCTCTGTATGTGTGTTTCGGATGGTAACTGGACGTATGTAAAAGCGCATGTCTGTCGGTTTCTTTAAAATACACCTTTGTCGCCAGTTGTTTACTATTGTTATTCAAATTGCTGAAGAAATCCCAGGTATCTAAAAACTCAATGGACGTGGACTGTAGGTTAAATTTCAGTTTTATTTTATTATGGTGTGAATTCAAAATGTTAAAAAATTGCTTGAACCGTGCTTCCGTTTTGTCCCACAGGCCAAAGATGTCATCCAGCTAACGGACATAGGGCAGTGGTTGGTCCTCACATTTTGCCAAAGCTGTCTCCTCCCACAACGCCAGGTAGATGTCAGCATAAGAAGGGGAGTTTTTTCTCCCCATCGCGCATCCACACATCTGTAGGTAGTGTTTGTTGTCGAACTGGAAGTCGTTCCTGGTCATGGTGAGTTCAAGTAATTGTAAGAGTTCAGTGTCAGGTCGGGATGGGTCTGGGTATTTCTGTAGGGTGTGTTTGGTTGCCGCAATCTTGGGGGGCAGGTAGAAGAGGCGGGGCCGAGGTTCATCCGAACCGTCCAGATAGGCTTTTTGTTTTAAAGTAATGTATTTTTCTTGATGTACTGTTGAGTTGTGTTCCGAATAAGTGTGTGTCTGTTTCTGGTTGTAGTGGAATTGTAAGGGGTTTGTAGTAAGTGTTATTGTTTAAACTGTCTGTTTGCTTCAAAAATGTAATTGTTCCTATCCTGAAAAACTGTTTGTCCCCCTTTATCTGCTGGTTTGATTACTATGTGTTTGTTATTGCCTAATGTTTTGATAATCTGTTTTTATTCATGAGTAATGTTGTGTCTTACTGGTGGCAGGGGGCACCATTGTGCTAGTGTATTGTGGTTCTGAGAGATTAACTGTGTTATTTCTGGTGAAATGTTGTCTGGGTGTGGTTGCCAATAGGACGGTCCGGTGAAAGGAATCAAATCCCGCCTCTGCTCCCCCCGGAAGTGGTCCAGGAGTTTGAGCCTCCCGTGGAATGTGTGGAGGTCCCCTCTGAGCTCCGGTCGGGTAGGAGGATCTGGAGTGGGGATGAATGTTAAACCTTTTTCTAAATCTCCAGCTGTGCAGGTTTGAGGGAAAAGGCAGAACACAGGTTAGTTATGTTGGATGTGGTGGGGGTTGTTGGATGACAGTTGTCCCCCTTTACAAGTTTAACTGCTCCTTCCAGTACCCGAACAACACTCCTGCTATTTTCTTGGTCCAGTGTATGGGATCTGTTGGTTCAGTCTGAAAAAGAAGGGGGGTGATTTCTGGCAGGTAATTGCATTTGTCAGCTATGGTTTTGTTCAGAGTGGTTATAAGAGTTTGCTTCCTCTGTCCCAACCTGTTGGAAAAATTTATTATAGGGATGTAAATGGTGGCATTTGGGAAGATGGTCTGACTGGTCTTCAGGAGCTGCTGGAGTTGTTTCCAGGTGGTGGCAGGTTCCTGTTCCTGGAGACAGTTATTAAGGCGTAACGAGAAAATGATATTCTTAGGATTCTGACAGGGGGGGTACTTTTCTTAAAACAGAGTTGATATGATGGAAAGTGTCATCGGGATAGCTGTCAATCTGTATCTGGAGGTCTGTGAAGGAGGGGATATGGGACAAATTGGAGTCCCCAATAATTAGGGTCTCCTTCCGCGCCTCCAGCAACCATTCCTGTATCTTTTTCATCGTTCTTTTGTGTGTGTGTGGTTCAGAGCGACCTAAGGGAGTCAGGTGCTCAGCCAAGACGCTGTTAGAATTGAGAGTGGATGACTCAGACATAGGAGAAAAAGTAAGTATGTTAGGGGTAGGGGGTTAGGGTTAGGGTCTGGGGGTTAGGGTTAGGGTCTGGGGGTTAGGGTTAGGGTCTGGGGGTTAGGGTTAGGCTTACGCTAGGGTTAGGGTTAGGATTAGGGTTGTTAGGGTTAGGGTTAGGGTTAGGGTTAGACTAGGGTTAGAGTTAGGGTTAGGGTTGGACTAGGGTTAGGGTTAGGGGTTAGGGTTTGGGTCAGTACATGGTATTTCAAGGTAGGATTACTCGAAAAGTACGAGGTACAAGTATTTCATAATAATGGTACATGTAGTTCTACATGTCCTCTAACAGATGTTATAAGTATCATGAATGAACCTTTGGAAATAAAGTGTTTATTACACATCAAATTTGGAAAGAATTGCATTATTGTAGGGAAAAGCAATGTTTTGATCGTTGCATGGTATGTCAAGGTAGGATTACTTGAAAAGTACAAGGTACAAGTCCTTCATAATAACTGTACATGTAGTCCTACATGTTCTCTAACAGAATATATAAGTATATAGAATGCACTATTGAAAATAAAGTGTTTATTACACATCAAATTTGGAAAGAATTACATTATCGTAGGAAAAAAGGTATATTTTGATCGCTGTATGGTATTTCAACGTAGGATTACTTGAAAAGTACAAATTACAAGTACTTCATAATAAATGTACATGTATTCCTACATGTCCTCTAACAGATAATATGAGTAGTATGAATGCATTATTGAAAATTAAGTTTTTATTACACATCAAATTTGGAAAGAATTGCATTATTGTAGGGAAAAAAAGCAGCAGAGTAGCAGGTGCGAACTGCCAGTCTGCACCTCCAGGTGACCACGCCCTCACTCCAGCACCTGTAAACACTCAGACTGGGAAGATAGGAGATTAGTGGTAACAGGCTCCCATGAGGGCAGGGATACCATGACATGTGTACTTTTACTTATAACATATATACACATATTATAATTACATCCACTGTTTTGTCTTCCAGGCTTCAATAAATGAGTCCGAGATGTGTTTATATTTGATAACTTATTTACACATTTCCTATCATGTGCAACATTATCAAATGCTAACGTTTGCTGTTTTCTGACGGTAGCCAATGGATTATCAGATAGAATGTTTTCCCTTGAAATATGTCCCTCCAGATTGTCACTATCCATCCATTCACAGTTCCCACACAAAAATTGATTCTCTCACTTTTTCTATAACGCCATCAGCAGGTCAAAGGTCAACATTTTAATACTTCCAGTGTTTTTCATTTACGACTACATGCCTGCAAGATTAACAGCATTCCCATCAGCCTCAGCTGTGTTTGTATTTTGGGCTATACTTGTCAAATGTTAGCGTCCTAACTTGAAAAGTAAAATGGTGAATATTGTAAATATTAAACCTGCAGAGAACCTGGTTTAACAGTGCATAATCTGGGCGAAAAGGAATGTGAAAGACGCAAAAGGGTTGCATTTCGTCCCTTAATTATTTAGGGTGCTTTTAGGACATAATATGAATTAAATCAATCAGTGTCATGTCAGCTGTAATCATCTTGCTGGGGGACAGGTATGTGGTTCTCGGCTGGTGGACCCTCTTCCTCCACCATCTTTCAATCCTCTGTCCCATGACATGTGAGCAAATGAACCAATATTTAAAGAATGAGAAGGAGAGGGGCTATTGTGCATATGTATTGGGTTAGTGATTTGCACAGATTGTGGTCTGCACATCAGGGGGGCCAGGACATAACAATAGTTGATGGGATATGGGTGAATGAAATAATACACCTTTAATGAGGAAACTATTAATTAGCAGAAATTATAATTGCATCTCTAACAACAGCTTAACTTCTAATATTTGCAAATCTCACAACACACCAACATGATCCAATGTTAATGTTCTGTGTTCTTCTACGTGTAACGGGTAACAATCACAAAAAAAGGCTTGCAAAATCCTGGAGGGACTGACTTATGGTGGATGTATCCCCTTCTGTCTACGGTGCAGAAGAATGGCCACACAGGACTTGTTATCACTCTGGTTCCTTTAATTCTGGGGCTGATATAAAAATCAACAGCACACATCAGTCTGTAACGCATCTGCACATTTCCAAAGCTCCAGCTTAGGAGTATTTTCCATTTGCTGTTGTACAAAAGACTAATACATTTTCATATTACAGTGCTATTTTAAATCTGTTGCAAGCATAATAGCATAATCCAAACGTGTGATGGTATAGTGGTAATTTCATGATTTTAAAACACCCAAGCAATAAGAGTAATTTTATGTCATATAAAACAACATGTGAACAAACATTTAATGATGCCTACCTGATATAAAAATCAACTGCACACATCAGTCTGTAACGCATTTGCACATTTCCAAAACGGTATGACAAAGAATGGACAGATTACTATTTGAAATAGTGGTAAATATAACAGCCAAGAACAAGCTGGCGAGCACATGGCTGCTTAGCTAGTATTAACTCAACATGAAAAAGTGCTACTTATGGATAAAGGTACTATTTCTGCACAAAAGTTTCTGTAACTTTTCCACATTCACGTTATTAAAAGCAAAATACATGTTACTAATAGCCACAATAACAATTTTAAATCTCTAAACATTGAAATGTCAAATGCAGCATTGCTCATGTGCACCTACTTCCAGCAGGAGAGAATTTTCTATATATATATATATATATATATATATATATATATATATATATATATTTTATGTAGGTTCACAAGGTTGCAGGTATTATCAGATTCTTCCAGTTTCTCACTCTGGCAACTGAACTGAAAATTAATATTAGTTTCATTAGCTGAGATCATTAAGAAATCATACATTCACAATATTATGTTAACACATTTGAAAAAATCAAAGCTATCATTTTTTTACTACCTACTCACACAGAGCAGCATTTAGATACCTATAAAAGAATACTGTTTTCATAAGTCTTTGTAAATGAAAAATTTCATAAATCTGTGTCTTTCCTCATCTTTTTAAAAACTCCTTCATGTGAAGGACAGTAGCAGTTAAACTCAGATTAGACCAGAGGTCATTTCACATTTTAGGTGCACTCCTCTGCAGCACTTGAAGAGTTTGCGACCTTGTTCTGGATAGCTGAGTGGATCTTTCTTAGGTTCTGTCGGACTCTAACGAACTCCATTAACTGGGCTTCTTCTTGTACCCTCTCCTCTTGTTCCTTCTCTTTCTGGCAAGAGAAAAGAAAAGCACTGTCAGTACAAATTCATGTAGAACTGGCCAAAGGTATTACTTCAAGATTTACGATCTGAGAGACACCCAATGTGCACAGGATTTGCAGATACTCAAGTTCTCATGTTGACACACTTTAAACTCTTCCAACCTTAAATTTTACTAATTAACTTTACTATCTTGACTTCTTCTTCAGTCTTTGTGTTTACTAGTCTTACAGGTTCCCACAGATCCCGGTCAGACTTACTGCCTTGGTCCTGGTTGATGTCCACTGATTATTATTATTATTACTATTAATCATATTATTGTTGTTTTTATTAGAATTAGATATAGGTATTGTATTAGTTACAATATATACTTCTATTTGCAGTATTTCTATTATTATAGCTGTTATTATTATTGTTGTTTCTGTATATCTTTCTGTCTCTCTTCCTCTCTCCCCCATCTCTCTCTCTCGTTCTCTCTCTCTCAACCTAACTGGTCGAGGTACAGTAGATTTCGGCCCACTTAGAGCCGGGGTCTGTTCCAACACTGTGAAAAATAGTTTGTTGAATTTATGTAATTTTATTATGTGAAGTGGTTGCATGAAATCCTTTTATCTAGATCCAGATATGCTATTTAAGTTGAATGTGCGCAATATTTTTTGGTAATTTTGAAGTATATTATAAATTTAAATAGGAGCTGGGGTTACAGGGCAGTGAGTATTCTTAGGAGGGCACCCTCAAAGGACGGGGTTGGCTTTTGCCAGTCTTATCAAACCAAGATTTAAGGCAGTTATCTTGATGTCCATTTGTATAAAAAGATTAAATGACATATTGTCTGCCATTGCAGAAATTCCAGTAACAGGATTTATTACCTCAAATTGTCTCTGCTGACGTCGGAGCAGCACATCCTCCAGAGGAGTCCTGCTCTGTACCTCTTCTTCCTGGTCACTCTGCATCCTCTTCCTCCTCTCCAGCACCTGCTGAAGCTCTGACCTGCTGCTCAGTGCCAGACCCCTTAGCCCATAGAGGAAGAGACAGGACTTAGGTCAGAAACGTCGGAAAGGTCAAAAGAATGGGCCGGAATAGTCTGGAATGGCGCTCGATAAATGAATCAATAAATCAGATTGGCAGGTTCACACTTAATAATGTCACACCAGATCATTTTGGATAGATTGCAGTTAACCAAGAGGAGGGGCTGCATGCATTCACTGCATAATGTGAAACACTGTGTTAAGTCTTGTAGTGTAATGCTTATGAAGATTGACACTGATGCAGACGATCCGAATTTGAATCTCTTTTTTTTCCTAGCTTTTTTGTGGACTGAATACTTAAATACATTTTTGCTCCTTTTGGGAACAGGGTTTGGAATCATGGTTCGGGGCATTAGAATTCATTATAAACTCTATATTTTCTCTGGACCTCGTCTGGCTCTTGCTGCTGGAATTTAGGATCCTCCACCTTCCAAATCCCACTTCAACCCCTGTTTTTAACGGAAACCCAGAGGTTAAAATATATAAATTGAGACCGTTTTTTACCACATACACTCACGCATACAAATATTTTAATGCAGAATTATTATAACTTTAACTCTTGTCTGAAATTTTGTGAAATGTGAGGTCAAAACAAAGGTCTGTTGCTATCACTTCAGTGTTAGCTATCAGGACCAGCAGATTGTGGAGTCTAGGTCAGTCCTCCTGTGAACATATCACTTTACACTGCTAAAGGACTGCAGCAGCATGGAGAAAGGTGTATGGTTCCATGTTTGTTAGAGAAAGAAAGAGACTCATGTATTCTTAATGACATCTGTTTGACAGAGGAAGGACTGAGGATTGGAGCATGAGGTGTATGTTGATGATGGAAAAAGCACATAAGTTCTTACAAAAAGATGTATTAAGATAGATTAAAGGCCATGTTCATGTCCTCATGTTACAAAGGAATAATATTTGTAATAATACTTGTAATGAAATCACATTCAGCCATTCATATCTGAGGGTCTGCCCCGTTTGTTGCTCCTCTATGGTACCTACCTCTTATGGGCCAGCAGCAGTTCTTTGTGAAGCTCGTTGTGAGTCTTGGAAGCCTTAACAGTGTTTGACTGACCTGAAGAGGCTTCAGCTTTGACTCCGTTATCTGACAGAGAAAACACATCAAAACTAAATTCAATCCCTCAACAGGGAAAGATCAATTTCACACGTCTGTGTAGCAGGTAGAAATGAAGAGATGTGAGGGGTACATTCAAATCACTTCCAGATAAGATACCAGCGACATTTAAGAGCTTCTACAAAATACAAAACTAAACAAAAACCAACAAAAAAGGGAGAAAAAAACACACACACACAGACACACTTGTAGGAAGTAAAAATTAAATCCACATTTTCTAAAACCTAATTAATTGCTTTATTTCTCGGAGCTACAGAAAACAAACATTATCAATCACGTTTGTGCAGAAAGTATGGTGATGGAGTCAAGACATGGTTAGCCTTGCTTAGCCCTAAAGCAAACATTGTTAAGGCTTACCAATCATAGACTGCATAAAACTTTCACATCACTCTTCAAAGGTTTCTGAAGAGCCATTGTGAAGCTCAGTGTGCTGCTCTGGTCGTCGCCATCATGGCAGTACCTAACTTTGCTTAACTCCTAGGTAATCCAAACATGAGCAAAGTGGTGGAGCACAGACTTCCTGGATGGCCCTTACACCACGAACACAGCCAAGAGGTCACGCCTTGCAGCTTGCAGGTAGCTGTGGGCTTTACTTTAAGCTTTGATATGATTTAAACAAGTGACTTATGTAGTAATTCACTGCGTAGGTATCATGAATGGGCAAATGAGCTATAGAGACAAAAATGGTAATTTGTACCAGGCTGTAAACATGTTTATTTCTGTTGTACAGTTGGACATTATAGCATTTTAACACGAGGATTGACTTTTAGAACCAGACTCAATTAACTGTTTCCACGTTGGATTCAGTTTAAACCTCTGAGATTGCTGCTTGTCAATAATTCAAACATTTTATCACCGTTTTTGATAAACCTTAAAGATCACCGTGTTTGTGTTTTTATGGAAAGTTACATGTTGGAACTACAATTGTATGCCTCCTCCAGCCAAACCTGTCCTCAGGTATGTATCTGGCAATGTGCACTGAGCTGGAGGTGCTGCTGAGATGTTGTGGCCGTACACTTTGTTGTACACATTGTTGTACACATTGTTGTACACATTGTTGTACACATTCCCCTTAAAAGCACAAACTGTTTTTGCATTTCTGGTCATGTACAGACTAAACCAACACGGTTTATGTTTTTCACAGAGCTAGGGTCATTTTCCTCTAACCTCTTGTCTTTATGCTAAGCTAGGCTAGGTACATCTTGACTCCAGCACTGACAGAATAGACATGAGAATTATCTTCTAGTCTCGCTGTGAAGTTTAGGATTCCAGATCTTAAATTAAAAGATGCAAATTTGAAAACACTTCTCTCATTGTTGTCTGATCCATGCATCCGAAGGCTGAAAGCGGAGCAAGTATTGGAATTTGAGGTGATAAACATTAATGGTATTCTCTAATCTTATCTGCAGGAGGGAGCTAAAGATGTCTTGTACATCTTTCTACAATCTTGTACAAGCTGCACTGACCTCTGCTGTGGTTGTTGCTGTGTGCATGAGAGTTATTTATCGTCTTGCTTCTGGAGGCCAGCTGGATTCCCACACGAGTGTGATTATTGATGTTGGGATATGAACCATTGACAGACATGGTGGCCGTGGTGTGAGGTGTATTCAGCTGGAGTAAGACGTTTGTACCAGGAATGGGATGGTTTTGTTGTTGTGGGAGACAGAATGAAAAGGCAGCAAAAGTGGTTCTCAGTGCATGAAATGACTCGATGGAGGGAGGCACCTGAGGACCTGCTGTGGAGCCCCAGCTCCTGCTGCATGCTGGGTATCAGCTGGGGGGGAGAGAAAGAGGAAGATGCTGACAAGAGTCTGAATCAGAAGTAAAGATAGATTGGAATCAGAAAGCAGAGCAGAAGTAGTAGTTGGAGCACAGGTGTGTAATTTATCCTCACTGAGCAGCTGCATGTAAATGACTGATCACAGAGCAGATAACCAAAACCACCATCTAGCTCACTGAACTAGAAAAGAGGAAAGAGACAGGAGAAAAGAACTTGTGTAGGATTACAGAACTAGAACATTTTAAATCTAAAGGTTTTTGTGGAGAATAAGTGTCAAACAATGTGGACACCATAGTTAGCTGCATGAGTTTGCAATGAAGTTGCTCTCTTTCTTTACTCAAGAGAATTACAGTCATAATACTATTTTTTGAGAAATATTCTGCAATACATAAATATAATAAAATGCATAGAGCTCTATTGTAAAAACAACAAATTATAAAATGCATGCATTCCAATTCCCATAACACATTCACTCTCTGATCAGGTGTCTGGTTGAATTTAAAGAGGTCACTCCACAGCAGAGGAATGTGACAATCAGAAACACCACCGGCTGCATTTAGCTCTATACTTGAGATAATGCAGTATAATTTCAAGTGAAATGCATAAAGGCTGCTGCCCTACCTGTGTTCTGTTGGTGGTCCTGCATGAGAACATTAGCCATCGTGTGGAGCTGACAGACAGTGATACTACTGAGAGCAGTGTTACTTGAGAGCCTTGAATGTTGCATTCACTTACTGTCCAGTCCTCGTGTTCGTAATCAACAAGGGAGACACTTTTTGGACAAACTACTTATAACTGATGAGAATGAACTTGTAATAGATCACAGCAATTTAAATATATATTAAATTTCTAATGATAATTTTATAGGCCAGCAGATTATACAGTGTATATATATATATATATACACACTGTATATATATATATATACATACTTCCAAGATGCACCAGTTTGTATCAGGGGCATGTAACCAGTAGTTTATTTTATGAATGTCAGCTCCCCAATAATAGAACAAGAAATTCGTGAGAGCAAGTCCTCCTTCAGTCCTTTTTTTCTGTAGAATAGGTTTGCTAATTCTAGGATTCTTATTACCCCAAATAAACCCTGTTATAAGCTTATCTATATTTTAAAAAAACGTTTTGGGTAGGAAAATTGGAAGACACTGAAATGTATACAAAAATTTAGGGAGGATAGCCATTTTTATGCATTGCACTGTTCCTGCCAATGATAAGGGTAAGTTATTCCAACGCTGAAAATCAGACTCATATTTTTTATTAATGGTGCGAAGTTGGCTTCATAAAGTGAAGATAATTTCTGAGTAATGTTAATGCCCAAGTATTTGAAGCCAGAAGGAGTTAAATGAAAGGGAATATCTTTTTGTTGAATCTGTAAAGCTGGAGTATTAATGGGAAAACATTCGCTTTTTTTAAAATTCAACTTATAGCCAGAGAAAGAACCAAAATCTTCCAAGATTGCTTTAGCGGCAGGAATAGAATTCTTTGGGTCTTCAATATAGAGCAAGAGGTCATCAGCGTATAGGGTAGCCTTATATTCTACACCATGTCGAGTAATGCCATGAATCTTGGGTGACGCTTTTAAAGCTATAGAAAGGGGTTCGATTGCAATAGTAAAAAGCAGCGAGGACAATGGGCACCCTTGACGCATCCCTCTGGAGAGCTGAAAAAAAGGAGGAATGAAGAGAGTTTGTATTAACACTGGCAAGCGGATTTGAATATAGTAGTTGGATCCAACTCACAAAGGAGTCTCCAAAGCTGAATCTACGTAAGGCTGAAAAGAGGTAAAGCCACTCTATTCGGTCGAACGCCTTCTCCACATCCAGAGAGATAACTACTTCTGGAGGGAGAAGTGGGTTTGACGTATAAACGATGTCTAGAAGTTTCCTGATATTAGAAAACAAATGTCGACCTTTAATGAAACCTGTCTGGTCAGCTGATATTATCTGTGGAAGGACAGATTCGAGGCGTTGTGCTAAAACTTTAGCTAAAATTTTAGGTTCTTGATTTAGAAGGGAAATGGGGCGGTAAGATCCACAATCAGTGGACTCTTTAGCTTTCTTTAAAAGGAGTGTTATTGTTGCTTGTCTGAGGGATAATGGTAAAAAACTGTTTCCCGATGACTCATTGAAAACATTTAACAAAATTGGAGCTAATTTGTCCACAAACTTCTTATAAAAATCAGCCACAAAGCCATCTGGACCTGGTGACTTACCGTTATGTAAAGATTTAATAGCTGTGACAATTTCTTGTAGTTCTATGGGTTTTTCAAGTTTGATTTTTTCATCAAGATCGATAATTGGGAAAATGAGGTTGTCTAAAAAAGTCTCCATCTCATCTTCCTTAATTGGTTGTGATTTGTATAGAGATGAATAGTATGATTTAAACACCTCGTTTATTTTGTAGGGGTCGGATACTATTTGGTTGATATTATCTTTAATTTGAGGAATTAGGCGTGAAGCAGCTTGACGTTTTAACTGATGGGCGAGCAACCTGTTGCCTTTATCTCCATATTCGTATGCGAGGCCACGAGATTGTAATAACATTTGTTCTGCATTTTTGGTAGAAAGAATATTAAATTCAGATTGCAACCCAATCCTTTTTTTAGGAGTTGTGGGGAGGGATCAGAAACATATTGTCTATCTAGCACAGTTATTTCCTCAGTGAGGTCTGCGAGAAGTTTATTGCGCTTTTTTGTATCATAACACACAAAGGATATTATTTCTCCTCGTAAAACAGCCTTTAGGATTTCCCATAGCAATGAATATGAGACTGAGTCAGATTTATTCTCAATCAAAAAGGTGTCTATAGTCTAAGAGATTTTGTTGCAAAATTCCTCGTCTCTAAGCAACAAAGCATCCAAGCTCCAGGGCGGGCGTTTTTTAACATTAAAAGGAAATGAAATATCTAATTGAAGTGGTGCATGATCTGAGATTATTATGGCCAGGTAGTTCACTGATACAACAGAGCTGAGGAGGTATCTATCAATGAAAAAATAATCAATACGAGAGAATGCTTGGTGAACATGTGAATAAAAAGAAAAGACCTTGGATAAGGGATTCAGTGATCTCCAAGTGTCGACACACCCATTATCTTCCATAAATGCTGACAAGGACTTTGACATTTTTGATATAGTTACATTTTTGGAATTGGAACGATCCAGTAATGGGTTAAGAACAAGGTTTAAATCCCCTCCAAAAATAAGTTTATGGGTGTTTAAATCTGGAAGACAAGACAGAAGTCTTTTCATAAATTCAATATCGTCCCAATTGGGAGCAAAAACGTTAACTAATAAAACTGGTGTTTGAAATAAAATTCCTGTCACAATAATGTATCTTCCATATGGGTCTGATTTTATATCTGAAGGTGTAAATTGAATTCTGTTATTAATTAATATTGCTACCCCTCTGGCTTTTGTGTTAAATTTTGAGTGGAAGATTTGGCTAATCCAAGGTTTATGCAATCTCTTTTGATTGTCAATTTTTAAATGAGTTTCCTGCAAAAATATGTCAGCTTTGGAGGCTTTAATATGAGTAAACACTCTGCAATGTTTAACTGGGCCGTTTAATCCACGTACATTCCAGCTAAACATTCGAACAGAACAATCTGGCCTGTTTCCTGCATTACCTGACATATGAGCCATGGACTTTTTTACAAACAGGGTTGAGGTAACTGATGCCATATTTGCAATGAAAAACACTGCCAGCTTCCTTATGAAGTTTAAAAGAATATATATATTGGCAATGAGTCTTACATGAATCTGTAGACACAACTGCTGAAAAAAACTGAACCCATTAAATGGTCTACAAAACCCAAAAAAAATGTTTAAAAAAGGAAAAAAACTCAAATCCTAAGTTCCCTTGAAAAAACATGGGGAACTGCAGGTGATAAGCGTAAATACCACCGGTGCATTCTCCTCTCTCCTAGTGAGAAGGGGGCCTTCTGATTCAAAATATATCAGATTCTTTCAAGTTAACAGAAGTAATTATTAGTGAACATATATGATTGGTGAACTGTACAATAGCATACATAATGTACTTTAAATAAAGTATACGTCTGCTATAGCTCTCTCAAAACAAGACATTAACAAATATTTTAGGATAGAGCTATAAATACTCCTTTGTGTTTAATAGAAAGTATAGTGCCGATTAATTGCTTACATTGTCTAAATTACAACTGAAATTCTGCTTCGGACAATAAACAGATAACATAAGATGGTCTGATCAGCCTTTAAACCACAAGAATATCAGCCACAAAAACAAACAACAATAAATCAATAAATAAAAGTAAAAATCTGTGGAATGACAAAGTGAACTCACAACAAAACATTGCATTCTCAGAACCAGGCATTACCAAGACCAAATAAATTTGAAAAAAAATTAAAAAAATTAATGAAAAAGGAAAGAGAGAAAAAAAAGGCACAGCGTTATAAGTAGGATCCTTTGTGCTAAATAAGCGAAAAGTCGCTAAATTTTTGCATGAGATCGTAAACAATAAAGCATGCTATATCCCATACTGGTTTATAAAGACAAACAAATAAACAAATGACCTAAGAAAGGGAAAAGAAAAACAAAAAAAAACACCACAATATAACTTATAATCGGGTTGAAGTTCAGCACATAATCAGTTTAGTTTAGTATAACTTGAGTCCAACAGCTGACCATTCAAAGTTTATCGGTCATATACAGACAGGGTCACTCAGGGTCTAATCCTCCCTGTGTGTGATTGGAAGTCACTCACCCCAATGACTGATGGATAAGGCTTGAGCTTCCTCAGGTGTGTCAAAGAAAAATATCTTATTATCCATATGTACACGTAGTCGAGCGGAGTGGAGGAGGCTGAATCGCACATTTTTCTTGTAGGATTTGGCTTTCACGTCATTGAAAGTCGTGCGTCTTCTGGCAAGGCTTGCGCTGAGGTCGGGGAAGAGCAGAATCTGGTGACCATGGAAAGTTATGTTCTGGTGTCTTTTAGACATCACAAGTTCTTTCTGTTGGTAATAGTGGAACCGGACGATGACAGTTCTTGGTCCTCTGTTATTCCCTCCATCCTCAGTCGCTCTGCCAAGCCGGTGTGCCCTGTCTAGTAGAAGTGGCGGCGTGAAGCAGTCTGCACCAAACATTTCAGTGAAAAACGTGGTCATAAATTTCACTGGGTCTGGTCCCTCCAGCTTCTCAGGGATTCCAACTATTCTCAGGTTAGAACGACGAGATCGGTTTTCCAGCTCATCCACTTTATCCAAAAGCGTCTCATTTTGCGATTTCAGAGACCTCCAGTGACTCCAGTTCACCGAGCCTGTCCCTGTGGTCGGAGGGAGACGTTTCCATCGTTGTAATGCACTGGCTTTGCGCATTGATGGTTGATTTGATGGATTCCAGCGTCTCATTGACCGGAGTTAAAGCGGTGTCCAGCAGAGTTCAAATTGTAGAAGTGAGGTCTTTGAGAATCGCCGCCCGCAGGTTTTCCAAGTCATTGGGAAGTGGGTCCAGATGTACTTCATCATAAATGGCGCTGGATAGGCTTGGCGAGGCCGGACAATCAGCTTGGCTTTGAGTCGCTTCATCCACATTTGCTTGGAAGCTGCCGTATTCGCTCGGTTTGCTCTCTTTCTTCTTTCTAGGGTTGACAGGCATTGTCAAGCACAGAAATGTCTATTGTTTTGGCGAGGGTTTCGAACTTCAGGTTAATAATGATTAATGTTCACCGGAGCGTGAAAGGGTATAGTATTGCAGAGCCACCTTCTCCTCTTGTCTCCTACCACCGCATGCTCAACCGGAAGTCCAATGATGGATATATCTTATTTAAAATGGTGGATATATCTTATTTATAATGATGTATATATCTTATTTATAATGATGTATATATCTTATTTATAATTATTTATATATCTTATGTAAAATGATTTATATATCTTATTTAAAATGATTTATATATCTTATTTATAATTATTTATATATCTTATGTAAAATGATTTATATATCTTATTTAAAATGATTTATATATCTTATTTATAATGATTTATATATCTTATGTAAAATGATTTATATATCTTTTTTAAAATGATGGATATATCTTATTTATAATGATGTATATATCTTATTTAAAATGATGTATATATCTTATTTATAATGATGTATATATCTTATGTAAAATGATTTATATATCATGTGAAATGATGTATACATCTTATTTAAAATGATGTATATACCATGTAAAATGATGTACAGTATATATCTTATTCATAATGATGTATATATCTTATTTATAATGATGTATATATCTTATTCATAATGATGTATATATCGTATTTATAATGATGTATATATCTTATTTAAAATGATGTATATATCTTATTTATAATGATGTATATATCTTATGTAAAATGATTTATATATCATGTGAAATGATGTATACATGTGATTTATAACGATGTATACATCTTATGCAGAATGATGTATATTTCTCATATAAAAAGTTGTATTCTTCTTACGTGAAATGATTATATTTCCTGTAAAATATTTACAAAATGTATAATTTAAATAAATACAATAGCAGATTGATTGCAGTGAAGACTATATTCATTACATAGCACACACACTTCTCAAAACTCCAACCTTCTAAGTATGTGATTAGTAAAACAACTAGGAGATGAATACTAGAGAGGTCTGCTGCTCTGGATATGCATTGGATCTCAACAATTTGTTCTGTAATCAGATGAAATAAACTCACAGATTTTGCTGATATTATTACCTGGGTTTGGTTTAAAATTCCAGCCACCATCTTATTTGACTTCCTTGATTCTTTGGGATTCTCTTTCTCGAGGATCAATCAGTTTGAATCATTCTGGATGTTTCTTCTGCAACTGATTGACTTTGACTGAATATGTTAGATTTCAGACAATCCAAGACAACAGACGGTTTTATGTTAATGTTTTATGTTCATGATAGTGATTGATACAGAACAAATGAATGAGTTTTTCTCTCCATCTTCTGAACACAACGACTTGTAACCACCACTGATCACTGCTGGACACAGCCCCACCAAAAAAAGATGACAATATATTAGATAATAGAAGAAGAAGATACCCTCTCCTCTACCCCCACAGTTCTTAACTTTTTAACAATACTGTTTCATTTTTATGCAAACAAAAACATATTAATCGTATTAAAATTCTACAAAAAGTGGCCTTAATGCAAAATGTGATCTTCAGTCAGACTTTACATCAGTACATGTCTATTTTAATTTTTCAAAGCTTCTACGTCTGACTTTAAAAATAAAATGTAAAAACTAAAAACTAAACTTTTTCTACCTCAGTGGTAAACTTTGACCCCCCTTCAGGTTTTTATCGGCACTCATTAAAAATCAAAACCACACGATGTCTAAGTAAACTGAGAGATGTTATAGGGATCAGTGAATACATCGTTATCTGTACCTGGGGTCAGTTTAAGCAGCTACATTATCAGTATCCATAATCCTTCTCAGAACGGGCAGGGCTTCAACCTGAACTGGGTGGTGCTTAAACAGGAAATGTTAAGATTGAAATTGATTGATCAGAAGTTGCTACATTTATTATTTATCAGAAAACCATGTTTGTTTGGTTTTTCACAAGAACTGCTGACAAAATAAGTTTTTTATAAACTTGAATGAATAAACTTCAGTCAGACGCAAAGAGAATTTTTCTTCATCACAAGTACAGATAGTACAAGTAGAGTACAGCATCTCACGTTAGGAGCATCACAGTATTTAATATTTGTCTCTTGTTGGAACATAATTTCAGAGTGTAGGACTTTCAGATCAGAAAAGACTTTGACTCTTTTGGCTGGTTATTCAAACCTTACAGTCCAACCAGTTAGACTTATGATGTTATTCTGATTAGGATTATTGTTAGGACCACTCATGACACCTCCACAGGATGCAGGATACCATTATACATGAACAAAGTATTATGAGTTCAGAACACATAACTAAAAAATAAAACTATCCCCTTTCCTCACTGCTTCCTCTTCCTCAGACACAAGGGGATAAAATAAACTGTAAAACATAACAGTACATCTTAATTAAAGAAATTCAAATTAATCAATCCACCCAAAAAATGGAAGTCATTCATTTCCATGAATATAATCTCCTCAAAAAGGAGTTGTTGAAATTATAACTCAGTTGTTTTTGGTGCACTTTCATTTCTGAAGCACTGTAAGTATTTGGTGATTCCAGATGGTTCCATCGACTCATTTTGTGAAACTTTAACCCTGCTGACCATAGCCTGCAATTTTGGTAGTTGAATATTTAATTTTTTGTTTTCACTGTTGCCTCACAGAATGTTCTGGGGTTGAATCCACCTGAGGATGTGAGTCCTTTCTGTGTGGAGATTCTATGTTCTCCTCATGTCTGCCTAGTTATGCTCCGGGTTCTCTGGCTTCCTCCCACAGTCCAAAAACATTCAATGTGGGTGAATTGGTGACTAATTTGCTTGTAGGTGTGAATGGTTGTTTGTTCAGTGAGGGCCCAACAGCATCTATTTGGGGCCCCCAAGTGGTTTAATCTGGCCAATGGCTTTGCATATCCTTCCACAATTATGCTTCTCTCTCAACATAATACAGCACTGCCTCAAAGTTTCTTTTGTAGCAGGTCTGTTGCTCATTTCTTGATGATGATGAAAAAAATATTTTTTTTTAAAGGAAAGGAACAGAAAAGGATGAAGGCTAAATAACCCCTGTTTTCTCAAATGTGTGTTGCAGGGTAATGTAGAAATGTTTTAACCAATCAGCTGTCTTTGTTTCGACTCATAACTCACTACACTTAACTTCCACGCAGTCAAACAGTCCAAACTACATTCTCACACAACACACCCTGTGAAGGCAGATTAATATCACAGTTCTCTCAGTGGCTCAACAAGAGGCAGCTATGAATTATCAGGAACAGGTAAGAAACAAAAAGCTCTGATTTATCTCACAATAGCACAGAATTATTGACAAAATACATTTGGTTTACTGCAACTATAGTTAATAAATCCAACTTTGTTATTATGTCGGTAAAGAAGTGTAAAGCTATCAGTGTGCTGTAAAAGGATGTGATTATATAGCTGTGAGCATTGGAGCTAAGTGACTGTCTTTCAAATGAATGAATAACCCTGCATTTTATTTTTATTATTATGGGGTAAACTTATATAATATATATTATAGTTTTACTTATGACAACAAGGAGTATTCACCTTTATTGCAGAACTTGTCACTCTTCCCTGAGCTGACAATAATGCAGCTAAACCTGCTTTCAGACTGTATAGGGAGTGGGGCCAGGTGGAGACATGTCTGAAACGACTGCTTTTATTTACGCAGGTTGAACAAATTGTGTCTGCTGCCAAATTTGGAGACTTGATTGAATTCACCTACCCCATCGGATATTCACACTGGGCAGTGTATGATGAAGATGGATATGTTTTCCATTTTGCTGTTGCAGGTGAGGATAACATCCAGTAGATGACATAGATTTGGGTCATTTTAAGAAGAAAACAACTGAAAAATGATAAGGACAACATCACCTAACCAAACTAGGTATTGACTCGGGATGATGCCTATGGAGGAAGTTAGGATGTAGGAATTATTCAGGTATTGTGCAGAGCAGGTGTTGTGATGTAGATCGAGTTGCTCTGAAATTTCCTCCTGCAGGTTCATAAAATTTAGTAGTAGGGAAGGAGTTTTTTCTAATAAGGTACCCTTTAGAGAGACACTATAAGATTTAACTAATCTGGTATTTGCAAATTATCATTATGATTATGGCTATTATGATTATTATTATTTTGATCATTATGATTATTATTATTATTATTATTAAGTATAAATGTTATGTCATTAATAACAATAAGATTATTAATAATACGTAGAGTATTAAGATACTCTAATAGTGTAAATGTTAGTGAGTTGTTTTACATGTAGGTTACTGTGGTCCAGCTGCTCTTTTCCCAGAGGATGAGTGGTTGTTTATTGGAGGGATTTTCAGAATTAATTTAAGAGCTAAAAATTACACCGGACTTGAATTAACCACTCAGATCATTCAGGGCTAAAGCAGTTCCATAAAAGTAAGTTGAAGCTCATCCAACCAGGCTAATTGTAGACAGGTTCAGTTAGTCAAGATAAGTGCATGTGCATGCTATTCTAGAGCGGCCAGAGAGGCTGAACGTAGATCAAATCAATCCACTGTGTCCTGTCACTTGTCTGTTTACAGCTTGAATACTTGACTGTGTCGACTTTTTCTCCTCTAAACTGTTGTGTATGCTGTAATATAGTATATAAGTATTTTCTTTAATTTAAAAAAACATTTTTTAAATCATTTTATGTATTACATAATTGGAAAAAAGTGTCTTATGTTTAATATTTATTTGTGCATCCTAGTTTAAAATTCAATAATTGCTAAACTTTTTTGATGAACACAATGTGCTTGAAAAGGGCACAATTTGTATAATATATTCAATTATGTGTGTCTTTACTAAAAGCTATGGAGCCAACAGCAAACAATGAATGACTGGTGAAATATTCTGTGTATACATCTTACTGAATAAGGAAACGTGCATGAATGTTGGACATATAGTCGGCCCCTCTGTAAAAAAAAATGTGGCCCCTCTATGGCCCCTGATTTAGAAAAATTCAAGATCCGCCACTGGTAGGAACTAATAACAGTATATATAAATGTATAAAAGTAATACAGCTGCCATCAACAAAACTAGAGATGAAGGTGGGCCAAAAGTTCCTCATCAGTATTAGTGTCCCTGCACTGAGGGTGAGACCTCAGCAGTGCTCTGGGTTCGGATCTGTCCTGTGACCACCTCATCCTGTCTTCTCCCCTCCACATTTCATGTCCTATTCTCTTGTTATTTTGTCAAATATAAAAGGATAAATACCATGTAGGTCTGCATGTTTTCAGTTATCATTGTGTAATTCATTTTATTTATTATTCATTTAAGTTAAGTCTGGAAACTCAAATGTTCTTCCTGTTAATTAATTAGTAAAGTTTACTTAGTAAATTATGTATAAGGCTTGCACAATTCTATAAGTTTCAGGTCAACAAATGCCTTCAGAAGACCTAAAACCAAACCAACACTGCTACTGTAAAGTGTCTATCCTCAGCTTGATATAACTTCTTCTTCTGTGCCATAGAGCACCAGTGTTGTCCAACTATTAAAAACAAGTTTGTGAACTTGCTCACACATTCTTTTACCATGTAATGGTTAGTCATCAGTGTCATCATGTGATTAGTTGTTTTTTTGTAAACTGACATTGGTATAAATGTTTCTAGTTTCTCACTTGTTAATTTTAAAGTGTTGCATCTCAGTAAAGTACATTTTCCTATTCTTTAGATGAGGGGGAACTCATGACCAACGTACGTTATTACGTGCAAGCAGCGTTCCCTGCATGTGGGGACCTTCTCCTTGGGTTTACCAAGATCCGCCGAGTACCTCTTGGTGAGGTGAATGTCCCAAAAGGAGCCCACATCTTGATCAGTAATAACCGCCATGCCTTCACACCATCAGCACCTGAGGCTATGAGGCGGCGGCGCGATGCCCTTCTCGATCAGGAGTTCACATACCATCTTTTCAATCTGAACTGCGAGCACTTTGCCACTTTTGTGCGCTATGGAAAAGCTGTGTGCAACCAGGTATGAATATGGCATCTCTAAATATTTCTAAAATATTACTTATTTTTAAAATTAATTGATTTGACCAAATCAAAATAGTTTTCTTATAAAACATTCTTCTTGGTAGCATAGTAATTTTATTGTTTCGACTGAGTAACAACCTGCAATTTGGCCAAATCAGACCAATTAAACCATTTTACCCACAGTTTAACTATAATTATCTACAAGGCCTGATAAATGTCTTCATATCTTTACAACTTAAAGTGCTAATTAGACTACAACACTTGTTTTTTCTAAAACATAAGTATAAATCATGTTTGAACTCTGCTGCATTAATACTTATTAGGACCCTGCTGATCATTGATGACCACAAAGACACTGTTATTCTATCTTTTCTCCTATAGATCCCTGGGAGAACAAAGAATGAAGAGTGTGTGGGGGCAACCGAAACCTTCAACGACATTGTCGTCTCCAAACAAATGGATCGAGACCTTTTCCACTGAGCCTGCTGACTCTTATATTCCAATTCATGACATTAACTCAACTCATGGCCAGCAAGCTTTAAGTGGTATTAGAAACATGAACACACAATATTTACCATTTGTGCCATTTGGGGAATATTTCTGGGCAATGATGGTATATATGGTTTATATTTATAAAACATGAAGAGTGGGGCTGTAACTAACTTTTTTTTTACTTATAGATTAAACTGGCAAATATTTTCTAGAGAAATTTACCCATGGTTTTGTAAAATGCCAATTATAAATCCCAGAACCCAAAATGAGGTACTTATATTTTTCCAACCAATAGAACAAAAAGATTAAAATGATGTTATAATCAGTGTGAGCAGATTAATAAACCAAGGAAATGAACTGGTGTATGGTTGGTCACCGAGACAGAATCTCTGATGACAGCATTATTGTCATCATTTATTTTCCTTTTTATCTTTCTGTTGTCAGATAACAGAACTTATTACCAGGCTGCTGCACTGCAGGTCATTATTGTTTGATTCAGACAAAATAAAGTTAAATTTAAGTGACTGATGACAGCTGCACTTCAACAGTTGCCTAGGAACTCGTTACCATCTAAATGAGTTGCAAAAAAATGACAAAACAAGAAAAAAGTCATCGCGGATACAAGCGGCTGAAATGAGCTTCCTCCGCAGGGTGTCTGGGCTCACCCTTAGAGAGGGGGGGAGGGGCTCAGAGTGGAGCTGCTGCTCCTCCACATTGAGAGGAGTCAGCTGAGGTGGTTCGGGCATTTGGTTAGGATGCCCCCCGGACGCCTCCCTGGGGAGGTATTCCGGGCATGTCCCACTGGGAGGAGACCCCGGGGTTGACCCAGGACACGCTGGAGGAATTATATCTCTCGGCTGGCTTGGGAACGCTCGGTGTATCCTCTGAAGAGCTGGAAGAGGTGACTGGGGAGAGGGAGGTTTGGGCTTCTCTGCTGAGACTGCTGCCCCCGCGACCCGGACCCGGATAAGTGGAAGAAAATGGATGGATGACTGAGAAACCAATAGTGGATTAAATTTTAGATTTAGATTTACTGTTTAGCAGCATGTGGGAAAGGCTGGAGGAGGCAGGGTGTAGGCAGAGGGTTTCTTAAGTGTGTCTGAATTTCTTAAGAGCTGGATCTGAGGATATGTGGGCCACAAGGACTAAGTGGCTGAGGTAGAGGTCCTGGGCTCAAGAAGAGCAATATTAGTAAAATACAGCAATTTGAATACAAGAGACGGAAGAGTGCAAACATGAAGCACAAAACCAGTAAGGTCGATATATCACTTATCAATACTCAGACATGGAATAGTAGGAAAGCTGAGGTTCTTATACTGCAGGAAGATGAATGGATTGGAGTCAGGTGTGTGTGACCATGCCCACACACACACACACACACACACACACACACACACACACACACACACACACACACACACACACACACAAACCCAAAGAAACACAGGAGGAGACATGGAGAGAGAGACAGGGAAAAACACACTAGAAAAAACTATGGCTCTGTTCACACTTTCTGATTTTTTTTCCTTTACTGTTCACATTCATGTTTGTATCTGACATCAGTGTGAACAGATCTGTACCATGTCCCCACATGTACAACCAGCATGCTGATGAACAACACAAATGTCATTAGTTATCAAAATTAATAAAATAGTGCTGCAGGCATTCATTTCCTGCATTATTTGATGTGGTAACACTTGTATGCTAATGATCCACCAGCTCTTTAGGCTGTCAGCAAGAAGGCAAAAACAGGATCTGATTGATGCATTTTCCCATTAAAATTACAACCTCATGCCTCCCAGTTGTCGTTGCTGTGATCCTCCATATTTGAGTTTGTGCAGCATTTCTGACAAAACGGTGATGTGAGCGCGTTCAGGAGAAAAGCCACATGTAATCTGATGATGTCAGTGTTCACACTGCTGTCACATGAGCAGGAATCAGACACATATCTGTTCTTGCACGTTACTCAGACGGACAAATGTATTAGTTTATCATTTACTTCCATTAATGCTGCTCAGGGTCATCTCAGTCACTGGTCTTCCCCCTCTCCTCTCAAATGAGAGCCCACTGGTAGGAGAGCGAGTTACTCTGAGCTGTGGTGGAGCACTAACCCCAAACAAATGTTGGAATACTTTTCTGTCCAAATGTCATCAGTTTGCTGACAAAATGTTTCATTATTGTGTTTGAGGACACGGTTCAGATGGTTCAGTAAACCTAAAACTGCTGTAGTTTCTTTGTTCAGCAGCAAACCTGACCAGAGATGTGGCTACAAGGAGAGATGCTGTTCACTGTAATCTGATTAGGATATCAGACCAAAGACCTTGTTGTCATTTCTGTGCAGACAATTGTTCGCCTCTCATTGAAAATGAATGTCTGCCTTCTGATTCATTCATTCAGATGATAGATGGTAGATAGATGATAGATAGATGATAGATAGATGATAGATAGATAGATGATAGAGAGATAGATGATAGAGAGATGGTAGATAGATAGATGATAGATAGATAGATAGATAGATAGATAGATAGATAGATAGATAGACACTTTATGTCTGATGACATGTTTGAACCATCTGAATACTGTTTCTGCTCATAGTAGCCTACAGCTGACACTTCCCTCTTCCAACACACCTGACACTGCTGACAAGCTCTCATTTAGGCCTACTGGTGATATCCACATGGGAAGCCATCTCACATTCTTTAATCTCATTTTAAATGTAGTCAAACATTGTGTGGAAGAATGTAAATAATCCTATAGTGGATAACATTTTGTCTGGTTTCCCCCCTTTATTATTTTGTGTCTCGTTGGGATTCTACTGCCTTTCTTGTCAATATGATTTTACTTCTTTCCAAATTTCACATCCATAAATGTCATTTCACAGTGAAGAAGCCTCGATTCTCTGCTTTTATGAAGAAAATTGAACTCCACCTCAGAAAACAAAAAAAGACATTCAGACATTGAATATTTGCAATGCTTTTAAAGTTTTCATGTAGACCTGTTATCCTCTTATGTTTTTGTCTCATGTTCTTTTCTTTTAGTTATTTTTGTGTGTGTGTGTTTCTTAGATCCTGCCTGTGGACTGAGGGGTATGTAATGACTATGTGCTCTTCCAGTATGCATTAATGGCACAGTGTGTAAGATTAGAGTGGGGACCACATAAAATAATATCCAGCAATCAAAGTCTCCACACTGTAGCTCCCTTTTGTTTCTTTATTGACACCACAAAGTCTGTGATTACGGCTCCTCTGTTTACTCTGATTACTCCTGTCAGCAGAGTAAATGACGTAAACATGCAGTGTATGTGGCTCTATGCCAGTAAAGCTTTTTTCTTCTTCAAATATCTGTCAGCACGTATTCTTATGGTTTGTGCCAAGATTAGGTAAAAAACCATTTCTTTAAAATACATGTAGTTTGATCTTGCAGCAGATAATCATTATTTCTGTGCATGTGTGTATGTGACCTACACCAGCCCTCTTTTATTTGGAACTAATACCTATTTCTCATCAAAGAGGGCATGATCAACAATGTGTGAAACATAAAGACAAAACAAGACAAAGAAGGACGAGAGGACAGGCAGTAACACCAATGAGCTGTGACGTGGTTTGTGTTCCATGCACCCACAGCCAGCCCAGAGCCTAAAGAGTCCCAAGGACCGAATACAGAGCGGTGATGTTGACCTCAACACTGGCTCAGCAGCCACCGGTGGCCCCAATCAACACTGAGGATCGGGTCGTAGTAGATGCTGGTGTTTTGGGCCGAGATCATGCAGCAAAGCCCCCACCAGTGCACAGGACCCCCTCCAGGGTCCAACAGAAGCCAGATAGTCTGGACAGTCCCCCCGGCTGCGAGAACACCCTGGCAACAGAGTCCACAGCACCACAGGGGCCCAGGTACAACGAACATGCCCAGGGCACAGGAAGTTACCTGCTCAGCCCCGCCAGAGTGACCAGGACAGATCCAGGTCACATGCCTGAGTGAAACCGCGCCGGGGGAAGGGAAGCGCCATGCCCAGACAATGGGTGGTGATCACACGCATTACTGACTGTTGCTGTTCTCTCTCTCACCATACACAAAACCACTAATTTGCACAAAAATGATTTTTCTGTGTGGCTAAAGGGTGAATAAAGACATGTGAACCATTATTTGCCTTCGATATTTAATTGAACAGGATGGCATGACATTAAAAAAAAAATGCGTTTCTACTGTTGGTCAGTATATGTGGACAACTTAAACTCGCTTAAATGAAAAATTGCCTTCTACTCTTGAAACATCAAATATGGTCTCTTCAGTTGGGAGGAAGTAATATGAGGAACAAGTTCTGTAAAGCATGTGCTTTAAGCACATCAGATACATTCAAAACTGAAAGCGAACCTGAACCGTTATCCTAGGCCACAGCGTATTCCTGTTTTCTCTGTCCTTCTTTGAAGCACAGTTTCTTGCTCTGAAGGAAAATGCAGGGCTTTGAGTCGTTAAGGCGCAGTTTGCCCACTCAATGGGCGACATCTGTGGCGTCAGGAGGCTCTTCCTTTTCAGCTGGTAAGACCTCTCAACATATATGGACCACCTCGACGAGCATGTTCTCCTCTCGAGTTTCTGGACACCAAAGAGCATTAAGTTCCATCGCCGACCGTACCGCTCCATGTAAGACACCCGATTCATACATGTCTGCGTGATTTCTTCACTTTTCTCCACGTGTTTTTCAAGACAGATCTTTTCATTAATGGTTTTCAGTTCGATACGAACAGTTTCTACCATTTTTTCAATATTGTCGCTCCTGGAGTTTATAAGTTTGACCAAAAGTGTTTACAGTATCGTCAGATTTTAGAAAACTGTCAGAATTGGCCATAGAAAGTGTAGATTTTTTGGCAACTGTAGGCTTACTTGGATTGCAGGTAGTGGGGGAAACTCTTTTTCAACATCATCTTGCAGGGTGTCGTCCATCTTGTCGTAGTTGTGATCATTTGCGATGCCAGCTTTATCTCCCATGGTCTTTTTTGGCTTTTATTTTTCAAAACAAAGTCCTGTTCCTTTGTGTTGAGAAGTTTTATTTTAACAAAACCAAAATCTGTTAACTACTGGAAAAATGCATTCAAAAAGGTTCTGTGCTGAGAGCTCAATTGTATTCTGTCTTGTCACGCCGCCATCTTGTCCGGCCGCCTGTCTGTCTGAATGAAGTGCCCGGCGTTGTGGAATGGATGTGATGTTGTAGTAATATGTTCATGTGTGTGTCTTACCCAGGGGAATTTAATGATGCTGTAGCAACAGGAAGTCCATTATTTGAAGAGCAAGCACAAAAAATGACAGATAGTATGTCAGATGGCAGAATGCCAGCATAACTGTGAACACACACTCCGAGGTGATGTTGTGACACCTTGGTCTGGTCCAGTTTGAACGCACAGAAATGGGCACAGAGAAGGAAATTCATTTTGGTGCTGTTATGCAATGCCTGTCTTAAAGTTGCTAATGTTACCTTTAAAGTTCTCTAGCTGATTACTTATTGTGACTTTTTATTAGTAGTTTCATGATTAGATAGTAAATGATGCATCATCTCATGAAATACAAAATCTGAGAAATGGATTAGGACAGGTTGACTTTAGATTTTACTGAGACCATTTTCTAATTGATGATTACGACAGTGTTTTGCTATCACTCAGGAAAAACGGATGAGCATCTTGTTATTACGTCAACATTTTATCGCTATAAAGTGATGATTTCACATTATTACAACATTCAAACTCACCATGATATAACAAGGAACCTTTATTGATTTAAATTATGTTTTACTGTTTCATTCAGAGAGCGTTTGGATCAAAGATTTCTTCATTTTGATGGAAAATGTCACCAAAAATCGGTTCAAGAGACAAACAAACTTCATTTGTAGAGGTAATAAGCGTCTATGGCACTGCAAAACTACAACTCCCACAATGCCTTGTTGGCACATGATATCGACTTCACGTGACCCCGTTGAGAAAACAACATGGCGCACGTACAGACAACGAAATGTCTGAGTGGACTGTTGAACGGAATCGCTCAGAGAGTTTATTATAAGAACAGTGAGATCACGGAGAAGCTGCTGAAGGATGAGTTCTACCCGGAACTGTCCCCGGACGAGTTCAAGGCTCTACACGAGAAGATGAAAGGCCTGCTAAAGGTCAGACAACAGCTACATGCTAATGCTAGCCACGTCTTTCTCTGTGTTTCTATGGATAAAAACTAAAAACAGCTCTTTCATTTATATCCTAATGGGGGTCAGGATTAATCAGATGCTTGTTAAACAGTTTTTAAAGCTGCTTTCTAAAGGTTTCAGGTAAATGTATCGCTGATCAACCTCATTGATGAGTCTATTCCTGTGTGTCTCCGCTGTCGCCAGCAGAGGGCAGCACAACACCGGCTTGGCTCCAGTCTGAACTCAACTTCATTAAAAACAGAGATGAATTATACAAACACAAAATTAAACAACAATCACTGGAATTCAAATAACATAGAAGCCATTTTAAAATTAAAATATAAGACATTGAGAATTTTAGAGGTCCTAAAGTCCCCTGTAAGTAAATTGACTGAAGCAGAGTCACAACATGTAGATTTAAGACTGGAACTGTCCAGTGTTGTTTACAGTTCAGTTCAATCAATCATAGTGTCAATTGAATAAATCACAACAATAAAGAACACTAAGCTTGAGGTGGAGGAGATCATGTGATCACATGATTGTGTTTTGGTTTGTTTGTCTGCAAGATGTCTTGAATATTTGTCAAAGGATTTTTATTGAATTTGGTGAAGGGAGGGGTGGGCTAAAGAGGATCTGGATCTGGATGCAGATTCTGGATCATCATCATTGTGGAATAGGGCCCTCTTTAACATTTTGTAAACATGTTGAGAAACCCGACAGTACTCAGAGTGTGTACCTCAGCCAACACCTCTGTCACTGAAATGTGAACAATCAGAAAATAGTTTCCAGGCTACAGCAAAACAAAGTCCTGAAACAGGAGATAATCAGATGTTGTATTGTTGCACACGCTGTGGTGATGTCACCATGGTGATGTCACTTTACTCAGATCTGCTTCGTGCCAAATGAAGTCACACCACCCTGAAGAGCTACTCCTAACATCTGGAATCATTTGTTTATGATCAGTAGTTTATGAGTTTATGATTTTCCATAATGGAGGATCTGGATGAGTTTTTGTCTTGATATAATTTATTACCTTTTAATCTTGCAGACCTATAGATGGATACAGATCTGGATCATATTGTTCATAGTGGTTGAACATCATGACTTGTCCCTGTCTGGGTATTTTTATATTGATAAGCCGACTTTTTTTTTTATGATATTGGCAAAATGTTAAAATCCTCTGTCACATTGAAAGTGAAAAAGTGACCCAGAATCCACATCCGTACCCAGATCCGCCTCAAAATTGAGTCTACTCCTCTTTGGCCCAAGATCCACCCCTACAGAAAGTTTCATCAAGATCTAAGGAGAACTTTTCAAGATCTCTCACAGAAACAAACCAAAAAACAGACAAACATGGGTGATCACATGACCACCTCCAGCTGAAATCCTGCTCTGTGGTGAAGCTCAGCTCATCCTCTTCATCCTCTCATCCTCCATCTCTCAGTCAATCGCTGCAGCTGACATGGACCACGCCCAGCTGGAGGCCTTCCTCACAGCCCAGACCAGGAGGCAGGGTAGCGGTGGGGTGTCTGCAGAACAGGCCGCCGCCCTCTCTCGGTTCTGGAAGAGCCAGAGGGTGCGAGTGAGGGAGAGCTTGTTAGCTCAGAGCCGCTGGGAGCCGAGCCTCAGGGGCCTCACCTGGAGGGTGGACCTCCAGACAGCAGCCAGTTTGGGGGATGCAGCCCATAGCGGCCCAGTGGCCTTGATGGAGCTGGAGCTGGGCAGAGCCGGACAGGTGAGACTGACCTCCAGTGTTAGTTTGTTAGTATCACATTATTGTGGTTTGATAGTTAAACTTATTCTCCTGCAGAGTTTTGTGGGATCAACATTAGCTGCTGGTTGGTTCCAGTTCCTCACCTGGTTTCATTCACCTAAAACAGACCTGTGTAGCGGCCAATGGACTGGGTGGGCGTGTCATCTGTCACGTATGCAGCATCACCAGATGTTAGACTCCTGACATGAATCTGTAGTCTGTATGGATGTTTATGCATCATCAACAGTAGATCCCATTAATGACTGGTTTGAGTGGGAGAATCTGAACCTTAGATATCAGTAAATGATGGCAGCACACTGGCATGAACTGGTTTTGGGGATAGATTCCAGTCTGGAAGGAGGCCTGGCTCTGGATTTGATGGGCTTACTGGTGTGTTGTGGTCTCATGTGGTCTCAGTCTGGGTCCTGGGTGATTAATGAATGTTGTTGCCATGTTGTTTCATAGTTTAAAAAGCGCTGCTCGATGCAGATGTAAGGCATCACACCAGGCGCCGGTGCTGCTGTGTTATACGTCACTTGATACGTTGTTCCGACATTGTTTTGCTCAGTGTAAACAAACAAAAGGCAGCATAGAGACGGGTCTTTGACTTTATTGTCTGTCAGATCGATGAGTGTAACTGTGTTCTGACGTCTGACCTACAGCTGTGTCCACATCAGCTCCAGTTCCCTCGTCCTAACAGGAGACCCAACCAACCAGTCAGCTTGTTTGTTTGTTCCTCTGTATTTTATGGCCTCTGTTGACCATTTGTTCTTGTTGTTGTTGCATTAATCCTGTTGCACTACTCAAATCCATACTGATGACTTAACCCTTTGCCGTCTGGCCATAGACGATATGAAACCTGGATCATGTATCATCATGATTGATAGGTCGAAGGATTGTTTATATCTAATCATGTTGTTCTATTTTCATCTTCATAATACTAAATGTTGGAAGAAGAAATCAGGGAAAATGATATTATTCTGTTTGCTTTAGATGCCCCAGATGTCCCAAGTAGATTTCCCAGCGTATGTGTGTGTGTGTGTGTGTGTGTGTGTGTGTGTGTGTGTGTGTGTGTGTGTGTGTGTGTGTGTGTGTGTGTGTGTGTGTGTGTGTGTGTGTGTGTGTGTGTGTGTGTGTGTATGTGTGTGTCTGTGTGTGTGTGTGTGTGTGTGTGTGTGTATGTGTGTGTGTGTGTGTGTGTCTGTGTGTGTGTGTGTGTGTGTGTGTCTGTGTGTGTGTGTGTGTGTCTGTGTGTGTGTCTGTGTGTGTGTGTGTGTGTGTGTGTGTGTCTGTGTGTGTGTGTGTCTGTGTGTGTGTGTCTGTGTGTGTGTGTGTGTGTGTGTCTGTGTGTGTGTGTGTGTCTGTGTGTGTGTGTGTGTGTCTGTGTGTGTGTGTGTGTGTGTCTGTGTGTGTGTGTCTGTGTGTGTGTGTCTGTGTGTGTGTGTGTGTGTGTGTCTGTGTGTGTGTGTGTGTCTGTGTGTGTGTGTGTGTGTGTCTGTGTGTGTGTGTGTGTGTGTGTGTCTGTGTGTGTGTGTGTGTCTGTGTGTGTGTGTGTCTGTGTGTGTGTGTGTGTGTGTGTGTCTGTGTGTGTGTCTGTGTGTGTGTGTGTCTGTGTGTGTGTGTGTGTGTGTGTGTGTGTGTGTGTGTGTCTGTGTGTGTGTGTGTCTGTGTGTCTGTGTCTGTGTGTGTCTGTGTGTGTGTGTCTGTGTGTGTGTGTGTGTGTGTGTGTCTGTGTGTGTGTGTGTGTGTGTGTGTCTGTGTGTGTGTGTGTGTGTGTGTGTGTCTGTGTGTGTGTGTGTCTGTGTGTCTGTGTCTGTGTGTGTGTGTGTGTGTGTGTCTGTGTCTGTGTGTGTGTGTGTGTGTGTCTGTGTGTGTGTGTGTCTGTGTCTGTGTGTGTGTGTCTGTGTGTGTGTGTGTCTGTGTGTCTGTGTCTGTGTGTGTGTGTGTGTGTGTGTGTGTGTCTGTGTCTGTGTGTGTGTGTGTGTGTGTCTGTGTGTGTGTGTGTCTGTGTCTGTGTGTCTGTGTCTGTGTGTGTGTGTGTGTGTGTGTGTGTGTCTGTGTCTGTGTGTGTGTGTCTGTGTGTGTGTGTGTGTGTGTGTCTGTGTGTGTGTGTGTCTGTGTGTCTGTGTCTGTGTCTGTGTGTGTGTGTGTGTGTGTGTGTCTGTCACCGTCACCCAGATCTCCAGGCTGTCTGTCTGGAGAGTTCATCTGTCAAAGCTCCAGTTTGTAACACAGACTCTCTATTCAAGGTTTTACCCGACATCATGTCAGATATGAAGCTGAAAAAGTTTTTAAAAATGACTCACAATGTTAAAGAAAGTGGAAAAAGTAATCCTGGATCTGCCTCTTTATCTAGATCTGCACCAACATTTAATGGGGGTCTGTTCTGGTCAAAGACCATCTTCCCACCAAGTTTCATGGAAATGTGATCCGTAGTTTTTGCGTCATCCTGCTGACAAACAAACAGACATGGGTGAAAACAGCCTCCTTAGAATAAAATATGAAATAAGTATATCCTCTCCCAACCTTTTAGGATGGTCCAGTTGTTGGTGGACCCAGGCCGCTTAAGCCCACCCACGATGCTACACACACACATTTGATGGTTTTTGGGCTGCTGTGTACAGATAGCAAGAAAAAAACGCTACAGCAAAAAGTCTAGGAAAGCTTTTTCCATGTGTTTCGACACGCTGACATCAGTAGAGCCACTTCTCTGTCAAATGTAATAAACTAGTCTGTCCTGTTCACTGAAATACTCTGAACCCTAAATTTGAGTATAACGTGTCATAATGTCGTCTTCGCCTTCCTCAGGACTCAGAGTTTGTTTGTCTGGAGTTTGACGAGGCCAAAGTCAACCAGGTGCTGAAGAAGATGGCCGACATCCAGCAGAGCATCGACAGCGTCGTTCGCAGCACATAAGGCTTCTGTTTGGTCAGAGGGCAGAGAAGCAGTGAGGTGTGATTCTGACGGAGACGTCTGACCGACCGTCTCCTCCTGCGAGCTTCAGGATGGATCCAGAATGGCTTCTGCACCTGCCCACAGACGCTTCAATGTAAACACTGCAGTGTGATGTGAACGCTGTGAAAGGGTTGTTCACACCGAACTCAGAGTGAATCTTTAAGATGGAGTGGAGGCAGAGAGATTGTGGCGCAACCACACCAAGTTTAAAAAGGTGTAACTGGTTGTGACAAAAAATATCCAGTCTTTAAGTTCAAACAAATGAGTGGAAGTCGAATGCTTTTATCCCTTTTAGATCACATCTACGGTCATACTGTGCCTCTATTTACCTGTATGTGCTCAACAAAATTACAGAAAATCTACTTTGTATTTTAATATCAAAATCTAAAACAAAATACGAAGCCACCTTTTCTTCAGCTCAACCCAGGGCTGCACAACATATTTTTTCAGCTCCATGATCACAATTTGCTCATGTGCAATAGTCAAATGTTTGGACATGCAATGATGAATAAAGCAAATTAACTGAGACGCGTCATGCTACAGCTTTTTTGCTGCTTGATAAAAAAAAGAAAAACTCACCAGGTTCTCAGTTTCCATGACCGATCTACAGGAAAAGTCTGTTTTTTTTTAGATTGTCTATCTTCCACCACATAGATTCAGCATATAAATAAATAATATAACTGTGATGCACAAGCCCATTTGTGAAACATGTTAAATTTCTTTTTCCAACATGCCAATCTTCCTGTTCACTTGTCCATGCCACTGTCAGAAATGGTGGGACTAAACCAACTGTGGGAGAAGTCGGGAGATGTTTGGTTCTTAGAGGATAAACTTTTAAAGTGCTCAAAATGATGAGAATTATCACAAAGAAATATACCACAACACACGAACCAGTTTCAACCAATAATATCATGACATATACCCATCAGAGTTAGCATTAAGACTTCACGTCAGAAGGACACCGCTGGAGCCTTTCTGTACAAACACACAACTTTATAACTTGATTCACTGATTATATTTTACATCCCTCTGCCTGAACTATCTGTTTTAGGGAGTTTCCTGATGGTCTCGCTTGTTGCTGAGGCTAACCGCTAAATGTTGCTAACTGTATGGGGCTCAGGAACCAGTGAACGCGGCCGGACGGACACTGAACACAGCCTCTGAGATGAAGTGAGGTTCAGCTCGTACGGCGTCGAGACTCCAATAGATCCCAAACAGATTTTAAAAGACTGTGTTTAAACCCTTTTTATGATGAAGTCCTCTCTGTAGCCACTAAACAAAAACATGCAATCCGTCTGAGGAAGGTGCTCAAGATTAAACACGTGTTACATGTGCCGGAGAAAGCTCTGCTCACACACACTGACTGTTACAGCACCAAAAAGGTAACAGGTGTGACACAGCTTTCAGGTTAACACAGGTACACAGAGATCATGAGTTTTTGTTTTTTATGTAGCAGTGCATAAACACGTTTGAGTCTGTGCACCCTCCTCAAACAGGATGAATACTAACGCTGTTTTTTTGTAAATTTGTGATTTTTTTTTCCTCATATATTTACAATTTTTACCTGAAGAATATCCCATTTTTTTCGTAGAATTTTTTTTTTTTTTACCCTTTTCTTAAAAATTTGCTATTTTAGGGGTGCAGATAGCGCAGTGGTGCAGTCAGCGTGGGTTTGATTCCGACCCATGGCCCTTTGCCACATGACTTCCCCCCACTCTCTCTCCAACATTTCCTGTCCTCTTCGGCTGTCCTATCAATAAGATGAGAGGGTGAGCAGATGTTAAGGAGATCTGAGAGATATGGAGGTGTCAAATTGTGAATAGTCTTGAATGTGAGGAGCAAAATGTTAGTCAATTTAACAGGAAGCCAATGAAGCTGCTTAAGGACAGGAGTGATGTGTACTATGGAAGGGGTTCTGGTAATGATACGGGCTGCTGAATTCTGGATGAGCTGTAATTTATGGAGGAGTTTGTAAGGATGACCAGAGAGAATGAATAATCAATAGGGGAAGTGATGAGAGCATGGATGAGAATAGCAGTGCTGTTAGGTGAAAGGAACAGGTGAAGACAACTATCTATATATACATATATATATATATACATATATATATGTATATATATATACATATATATTATGTATATATATATATATATATTAATATATATATATATATATAACTTGTATAATTTCTGGAAAATTTCAGATTTTATTCTCATAGTTTTTTTCTCCGAATATCATCCCCCTCCATTTGCAATAGAAAACCTCTGAACAGCCATGTTTGTTTGATGTCACAGTGAGGATAGGGTTTGAGAGTCCACCTCAATCCACTCGTATACGTTGGCCTATGTGCCAAACACAACAGCAAGTCAGACATGACAGGAAAACATGACAGCATTGGTGAGACTTTTTTTTATTACTGAAAGGCAGCTAGATGATGAGAGAGTGCAGAGATTGTGAGTTGAACATGGGTTCAACCTCATGCACCACGTCGTTCTCTTAGAGGCTACAGAGAAGATTTCTTCTTAAAAAATGTGTGAATAACGTCTTCAGTTCAGTCTGGGATCTTCTGGGGACCTGGATTACACTGTAAGAGCTGTATGAAGTCATTTTATGTTGGTTTTTAAAAACTAGTCTCCATCTTCTTCAGGTGTTTAGCAGAATGCTGCAGCGCTGCATGTTTTACTGTGAAGCTCCAGAAATATTTTGTATTTTGTAAATTTCCCCACTGTGGGACTAATAAAGGGATATCTTATCTTATCTTATATATCTAAGGAACTTTCAATCAGCCTGGAGGTGAGTAAAAAAATCACTGAATTTTGATTTTTGGGTGAACTGCTCCTTTAAGAGATTATATAAAACACATTAATTTGTTCAGAGTTTTAATGTCTTGTGAGAGTCTGAATGCAACAACTCTCCACATCTATCCAGTGGGTTACATTCCTTAACAATTATTTATCATTAATAATATAATAAATATATCAAATATAAAATAAATGTTTCTGTGTTCAGATAGGACGCCATGTTACCTCAGTGGTGGATGTCATGTACATTTTATTAAAGTTTGGAGCATATAAACCTGGTTTATGCTCATTGTTGTCATCTGGTATTCTGTATATAAAACATTCTTACTCACAGATTTGTATTAAATTATTTACTTATATTTTTCTTTTTCTGATATCCTGAGACAAAGATCATTATTGTCGGACACTGATCAGTACAACAGTGATGATAACATAATATAAAGATAAGGTGTCAGCAGTGGGAGGGTAAAGCTTCAGGGTGTGAGACGTTTCTGTTTGTCCTCTTTACAAACTTTATCTGGTGACTTTTAGACGTGAAAACTGCTCATTAGGGATATCAGCAGACTTCAGTGTGAACGGGGTGGACTGACTTCAGATCAGCAATCTAAAACACATCACCTATCTACTTTTTATTGTGGGACTTTGATTTATTTCATAAATATAATAGTAATAAACTTTACAACCTATGTTTCTTGTCATGCTTGTAAATAAGAATAGTCTTTATTACCAAAGTGGAATGGAGATAACATGTCCCAGTAAAAACCAAATGCACCAATGCTGATGTCACATCCTGTTTCATCTCAAACCCAGCAGTGATAATCTGGTGCTGAGAGATCAGACGGAAGCCTGAAGGGTCACAAGTGTAACATCCACTAGATCCATCAGTCTGAGGTCTATAGCTGGAATTATATGTGCTCTTCAAATCTGGGGTGTTCCTCCTTCTCCCCATGATTTAAAATGAAGGTTTTGGTTTTATTATTTATATTTTGTATTTTATTATTATTTTTATAATTATAATGATTATTATTATTATTATTAGGGGTGAGGGACCACAGACCTCAGCAGGGGAGGAAGGTAGACCAACTGGACTTCTTGGAATTTTAGTTTAGTCTTAGTTAAATAGCCCTATAGTATGGCCCTCAGTAAAGACCATCTGTAAATTAAGGCCCAAAAGTCCCCTTTAATTCAACAAGCCTTTTCTAAAATCACACTCATACAGTAATTTAAGATTACTGCTTTTGTAACATCCAAACATTTAAATACGTATTTGCATCCGCACCAGACTGCAATCCCGAAAAATGCCAAATGTTTATTTAATTAAAGAAAATGTTGTAAAACGGCGTTGCAATGTTAAAGAAAGTGAAAATAAATACATTCTGGTTCTGCCCCTTTATCCGGATCTGCGCCAACATTTAATGTGTTTCGTTCTGGACCAAGACCAGTCCTTCCACAGATTTACTGGTTATTATGTAATCCTGCAGACAAACGTACAGGTGAGATCAGCAGCGCTTCGCTGCGGAGTCAAAGTCAACCTGAGGGCGGAGCCACAGCGTGCGTAACACACCGGAGAGACTCAGCCCGGTTCGGTCACCTTCTGCCTTCCTCCTGTCGCTGAACGGTCGGCGTGACTTCTCTGCACCGACGGATTGACAAAGACTCTGGCGTCTCAGTTTAACGAGGATTAAAGTTCCCTCCAGAAGAATGAGGAAGACGCGTCGGTTCAGGTGAACGAGCTGCTGACAGCCGCTGGATCTCCTTCAGAAGCCCACAGGTCAGTGTCGGTTTTACGGAATGTCTGCTGGAAAGAACAGAAAACCACTGGGAGTTGAATCTATGAGCAGGTCTAAAAGTGATCAACAGAAAGTTCCCTTTGACTTTGAGCTTGTAGTTACCTAGTTACCATAGTCTTACCTGGATGACATATTCATTCTTTATGATCCCATAAAACAGAAAGTTCCTGTAACCTTGGAAACATCAGAGAATATTTAAATGATTAATCTGCATCATGGATTCACTTTAAAATGTCCAGTCTTTAGATATTGGTTCAAATATCAACCTAAGGTTTTTTTTATGTTTTAAATGAAAAAAAATTACCATCTAATAAATATTCCATATAACTCAGTTGCACAGCTGCAGCACTGTGTCTAATTTTGTTAGAAGGTTAATTAACAGGGTTGACTGAGACTCCTCACTAGATGACAGCTCCTAGTGAACTCCTGCTTAGTTTAAAGGAACAGTCCTCCCAAAAATTTAAATTCAGTCATTAACTCCTCACCTCCTCAAACGAAAGTTGTTGTGGAAACAATCCTCAGCCATGCGGGAAGTGCGGCCGTTTTGTCACAGGCCCCGTTTACCAGACAATGGTTTTGCAAAAAAAAGAAACGTTTTTTCTTTGCCTTTCTAGAAAGATCCAAGTTCATACCAAAACATTGTGGAAATGATCCTTGTGCACACAGATCCGCAAAAGCTGATGATAACACTGTAGCATTCATGCCGGGTCAGTAGTTAGCTGTGTAAATGTAAATTGTCAAAATCGACACCACAGAATAAGATCACGTGTATTTGGCTGAAAACGTAGTAGCCGTGCAGGAAGATGGGTTGTGTCGTCACAGTTTTCAGAAGATTTTGTTTTGCCAGTTTACCCCACGACGGTAACGGTGGTGTTTTCAGAAAGCTACGCTCTGGAACCTGCTTTCAAAGGTTTGCATTTTTCAGGCCTCCAAAACACCAGTTTCACGTTTTATGCAAGAACCGTTGTCATAAACCGTTGCCCCAGTTTCAACTAAGTGTGCTTTGGACTGGTCATAATAAAAGGACCCTCTAAAATGTGCAGACTTTTATTGAGCACAGAAGGACGTCACATGACGAGGGTTACGAACGAGCAGGTTTTGATCACAGATTCTCCACAGAAGTAGAAGAAGAGCTCAGAAAAGCAGTCAGTATCTGATGTGACCACCATGTAGTTTAAACATCTCCTTCGCATAACCCCCTCACAGGTCTGTATAAAAGCTACTAAGGTGGAAATGTGTGTGTGTGTGTGTGTGTGTGTCTGTGTGAGAGAGAGATTGTCACTGGATGTGGTTTTAAGTGGGGGGTCGTTACAACACAACGCCGACCCCCAGCAGTAGGGATAGAAGGACCCAAACCACCACGGCACCCGACGGCCCCACAGAGCATGAGGGGCCGAGGCCAAGTGCCCCCTGGTGAACCACACGCCCACACCAAGGGAAAGCCAGCCAGGGGCCAAAGAGGGAGCGCCCCGGCCAAGACCTGCTCACAGAAGGACAGGAGGCGGCAGACCCCGGCCCGACCAGAGGCCAGCCCCTTCCCCAAAGTGTGAGCGGAACCCACAGTCCCAAGACCACGCCCAAACCCCTGGCACAAGGCCTGCCACGAAACAGAGAGGACAGAGCCCCCCCAATAACCATCCCCAAGGGGAGCAGGCCAAGGCCTCCACTGGGGGCCACAGATAGAGCTCCCACCGTCAGGGCCCGACCTACAGGGGGACGGGGGACAACATGCTCCAAGCCCAGCCAGAAGCTGACCTCCCCCAAGTGCGAGCAGGGCCTACTTCCCTGAAAACCCGCACACCCAGGACCTGCCCAGACTTCTGACACGGAGCCCACCACACACCAGGGAGGCCAGGCCCCCCCGACCATCACCCCAGAGGGAGCGGGACAACGCAAGTGACACCACGGGGGCAGGGCCGACTCCTCCCCCAAGGCCACTGACCCCCACCCATTCGGGTCCTCCCGTGTACATGATGTTGTGTGGACTTGAGTGTGTAGGTAGGTGTGTGCATGTGTAGTAAGGTGGATATGTGGTATGTGATCAAAATTGGGGGCAGTTGGGATATGGACCCCCGACTGCAAGCCCTCAGTGTCTATGGTGCGGTTAAAATTGGAGGGTGGTCAGTCTCGCCGAGTAGGATGGATGGTGAAGACACAATAAAGCAGCCCCACTCGCCCGGCACCATATCCACCCCCCAAGGTCTTCGGGTGTATGTAATGAGACACAACAGAGCAGGGAGGGGGCAAAGGCCCCAAAGGGCGAGGCACAACTTGCCCTGCCCCATGGTGCCAGCTTCCCAACTGGCACCTACACTCATCCCCACCATCAGCCCCCCCAGTCAGGGAGGAGACAGGCCTACTCAGCCCAGGGGGCTATGCCAGAACCCCCCGGACCATCACCGGAGCCACAGAATCACCGGAGCCACAGACCCACCCACACCCAGGAGGCAGACCAGCCCCGGGCATGTCCAGGGCCCACCAACCCCAATCCTTTATGCAACCAGTGCAATGCAAGCAGATGTTTGAATGTGTAAGACCCATTCTGAAAATCCTTTGTCTTGTGTAATGCGTTCTATGAAGACTTTTGTACTGTATGAGCTGTAGGTTGGGGTATTTGGTCATGTTAAAGGTATTACAACAGACTTGCACCCAGAAATTTTGGTCTGGACTGATATATAAATCTGTCTCCCACTTGGAAGTCGGGAGAGAAACTGTGCTTCTGTTTTGGCCAGTAATATATATATTTTGGAGAACAATGTGGGGAACGAGAGGTTCAGAAAATCTTTAACCCTTGAAGGTAGTTTTAGGTCCAGTTGCCTTAGTCTGAGTCTCACCTAGATTATGGATTTAAGTTGTTTAAGTTATTCAAGAAAATTCTTACTGCTGATTCCATGTTTTGACACCACTTCTTGAAATGGGGTGAAGTTACTACCTTGGATGATATGTTCCAGATGTCTTACCCCCTTATCATACCAAGATGAGAAGTTAAGGATTGTTGCAGATTGGCGTGAGTCTGCATGGGATAAGTGAAGACTAGTTATTTTAAGAAATTCCCACCAGGCTGTCAGGGAGGTGCTTATATTAATGCTTGTAAAGCAGCTGTGTTGTTTGATAGTGGGGCTGATGAATGGCAGGTCTGACATTTGGATTCCATCCCAGTGGATTGGGTTTGATCCATTTTAAGATATATTACAGTCTGTTGGCAAGGAAATAATGAAAAAAATATAGTAGTTCTAACCCACCATGATCTCTTTTTTGAAGTGTATTTAAATGAATACGTGGTGATTTGTTCTTCCATAGAAATTTGGAGATGCTAGAGTCTAGTGTCTTAAACCAAACAGAAGATGGTTGAGTCAGGATCATTGAGAACAGATAATTAATTTTTGGGAGGATCATCATTTTAATTGTCGCGACTCTTCCCATGAGTGATATGGGCAAAGTCCTCCACCGCATGAGGTCGTCCTCTATCGATTTGAGAAGTGGGGTGTAGTTTTGTCATGTCAGGTCTGACAGCCTGGTGGAAATATTGATACCTAGTTATCTGATGTTTCCTGAATGTAGCGGAGTGGATGATGTACTCTGGAAATCAGAATTGATGGGTAGTACAGTGGATTTGGTCCAATTAACAGAGTAGTCTGAGATGGATGAGAAATTGTCTGTAAGTGTAGTTGTTTCAGAAAGAGAAGTTTGTGAGTTTCGAGGGAAAAGTAATACATCAACAGCATAAAGGCTTATCTTACATATATCTTATCACATATTTGCTGTTTGAATCCCTTCAATATTTTTATTCTTGGTGGATTGCAGCTGCTAATGGTTCAATAAATATGGCAAAATGCGAAGGGGAGAGTGGACAGCCCTGCCTGGTGCCACTTTTAAGACTGAAGCTGAATGAGGTTCTGCACCAATCAGGAAACAGCAGCCAAGAAGGAGGAGGGACAGCTCAGCGACCAGGAGCCAATCACCAAAGGGGGACCACACAGTGATTATCCTCGGTGATCTGCAATTAAAGGAATGAGACGCAACGGGGAAACGGCTGCGGCTGTTACAGAACTAATGAGGACATTTGACACAGGACTAAGACTAAATTAAAGTTACATTAACAACTGTAGTGTGGTCCATATTACTCAATAATGCATTATAAACATATATAAACACTTGAACTTAAGATTCATTAGTCACAGCTTCATTAATGCATAATTCAATATGAAAGCCTCATAATTCATTATAGATGTGTAAGTGTAGTATGCAGTATGCTAATAACGTGGAGATGCATAGCTCTGTATATGTACTGAAGACACAAAAAATAAGACTACAGGTTAGTTTTGTAATACCACTACAAAACTTCCCCAGTTGATTTCTTATATTAGACAATTATTTCTTTATATTACAAGTGTTTCTTTGTGTTTAAATATACCTGTGATGATGTCTAAATATCATTTTGATACATTTTCTTCTAAATGGATGTTTTCTCTCCACTATTAGGCCAGAACTGACTGCCTAGTGCATTTATTCTGTGTGTGCATTCAACACACAATGACAAAGGCTGCTCCAATAAACTGGCGTCACGTGCAGCCTGAATTGAAAACCTGTGATTCCCGTCTGTCATTGAGGGAAGAGGAGGAGGGAGTGAGGAGGGCATGAGGAACAATGTTCTTACAGGATTACAGATGAAAAATGTGGCCAGTTTGAGTCTGAAACCAAACGGAGGGAAATCCAGCTTCCCGTTGACCTGCTGTACCACATTCTTCTTACCAAGGGTCGACCCAGCTATCTCCATGTTTCCAAATGCCCCATTTTATTCAGGGTTTGTTGTAAGTCTGAGGTCATGATGGAGCAGATTTCAGCCTATTTCTGATGATTTCAGTGATTTTCTTCATGTGTTGTTCTTTGTGTAGATGCAGAGGGGAGGCAACATGCCTGGGGTCCGCAGAAAAGGGAACATGTTCTGGGTGATGATGATGTTCAGCATCTTCGTCTGCCTTCTGATTGGCGTTTCATGGAATATTAGGCGGAGCAGAAGTGGCCACCAGAAGGTTCACATCCCATCCAAGAGGTTTTGGCGCCAACATGTTCCGAGCAAATCCTTCTGGAACAAGGAGCAGCAGCGCTTGGACTTCATTTACAACCCCATGTTCAGCTCTGTGCTTTCCAGTGATTCTCTCATCGAGCTGCCGGATTGGCTGAACGACACCGGTCCGCTTGACCCCTGTGAACCGGACTACAGAGTCCCCAAACAAATCCTGGACTACAACACCCTGCCGCAGTGCTTCCAGGATTTTCTTTTGCACATGCGCTGCAGGACATACCCCCTGCTGATAAGTCAGCCACATGTTTGTGATAAGAAACCTTTTCTACTGCTGGTGGTAAAGTCACTCACCCCACATTTTGACCGGCGGCAGGCCATTCGTGAAACATGGGGACGTGTGGGCATCTTTGCCAATCGGACCGTAGCGACAGTGTTCCTGCTAGGCAACACCTTGCAGATGGATCATTTCCCAAATTTGGGGGGATTGCTGCGCCACGAGGCGAAGCTCCACAAAGACCTCCTCCTGTGGAACTACAGGGACACCTTTTTCAACCTCACCCTGAAAGAGGTCCTCTTCCTGGAGTGGTTCAGCCAGAAATGTCCCCTCGCCCAGTACGTCCTAAAGGGTGACGACGACGTCTTTGTCAACACCCTCCAAATTCTTGACTTTCTGGAAAACCTGCCGGAGAAAAAAGTCAAGGATTTGTTCATAGGTGATGTCATCAGTAATGCCACACCACACCGAGACAAGACGCTGAAGTACTTTGTCCCGGAGAGTGTTTTTGTAGGCGAATATCCAACTTACGCCGGAGGTGGAGGGTATCTGTACTCTGGGGACTTGGCGCTACGCCTTTACAACATATCTCAACAGGTAGTCTTGTATCCCATTGACGATGTGTACACAGGGATGTGTCTGAAGAAGCTGGGCCTGGTTCCTGAGAAGCACAAAGGCTTCAAGACGTTTGACATTGAGGAGAAGTACAGGGACAACCCCTGCATCTACAGGAACCTGATGCTGGTTCACAGCCGGACGCCAAAGGAGATGTTGACCATCTGGCCTTGGATTATCAACCCCGAGCTGGACTGCCAGTGAACCTTTGTTCCACGTTTGTTCTCACTGTTGACATTTTAATCGTGTTAAAACCTCAAGTCCAAGCAAGACCTCTTTTAGTGTTTTTAATTAGACCAAATGATTTAATACCACTGCCAAGGAGGTTGTTTTCTCCTCTGTCCCTTTGTTTGTTAGTTTGTCAGAGGGTTTTCCATCAAATGTGTTGGAAAGACGGGCTTGTAAAGAACCCTGATTAGATTTTGGTGAGGATACTTTTCCATGAAACTTAATGAAGGGGTGGGGCTCGGACCAGGCAACTGAACAGACCTGTAGGAGGATTGTTCAACCTTGGTGGAGTTTTGTGCTCTGTTGAGTGTTATTTTACTGTTGTTTGTTAATTGTTTTCTCCTCTACAAGCTGTATGTAGAAGAACACTTGTGGTGACTGGAACCCGAATTTAAAGGGTTCTGCATAAAGAGATACTTTATCCATCACTAATATCAATTTACAATAACAATATAATTTCATTTGTTTAACTGTGAAATTTGGGTGAGGTTAAATGTTTATTTAATTGGTGTGGACCTATTACAATAATTACAATAACCCAGCCTTGAAGTAACAAATGCATGCAATCCTACAAGTTATCAGTTATCGTCTACAATCAGGTTAGTTAATGATACATAGATGAAGTAAACCGAGCTCCCAGTGGAGAACACAAAGGTTCTCTTCTACCTGTCACAGATCGCAGTATCAGCAGCTGAAGCTCCTAGAAATCAGGACAGAGCTACACGCCCTGTGGATTGCTGACTGCCACCTATAGGTAGCTGAGATGATGTTCAACTTTGTTTTACATAAAAATAAGTGAGTGGTTTTCATTATACCAAATATGTTGTCTTATTATTGTCCTGCAGTGTTTTTCTTACAAATATATCTATTTTCATATGAATAAATCTTTTTAACTGAACAGTATGTGTGGTTTTTAATCAAGGGTGAAACTGTTTTCTGATTGTTCAGGTTTTTGGTGTTGGCTGAGTTTAATGCACTCTTAGTCCCTACAGAGAGTAAACAGATCCATTGGGTTCTGATACCGGAGTGCTTTCTACTTATTTAAATCCTCCTTTCGACATACGAAAGACTAGAACGTCACTCAGCAGAGCTCATACCTCTACCAACAGTCCCCTTCAATTCAACCCAGCTTTATCAAAAATCACACTCAGAGCCATGTAACCCATGAAAACATGTTTAAATCTGGTGGATCCAGATTATTATTTGGCTCTGCACCAAATGTCCACCTCCTCATTATGCCTGATTCATTTTTATCGACTTTCAGGCATTATTACCTGAGAAATTAGAGAAAATGTTGAAAAATGCTCTAATGATGACAGCAAAAAAAGATAAGTCTGCTACTTATTTATGCCTAACTTTAGAATTAATAATGGTATAGATCTAAATAAGGTGTCTATGGATAGGTGTAAATGAGTTCTAAAACATATCAACAAATCAGAATTCTAGCTAAATCTTTTCTACATGGAAATGAGCAAAAACCTCAGTGTGACGTAGGTATAGAAAATAATCATCTATTTTTTAACTTTATTTCAAATGGCTTTAAATTGCTGCTGAAATGGTTGAAATTTGTAATTTTTTGTTAAGTATCTTTAAAATGTCTGTTTTCTTCATCAAATGAGACGTTGTGATATTTTAGTATTTTAAAAGCAGAACAGGAGGAGTTAGGAGGAAAGGAACAGTGACAAGGAAAGGTCTGTAATACACTGTAGACAGGTTATTTGCAAAAAATAGACTGGTTCTGTACAAATATTTAATGTTGATAGTATAATAATACTCTTAATTGATACCATGTGTTTATAAATGTCTACTGTATATTGGTTATGTTTATCCCCTGTGTTTATCAGTGGGGACCAGGGTCATCAAATTCATTGATTATCTAAAAATACAAGTCATCTGTAATAGGAAAATAAAGAAATTATTTTTATTGTTATTATTGTTATTATTTAATTAACCAAACATTGATTATTATTATTCATTATTATTATTATTATTGTTAAATTAACTAAACATATTAATTATTATTATTCATTATTATGAATAATAATAAATTGACTAAACATATTGATTATTATTATTCATTATTATTATTATTATTAAATTAACTAAACATACTAATTATTAATTATTTTATTCATTAACATTATTATTATTATTAATAAATTAACTAAACATCTTCATTATTATTATTCATTATTATTATAATATTATTATTAAGTTAACTAAACATACTAACTATTATTAATTATTTTTATTCATTAATATTATTATAAATAAATTAACTAAACATAATGATTATTATTATTCATTATTATTATTATTATTATTAAATTAACTAAACATACTAATTGTTATTATTTATTTTTATTCATTAATATTATTATTATTATTATTGATGGGCAGTGTTGTAGATATATAACATACATTTATGATCTTCATAAATTTAAAAGGGATTTCTCATTACCATTTAGATCATCTGTGTCATTTGTGTTTATGATGTGTGTTTTCTACTGCTGCAAATAAATGTGTTAAGAGAGGAAGAAAAAAGAGCAGATATAAAATATGACAGCGCCCTCTGGTGGAAACATGCGACACTGACGCCCAGCAGGAGCGTCAATCAGCTACTTGATGATTCTCAGCTGCTCACAGACAAAAACAAAACAGCTGTTTAAGATAAGCTGTGAGGCTCAACCAGACTTTGACACGTTTAAGTAATTTAACAATGTTTGGTAATAAAATGATGAGAAGGAGCAGCTTTAGCGTTAAAAGTCTGCTTCTTCTCTTTGTGCTGATGCTTGGGACCTGCTGTGACTCACAGGTGAGCTGCCGTCCTGTTTGGGTTGAATGCCTTAAACTGGTGGGGGATAATTGTTTTTCTGTTTGTAGGTGACCAGAGAAGAAGCCAACGATCCTCCAGGTCAGTGTGTTCTGATGGGGGGTTTAAGTGTGAATGTGCATCAGGATTAATGTTAATAATGAATTGGTTCTATTTTTAGAAAAGCATCAGTTAAAGAGTCTCAAACCTTTTTCTCAACATCAGTATTCACCATGATGTTGGTATTAAGATTGATAATGTAGATTTCTCTCTGTACATTTGGTAGCCTTAACTTTTTTTTTTTAAAGATAAATAAAAGCATTATTTAGAAATAAATGACAATGTGACAAAAAAATCCCAGAAACATTTAGTATCTGTTAAACTCATTGATTTTTGCAATTTGTCAGTATGATTTTTAATGCCTTCAATCACATTCATCTCTCTGTACTTTACTCCTTCTTTAATAGTAAATAAAATAAATAAAAACACTTTGAAATTAAAATAAAATAATAAACTAAAAATAATAAATTAAAACAGTAATTCTGGTGATGGTCTGTTGGCTATTTGTCAGTGAATGTATCACAGCCATATTTAGAGAGAGCCCCACTAAAAACATATCAATGAAAGTGAGACACACTGTTGGACTGGACAACATGTTCCTTCACCGTCATGAATGCTCAAACCAGAGGCGTCGCAAGACCCGTTTTACTGGGGCACATGTTTTTAAACTGGTCCCTGCAGATTCAGTTTTATTAGGGCCACATTGAGAGAAAAAAGATTTCGAGAATAAAGTTGAAATATTATGAGAAAATATGTAATAATAAATTTAAAATCTAAATTTAATGATAACATGGAGCATCTCATCAAAATATACTTTAGTAAAGGTTTGACAAATGAATAAATAATGAAAGTTTTGGCACATCAACACCACATTATGATATATTATTATAAATATCAGGACTTTTAAAAAATCTTCTGAAGAAAGAGCCAGACACATGGGAGGAAATCACCTCTAAGTGGAGGAAGAGATGGCAGATAGAGGTTGACTGCAGGGATATCGATGCTTATTAAAACGTGAAATTACGACTTTATTCTCAATATGGCTTTTTTGTAAAATTACAGCTTAATGTTTGTAATATTATGACATTTCTTCATTCACATAATACTACACCTTTCTTCTTCTAATATGTTGACTTTATTCTCAAGATCTCTGACTTGTTTATTTCTTTTTTTAGTGTGACCCTAATACGCTGTTGCACATTATCCATAAATTCAGATCTGTTCAGTCTGATTTGTGCTGAAACAAAGTGAAGCCAGTCATGACCCAGAAGGTTGGAAACAAACCTAAACACAACCACAATCACCAGAATAAATGTCGGCATGTTGTTTTTTATATTTCACTATGATGTGGTTAAAGTCTGGTCATATCTACATATTACACCACTGCCCTTCACCTGATGAGGTCAGCTCATATCCATGTAATCTGAAGATAATATCACACATACTGTAGAAATGATACATAACAAATTTACCATATCGGTGGTTTCCAGATTCGATGCCAACATCCTGGTGATTAGCTAAACCTTGGAGAAGCTCTGGGAAATTAATGTAAAATACACTAAACTTGTATTTAATGAGCTGAAACCATAAACCCACTGGGATGTGTCTCTACGGTTGATCTGGTTCTTCCTCAGATGGGGACCATGGGGCCTTCTTCGCCCTGCGGAGCTGCCACCAGCTGCTTCACGGCAACACCGGAGAGTTTTTCTCCCCGGACTACCTGTGCTCCAACCCGCCTCTCTGGTGCAACTGGACCATTCAGGTGGATCCTGGAAAGAGGGTCCATCTCCACCTGGAGGACCTGACCCCCGATGATGCCTGCCACCTCAAACAGGACCAGGTCCACGTGGACGATCCTGCCGGAAACGTCAGGGGTCACAACATTCTGCACAAGTGCTGGCGAGAGGTCAAGTACACCTCCTCCTCCAACACTCTGTATGTGGTGCTGCTGATCGGCGGTTGGCCCAGCCTGCACTACAGGGGCTTCTATGGCCGCTACCAGGCCTTCGGACCACCGGTGGTTTACAACCCTCAGGAAGGAATCGCAGACAGGAGCAGGGATTCGGATCCATCTCTCAGACTCATGGGATCGGTTGTGAACGGTGAACAGTTGGAGGTTCTGCAGCATCCGTCACCAGAATCTTCTGACCACATGTTTGATTATTATGATCAACCTTCAGCCATGATGGCTGAGCTGCCCTTGGAGCCCGAGGAGGAGGAGGAGGCCGCCGACACTGAGGTGAGCAGGAATCAAACCATCATCTCTAGCACCGCTAACAGCAACTCTTCATACATGTAGCTGCGTTTAAAGCGATGATATTTATTTAATCATCCTGATTCCAAATTAAAGATACAGTTCACCCAAAAATCGGCTCACGTTCAACCTGCTGCAAAGTCAGGTGAGTTGCTCAGTCCTGAAACATTTCTGGAGCTTCACAGTAAAGCAGCATTCTTCTAAACAACTGAAGAAGATGGAGACTAGTTTAAAAAATGACACAATAATTGCATGAAGATGGTCGAATGTCTGACCGGACTCATTCCTGTTGTACCAGACCAAGAGCGGCTGCAGCAGCAAACAATCTGTTAATTATTCATTTATTTTAAAGTTATTTGCATACAGTCTGTCCTTAAGGCTCATTGTGTTTGTGTATTTCTTTGTTTTTTCCTTTATACCCAGATTATTATGTTCCTCTGATAAAATTTTGTTGCTGTGACATCAGAAGACTCACCGTTACGCAGACATGCTGCACAGTGAGCTGTGAGGATGGCTCAGAATCCACTTCTACTAATAAATAACAGACCATCCCCAGGTTAATGCAGAAGAAATACCATGAAACCAACTTATTTCTAGGACCTGCTCTTCAGCTGGTTTTTCTCATTATAGACCTTTTAACTAATATCATATCATCCAGTGTCATTTGTAACCTTTTCAGTATTTAATTTTGCTCGTCATACTTTGAAAGTCTTCTGTCCACCATCTTCATTCAGGTGGATGACATCCACCATCCTGCCTCCAACAGCCATGTCTACCCATTCACAGCCGCACCCACAGTGCCGGCATCCACACCGGGGACCTCTCAATCAGACAGAGGTGCCACTGAAACCCCTTCGGACCCGTCGGTGTCAGACGTTGATCCTCCACAGGAACTACGTGACGGCCCCAGAGCCACCGCCCGCCCCCCGACAGCCATACGAAGGAATGTGGAGGAAGCTCCAGCCCATCGAGAAGATGAGAGCGGCACACAGAGCCTGACGGAGGAGGAGAGGTCGGCAGATGGTGGGAACAGGATGGAAGAACCAGAACCAGAGGGGGCTGAACAGACTCCTCTTCAGCCCAACATGGTGGAGCTGTTGTCGGACCACAGAGGGAACTGTGAGTACATTTGTGTTTGACTTCATGACGTATTGATGCAGTCAGATGTACTGTTATAGTTGATAACTGGATTATTGAGAATGTTGATGCAAGAGACGTGAAAAGCCTCCTCACTGCCACGCTTGTGGAGCTTCACAGTAAAACAGCATTCCAGCGTTCTCTGAAGAAGATGGAGACTAGATTTTAAAAAGGTAAAATCATTCCATACAGCTCCTATAACGTCATCCACGTCTCCAGAAACCCCAAAATCCTAAATGGATTACGTCAAAACTAGTCTCATCATCTTCAGGTGTTTAGGACTCAGAAACTTCACCTGATTTCCATCAACATGGAGGTGAATTAATGATGGCTGACTTTTTGTTATTGAGTGAAATGTTCCTTCAGATAAAAAGTCCTTTTAATATCAGAGTTCTCAGAGTTCCAGCTGAAGAATAAAACACGACAGCAAATAACAAAACAAGAAAACAAGATACTGACTGTTTTCAGTGTCACCAGTGATGTCATGTTTTCTGATTTGCTTTTATGTTTTGCACTTCAGGGAACAGGACTGTTTAGAGTGGAGAGGGATTATATTCTGAGGAAAGAGTGAGATTAAAGTTGTGAATTTACAAGAAAAAAATATTCTCTTAAATCAAAATGCTAAATTTCTGAGAAAAAAATTATAAATGTACAATTTCCAGGAAGAAATGTTGATATTTTCTGATATTAAAATACTAAATATTTAAGAAAAACACAAATGTAGGAGAAAAAATATTGACAAAAGACTGAACTGAGATTTAATTGGAAAATAAATTAACAATATAAAAACTCACAAATGTACAAGAAAGAAATGTAGAAAAATCTTTTTTTAAGTTTTATGAGCAAAAAATAATCACATTCATGGAAAGAATAAGATGAGAAATAACTGACCAGACTCATCACATGACAGATGCTGCTGCTCGGCGTTCAGTCATTGTGTTATTTTGATGGTCATAGTCATATTAACCAAACAGGAGAGGAGGAGGAAACAAAAAGCTCTGAAGAAGGATGGAAATAATTAATCAGACTGAACATTTAATCGGAAGCATTCAAATCTTATGTATGGAACAGTATGGAGGTCCTCGAAGTGGATGCTGCATTCAGGGACCCACCAGTCTGAGTTGTTCCACTGATGACACAGAGAAAACTGAGTTTCCTGTTTTTAACCAAATGGAGACAAAAATGAAAAATCTCTCAAACTTCGTCTTCCTCTTGTTAACGATCAGTAAATGTGACTCCTCTCCATCAGAGCTCATTTTTAAAATATGAGAAGTGGGTGCAGTAATGCGTTCAAGTTCCATGAATGCTAATTAAAATAACGTTCTCTCTTTTAGTCAACATGAACAATCACTCTGAAAGTCCACATGTTCCTGGTGGTGAGTATCGGATTAATAAAACTATTACTTTTGTATCCTAATTGTAATCCACATTTCTCTATTTGGATTAAATGCTATTTAATTTAACTGATGTTTTAATGTGATCAGATGTCAGATGTATGTATTGCTGTTATCTCCACTATAAAGTGTGCTGATTATTCTAATTCTTGTCCCGTTGATTCTTCGTTCCGGTACTTTGTGGTCTCTGACAGATCACCTGTTTGAAGTGGCTGTTGAGATGAATTTCAGTCAGGATTTAGACGAGTCCTGGGAAAACCTGTCCAGGTCTCTGATGCTGTCAGTGAAGGCTCTGGTATGTTGATGAAAACTAAACATTGAAGGGTAACTTCTGTATTTCTCAACCTGTGGGTTAAACTATGAAGCAGCAAAACACAAAACCGCAGTGAGATGATGAGCATCACAACGGACTCTCTGTATGTTCCCAAAAAAGGGGCGCTGGCTGATTCTCTGATGCACCTGAACACATCATCAGTGATGTGCCCAGGTTACCCAGTTTCCTCTGCAGCCTCTGTTGATGACCAGCTGCTCATATTTGGACCTCTTCCTTTCCTCCCTCCTCCATGCCATCCTCCCACGACACTGTCAGCTCCATGATGATGGTTTTGACTCCTCTTCTGCACAAAATGGACCAATTACATGCTGCCTGCTTACCTTAAAATAATAAATCTATGAGAATAAAAACGATTACAGCAGGAACCAATCCTCTTCTGTACTGCCTCAATATCATCAACTGAATGCATGTTTAAAAACAGATTTGTTGCATACAGTTTGTGCTGCTTCATTTGGTTACATGGTTAACTCAGCTGGTTTGCATAATAACGTATATCCTCAGCCGAGAGTCTATATACCACTCATAGGGAATGAAAGGCAAGTAGTTATTGACAACTTTAATGTTTGAACACAACCTCCTCCGGATCAGTTTAGATGTGCAGCATCAGTTACCATGGTGATCTAGCCATCTTTGTGACGTGTGCTTTAGGCTCAACATACCTGCCTAACCCAATAATCTTTTCCAATAAACCCCACATGTATTTGTGACTAATGGGGACGACAATGTTTGAAATTGGTTGAACAAGCTGCATTGGAGGCTATAGTTCAGCATCAACTGTTTTTGCCGTTCAAACGTGTCAGAAAAACAAAATAAAACTCACTAAAACCACCTCAGCTCATCTTTCCAGTGTTCTAACAACCACCAAGCCTGCTTTGGTTGAAATAAACCTTAAATCATGGTGTTGGATCTGAAACTATGAAGAAGATGGAGCAGATATCGGTGAGGCAGCAGGAGAAACGAGGATTTATTTTGACTGAACCAGAGTTGATGATCATTGGAACCAAGGAAGATTTTAGTAAGTTTTGTTGAGTTAGAATGAAGTGTGTTTCAGGATGATAAAATGATTAGTGGAGGTGACTAAAGGCGAGGAGAGGAAGCGGTGACGTCTAACTTTAGGTCTTGTATCAAACAGACATGACTGTTCCTCAATGACTCTGTGAGGTGGTTCCCTCTTTCCTCCGTCTAAACTACGCCATTTTGACCACAACGTGCTGATTGGCTGTTGAAGCGGATGATGTGGCTGCCAGCCACTGATGACTTGATGAGCTGAGCTGCAGGCGATGTCGTCACGCAGCCTGAGTCGAGCCAAGACGAGTCAGTTCACAACTTCTCCCTAAAGGCACTGAAACGGTTTCATCTTTGGTTTTAGACACAAAAACGTGTTAATGGGGTCCAGGTTGAAAAATACAGAAGTTACACTTTAAAGGTGCTACATGTAGAGTTGTTGCTGATACCTGAAGACGCGCTGACATTGTTTCCACAGATCGGTGAGCAGCTGAAGGCTCTGAGCATCCCTCTGTCCATGTCTTCTAAAAGGATGAAGAGGTCGGTATCATCGAGCACCAAGTTGACCAAGTGCAGCTAAAGTCAGGCTTTAAAACTCACTTCAATCTCAAAATCTTACGTATATTGAATGTTTTCTCCTTCACTCAGTCCCTCGACTGCTTCAAGAGATAAAATCTGAATTCAGGCTCCACTTCCTGGTTGTACTGGGATCTGTCTGTAGCTGCTGTGGATTGTGTGTGTGTGCAGGTTGAGTGTCGGAGCGCTGTACATCCTCTGGCTGCAGATTGGACAGAGGCCTGGTGGTCCGCAGGTCCACACAGCCGTTCGTTCAGCCCTGGATGGGCTCATCGCCACGGACATCAGCATCAGAGGGAGCCACAGGAAAGCAGTCATCACATCTGTGTCGACAGCAGGTACGGCAGGGCTGAATCCTGAACCCGGGTTCCTGTTTGAGGACGGATTACGTACTTATTGGTTGATAAAATTATCTCCAAATCAGACAGGATTTACAATCTATAGGATCCTCTGTTCTAACACCATTGGTTTGAATAAGAAAACCCTCAACATGAACTAGAAAGCACTGAGAACACGACCCTCCACCAACCCGACCCATCAGACATCACAGCAAAAAACAAGAACAAACCACTGACTAAAAAACAAAACATCAAGTTAGAAATATTTATTCATATGAAAAAAGATTTATTTACACAAATATTTAACGTTTCTATACAGAATAACATTTTAAAAAACAGCCTTCTAAATGATGATGTCGACATCGCTGTATTACACAACCGCATGATGTCAACTCACTTTGTCAACTTCTGTCAGCATTTGGTCCTCTTTACAATGCATTTTATGTATTTTTAATATCTTTAAAAGTATCTTTTTCTTATATTGTATTTTTTCATTCCGCTTACTCTTTTTTTTCTCTTTTTATACTGTACATATAAAGTTTGTTGAATTGGGCACATTTTGGTTTAAGGCCCCATCTAATCAAACTCAAGTGCTCCAGGTTATCGACCAAATATGGTGCTATCCTTGTTCCTAACTGGACACGCCCCTGGCCTCTCTACCAGCCTGAGGCAATGATTGGCCTGAAATCATGTGACCATCTTCACAGCCTATCCTTGTAGGTGGTTCATTGGCTGATACTTGTGAAAATATACACGATTGGTTGTCTTTCATTTGTTTAAATTTTTTCTGCCTCATACCCTTTTTAAATGTTTTTTGCAATGTGTTTTATGATGACCCTGATAAAGGCCACAAGCCCAAACGCGTTGGTCAAGCAATAAAGTTGTTCCTAATACTGCAAGTGTTGCTGGAGTTTTTGCCTTTTTGGACCTTTTCCCTTCTCCATGCACCTTGTGAGTAGGTGAAGTTGTACCTCATGCTAAATGAAGTAACACCACCTGATTGGTTGACCCTGTAAAGCTCCTCCTACATCAGGAGTCATGTGTTTATCATCAGCAGATTTTCCATAATGGAGGATCTGGATCTGTTGTTGGTCTAAATAGAACTTCTTACCTTCACAGATACATAAATCCATTTATTGACTCTGAATCTGTATTATCTCAGCTACCTATAGGTGGCAGTGTCATGTCTCCATCACTGTTATTGTAACAATACATTCTGACCCCCTTCACATAGAGATTTAATCTATCACATCAGGATCTGGATCTGGATCCACATAGTGGTGGAACATCATGAGTTGCCTATGTCAGGGCATTTTTTATTTTGATTAGCCTATTATTATTTTCATGATATCGGTAAAATGTTAAAAAAAAAAAAAAAAAATTCCAGATGTAGCAGAGCTGATCTAGAATCTGAACCCAAATCCACTTCAAGATGTAATCAAATCAACCTTGACCCAAGATCCATCCCTAAACATGTCATTACAAATCCATTGACGGCTTTATGGACAAACAAAAGCACCACTTAAGCTCCTCCACGTCTGATTGGTGGAGGTGATGAAGCATGAAACCAGTGACGTCAGGAGTCCTCTCTCTCTCTCCCTGTGTGCTGTAGATGTGAACGAGTGTGGGACCCAGCTGGTGCTGTGTGACGTTCATGCAGACTGTGTGAACTGGTTCGGTTCATACTCGTGTCGCTGCAGGCCGGGCTTCCAGGATGATTCTCGTCTGGGACCCGGAGGAACTGTGTGTGTTGCTGTGAAGACTGCAGGTACTCTCTGACTCTCTGTTTCATGTGGTCCAAAGGCGATTGGCTCCTCACTTCCTGTTGTTTGCCTGCAGGTTGCAGCTCAGGTCTCTCTGCTGAGACTAAAGGCGTCTACGTGCTTTTCTTCCTGCTCAGCTCCATCATCCTGATGCTGCTGGTGGCGGCCGGCGTTCTCTACCACCGACACCATCGGGGGGCGTTCCTGGTGCGTTGCCACAGCAACTTCAGCATCTCTCCTCCTGACCAAAACAACAACAACCACCACCACCATCAGGATGATGGCTACTCCATCCCTGCTGACCCTGAGCTGCCACCACCACCTCCACCTGCCCGGGGCTTCAGGGAGGGCTTGCCCCAGGTGAAGGAGCGCCGTCCGGCCGTGGACCTGCCGCTGCTGCGCTTCAGCCCGCTGCTTCCGCCGGACGGCTACATGGAGCCACAGGAGGGCGGGAAGATGTGAACAGATGGAGGACCTGGAACCACTAGGCTCCATTTTTCCCATTAAAATCTTTTCTTTTTTGTCGTTTAATACTCCTGTCAAGTGTTTGATGTTTTCAGTTAAAGAATAACACAACATTCCTTGTTATCTTACCTGCATCTTTTGTTTACTCCACCGGAGGCCCGTTCCATAAAGCACTCTAAGAACTGTGGAACTTGGAGTCCTACACCTGACTTGAATGATGAATCAGTCAGGGGTGAAGCAGCTCCATAAAGACGGGTTCAGCTGGTCCAGATAAGCAGAGTGTGAACGAGGCAGCGCCTCCACATCTGAGGCCCTTGTGCTCTGTCGGAAAACAGTGGATTGCTTCCTCCAGGTTGGGGGGTTAGGGTCCTTTTATCTTTTGGTAATTCAGTTTTCATTGCAGAAACGGATATCAAAAAATGAAAAATGAGTAAGAAAAAATAAAATCACTAGAAAATAGTGACCAGAGACCAGATGTGGTCTGGCTACAAAATAAGCGCACCAAATGCTAACGTGGGACAGCCAGTGTGTGATGAATGAAATGAAACATTTCTGCATGACAGAATGTTCAGTGTTCTCGTGGTAGAATGACCTTTTTTTTCTTTATTTTTCACCTTTTTTCATTTCTTTTTTTCCTCATGATTTTATTTTTTCTTATTCAAAACAGAAAATGAAAATGAAATTGTTTTTTTCCACTCCATTTTTGGGTATGAAAAGGAAAATGTTTTGTATTTCAGTTTTGGTTTTTGTATTTCAAAACAAAAAATCAAATCACTTTTTAAAATCATTTTTGAGATATCCGTTTCTGAAACAATCGAATTACCAAAAGATAAACGCACCGCTTTGAGCTGCTCCTCCAAGCGACAGCGTTTAGAGAGAGACAGAGATACCAGGGATAGAATGCCATAATTAATGTGGAATAAGATGGGGAATAAAAACAACTGATAATAATGGTGGTAAAAATAAATTGAAATTAAGATGAAAGTAGAACACAGAGAAATAGATGGACAATAAATCTGTTGAATAATGATTAAAAACTGTGCAGAGGTGCGTTTTAGACTCTTGTTTACAGGGAAATGAATAATCTAATACTGGTCTTATTTAAATATCTGACCTATGAAGGGTCCCAGCGGTGTTCCTGTTTTTATCTTTGTTACAAAGTCTTTGGCCCAATCCAAATGTCCACCCTCTGGACTGTGGACTGAGCCCTCAGGGACTTCAGTCATACGTACCGTGATGTGTTCAACGTCATCACGTCAAGTCTGCGAGGGGGAGAGACTGCAGGGCATAAATAAAGCCGCTGACAGACAGTCCTCAAGTCTTTCACTCGTTGCCGTGGAAATGTCTGTAAATAAGCCCCAGACTATGGCTAAATAATCAGGTATTTCTTACATTGGAAGACCTTCTTCTGTCGTTTGTCCATTTTTCATAGCCTATACTGGCATTACACTGCACAGCTTTTATAGGCCATCACTCAAGGACTACAATAATAAAATTTTTGTTTTGTCTTTTGCTTACCTCTATGGCCTGGACTTCAAGTGCAGTGAAGTCCGAACATTTGGATTGGGCCTTAGTCTTTAAATTCATGAATTGACCTGATTTCACAGAGCGACTCTCTGGCTAAAGGACACTCCAGCAGGACTCACGGCCTGCGTTGGACCTGTGACCTCTCAGTTTTGAACCGGCCACCCTGCACGGCTGTGTGCAGGGAGTGAAGTGTAGTCCAAAGGGCTTTAATAGGCTTACAGCAGCTAATCCAGGCCAGTGTGCTGTCACATGGGGAGTCTGATGACCTGACTCTGCTTTATCACTGGGTTCCTGTTCTCTCAGCCTGTCTCAGCTAACAGACTATGCATACAGTATCATGTAACATCAGTTATTTGGCTTGTATTTGTTCAAATAAAAGAGTAAACATAGATTTTGTGCCCAGGAGTGCAGACAGCTGGTTGCTGTAGGTCACCTTCATTCAGATCTTTGTGCTACCAGGCAGCAGGTCGTGGACCACAGAGATCTGCTCCGTCACAGTCACATGGACGCCACAGGCAGAAGGACAGGTCCTCCGAGTCCAATGAGTCTCTGATGGACCTGCAGCAGCAGACTGGGAGGCAGTCAGGGTTACATTTACAGCCACTGGTGTCCACAACAAATGAAAGTAACGGCTGACAAGATTCAGTCCGACACTTTCTATGATGGTGACCATTTCAGCTTAGAAGGATAAATGACGTCTCTTTTAGGATCTCAGGCTTCTGGAGACGTGGATTACACCGTACAACCTGTATGGAGTCACTCCTCATTGTCTTCTGGTGTTTAAGAGAATCTGCAACGCTGTTTTACTGTGAAGCTCCAGAAATGTTTGAGGACAAAGAAACTTCACCAGACTTTCCATCGACATGAGGCGGAGTAGAAAATGAGTGAATTTAAATTTTTGGGTGAGCTGTTCCTTTATTGTCACACAGATTACAACTCACTGCATCCATGGTTGGACGTAGTACTCTAGCTTTGTGGCATAAGATTCTCCAAATGACTCTACTCATGAAGTCAGTCTAACGTTTCATCATGTGGTCAGTCATTGTTGACTAATGTATGTAAACTGGTCACCATGGGAACAATGGTTTACCCACAAAACCAACCACAGCTTAGCTGTTATTGTGCACAATAACCTCTGGTTTATGTAGTTAAAGGGTTAGGGGTCATTAGTGGAATGGATCCATCTCAGGTTGCCTTCATGACACATTGGAAATTGGGAAAACACAAGCTCCGACTCGGAGAAATGATTTGAACACATGGTCGGGTCGGATTTTTTGCTCGGAAAGTGAGAAGCGTAATTTTACCCGACATAATCATGGCATCCTCCGTTGTGTCTGGTGACAGTAATATTAAAAATTACATTTATTTGATTTTGACTAGTCATTTTCTATTGGATGTGATATGTTTGCATTCTTAATATATTAGTGAAGCTGCCAACATTACAGTTTTTATAAAGATATCTGTGATAGTTGATATTAGCTCAGTAGTGTGCTTGAGCTGTATTAATATGAACATGATATGGCCAATCATCAGGGAATCTCCATATTGTTTTTCGCGTTGATCAAGTGAAAACACATTTTTCACAAGTCAAAAATTCCCAAGCTAGGATCACTGAGTTGTTTTGAACGCAGCATACGTCCTATTTATTCTCCATCTGATACAGATTTAGTCCCATGCTGTGTCCCAAATCAGATTTTATTTGTGGTCATATGACTTTTTCAGGACTGTGTAAATGCCACAAATCACATGGAATCTGATCTTTGGGATTCTGATTTGGGCCTAGATCAGATGCGCATCTGATTCCTGCAGATGTGAAGGCAGTGTAAACGTGGCTTTTTTCCCACTGAACACGCTCACATCAATGTTTTGTTAAATATGGAGGATCGCAGCAGCAACATCTGGTTTGAATTGAACATAAATGAGAAGATGCTTCAGTCAGAACCTGTTTTTGACTTGTTGCCTTCAGCCTAAAGAGCTGACAGACTGTTACCACAGCATGAATTCCTGCATCACCATTTTATTAATGCATCACATCCTGTCACCTCTACCATGTTTTCCTCACCCTAAAAGGGAACTCGACCACATTGTCTGCTGTATTGGCCCACCAGAGTGGATCATATTTATCTACCATAGAGCGTCATTTTGTTGTTTTGTGCCTCCCCCGTTAATTCCACCACTGGAATGGACAGATGGATGGAAACTCGTTTTTTGATGAATGCGCTCATTTTAAATTGCTTGAATGCCTTGATTCTATTAGAGTTACTGACTTCAATGTGTGAAATGTAAATAAAATAGTGTGTTTGTTTATGCAGGTCACAGTGTGTTTTCTAGTGTTTCTGGCCTGTTTCTGACAAACCAGCTGAGGAATGCTGACCCTGCGTCTCCCACCAGGATGAGCTGCCCAGTAATCCCATCAGTGTTTAATAACCTGATCCCAGTGTTATAGGCTTCATTATATCAGAGGAATCAGGCTCCCGGTTTCTTCTCATGACACGTTATGTTGGAATTGGCTCCCCGGCAATTTATTTTCCTATTAGCCGAGCCGTGTGAAGTGTGATTGGGTGTTGAGCCGCAGGTTGGTGGAGGTGCTGCTCGGCCTGATAACAGCGGCACTCTGCACTGATTGGATGAAGATATGAAGCATAAGGTTGACAGTCCCTCAGCGTGAAAATATGAACTCATCCTTTTATTTTGGGTTATAATTCAAGTATTTTCAGATGCATTCCCAGATTTGGTACAATACCTGGTGATGAAATATGAATTTGGATTTAATAACAGTGATGAACATCCTGAATGCGTCTCAATTCAGGGGCTGCATCCTTGGAAAGAGGTGGTCTACGAAGAGGAGGCCGCTAAGGTCCAGCTGACGGCTGTTAAATGAGACGGGCAGCATTGACAGCTGGAGATTATTTGTATCTGTAAAGTTGTTGTAGTAAAAGCTGTGGTGATAGAAGTAAAGTGGTAGTTTTTTTATTTTTGTTGCCTATGCTTCACCACCTTCACTGCTCAGTTGCTGGATGGCAGCAGGTGTCCATTACACCGGTGCACTATGAATCTTGGGATAGGGTGGGGCGTGAAGGATGCACGCTTTGGATCGGGGGAAAAGAAGAGGAAAAGAAGGAGCCTTTGAAATGGGACCACTTTGACACATTCGGTCTTCCAATTTAGCTTTTGGAGGATGTGGCCTCTGAATTGAGACACATTTTATAATTTCACATTGGTCTATTCTGTAAATGACATATATTTCCTGTTTGTCCGTCCTGAAAATAGATCTCTCCTCAGCTGCTTTTCCTGAATTTTATTCATTTTTAGTCCCCTTTTATAGTTTTTTGAGAGTTTTTTTCCCTTGTCAGAATCAAGGGTCTGAAGATAAAACAGCATGTCGTCGTCTGTACATTTCATAAATCACCTTGAGGTGAATCTGTGGCCTACCTTTGTTGTTTTTGTTGAATTTGTTCCACATGAAATCTCACATTTAGTATCAGAGGTGAGAAATAAGATGAAGTAACTATTGGAGGCCGATCAATATATCGGTCCGATGATGTCAACCTATCACAAATATAACAGCATTAATCAGCATATGTACATGAAAACTTTGTTTTATTACAAATTATGAAACAGAAATGTTTTCATTTAGACACATAGCCTAGCCTGAAGCTTCATATGTAGCATGAAGTCCAAAAACAATATGATAAAATGAGATCAAATTTATGAGTCCACTACTTCTGTGAACCTTATACTTTGATGATCCCATTTCATGAAACAAAACCATTCAAACGAGTAAAGATGTGTTTTTATGACAGATTTGAAGAATGTCAAAAACCTGGATCCTACATTTCAGGTTTGGGGTCAAATTACCTCAGAACCTCAGACTTGTGTCTTTCCTCTATGCAGATGATGTGGTTCTGTTAGACTCGTCAGTTCATGATCTTCAGCAGTACTAAAGTTTGAGTCAGCACCTCCAGATCTGAAGCCATGGTTCTTTGATAGAAAACGATGGATTGCTCCTCCAGGTTGGAGGTGAGTCTCTGCTTCAAGTGAACACGTTTAAGTATCTCGGGTTCTTGTTCGTGAGGACCATGAGATGGACAGGCATGAGCTCTGGGTAGTACCAGAAAGAATGAGATCACGAATACAAGCAGCCCAAATGATCTTCCTCCGTAGCTGGTGTCAGTCAGAGATAGGGTGAGGAGCACAGCCATGAGGAGGGAGCTCACAGTAGGAGGAGCCAGTTGAGGTGGTTCAACATCTGGTTAGGATACGTCCTGGGCGCCTTTGGAGGTTTTCCAGGGGTAGATCCAGAACTTTCTGGAGGGATTACATATCTCCCCTGGATCCAGGAGGAACTGGAAAGTGTCGCTGCATAGAAGGATGTCTGGAACATCCTGATTAGCCAGCTGTCACCTCGACCCTGACCCTGTTAAACAGGAAGAAAATGGATGGATGTAAAAAACGAGAAAAGGTCCTCAAACCCAGATATATAAAAGGGTTAAAAGACATTTTTATTTTCATCTAAGCTTTCAATAAACTACAGTTAATGGATGATTTGTGGTCAATCCAACAACAGTCAGAAACATGTCATGAAAACAGCCGGAGCTCTGTTTCGCCTCACTAACTCTCATCATCGCCCAAAAGCACCACAAATAAACCTCTCGCAACAAATTGGATAACTAGAACAGGTATCAGTGACATGAGGAGTCTGTTGGCTTGAGTTTGGTTTCATCACAGCTGCAGGAAACAGACTGAGATCAAACCAGAAGAAATTTAAATCCAGAGCTGTTGTGAGCGGCATCATCCTACAGGTGGCAGTGCGTCGCCTCTGTCTCTCTCTCCGTCTCCCCCCTCAGGCTTAAATCATTCGTCAGGCATAGTAAGAGCAGCATTTATAGTCATATCCCTGTAATAATGAAAAAGGTGTCTCTTTGTCCCTTTTCATTCAACACATTGTCACAACCCAAAGCCTTAATCCTGCAAACTGACGGACAGTTGCATCCTGGGAAAAGAGCTGCCTGCCATTGTTTGAGTCAAATCTGTTAAGCCCTAATTCTTTTGTGTGCATTTGCATACTCGGAAGTATTCTTTTACTGAGGGGCCAAATCCTCCTTGTGTGTGATGCGAGGCATTTTTAGTATCATTTGTGAAGTATCTACATGCACTATTAGCGCTGCATAATACCCACATATAATACACCAGCATAATCTTGCAGATAAGGAGGGTTTTTCTAAAGTGTAGCATTACGTCGAGATGAAACGCTGCAATTTCAAGCAGATTCAAACAGGCTCAAATGTCATCGGAAATGTCAAGTACCTCTGCAGCGCTGGGATACCGGAATACCTTTTTTTAAAAATCATTTTCATCACTCGCCTGATTCCTCAAATTTACCTCCCAGTTGAAAGGCCCAGCCCGGCTCAGACCGTTGTGATCTAATGGGTCTGGTGCTGTATTAAAGACAGCTACCTCTGACTCACCTCCCCTCTTTTCCATTTCTTTTCCTTCCTCACCTCCACCTCTATCTCCTCCACTCATGATTATAGCAGGATGGCTTTCCCTCCTCCAGCAGAGTTTCTCCAACTCCCTGATAAAACTGTTTATCTGTCTCTGGTGTTCGCCACACGTTCGCGTCCTCTGCAGGCCTTTTCTCTGCTGCTCTCTGTAGTCCCTCCTGCAAAAGCTCTGATAAGATTGTCCAGTTCAGATGGCAGATGGAGAGTCGAGAAGCAATGATGTGAAGCAATATCTACCTTATATCTCCTGTCCGGTGACTTTTATTGCCTAAAATTGTGCAAAAGTTTTTTTTTAAATCTAGGGTAACGTTTGATCTCCAGGTCTTTTCCTTTGTTAAGTCACCAAATTGGCAGTCATCCTATCAACATAAAAAGACTTCAGGGAGGACATCTGTAACACCGATCATCATGCAATGAATTTTTTTTGGACTTAAACACATCTTTCTGCCAAATCTGAGCCCAATGAGCCTTTTTCTGACTGAAATCTCAGAAAGTTCACAGAAATACACAGAAATATTACTACACTGATTGTTTAAATGAACACCTTGTTTGGTTTTCATTACATGAAACCTCTTGTGGTCGTCGTCATAGAAGGATGAGCAGAAGACGACGAAAGTCAGGTGAAGTTTCTCAGTCCACAAAACATTTCTGGAGCTTCACAGTAAAACACTGCAGCATTCTCCTGAACCGCAGAGGATGGAGACTCATTTTAAAATGTAAAGCTCCATAATACAAGACTCCAGATGCCCTGAGATCCCAGTTTGGTTTGAAAAGACGTTATCTCCACCCATTGTCATGCTGAAATCTTCTCTGTAGCCTCTATGTTAAAAGCGTTAGCACGCACCATGTCTGAGGAAGGTGCACAAGCTCCAACATGTGTACATGCACAGACAGGGTGAATGAGAGAGACTATGTTAATTTAGTTAATGAATGCTGTGATGAAAAATGTTCATCCACGACCAGTTTTTCTGTTTCTAAGATGAAGCGATGACGAGACGACACCGACGTCATTAAGTGCTAACTGACTAAATCAATTCATTGTTTGTTCATTGGATGGTTTGTGCAGCGGTTTCCTTTCCTGTGCTGTGCCGGCTGGGATGGGATCCCGGCCCCTCAGGGTCAGGTTCCACAGGGGCCCGTCTTGCCGCCCCATCAGGGAGGTGGAGCCTGAGGGTGTGCAATATGACCCTAGAGATGGTGAACTGTATCTGGGCAGGGCGTAACATAAATATACTGACAAACAGTAGAAACGCACTTTTTTTAATGTCATACCATCCTGTTAATATTGAATATCAAAGACAAATTATGGTTCACACATCTTTATTCATCCTTTAGCCAAACAGAAAAATCATTTTTGTGCAGATTAGTGGTTTTTCTCTTAGTGTTTACAAGTCAGAAAGTGTGGATGGTGAGACAGAGAACAACAATAGTCACTACCGTGCGTGTCTACCTCCAGCATTTATCACTACTTTACACCTCCTGAATGGATAAGATGTTATTCTGGACTTGTAGGATGACATCATTCTTCCTGCAGAGCTGTGACAAGTTGTTCATGTGTTGCTGGAGCAGGATTTCTCTCTCTCACCTGGTGATCCTGAACGTACCACAGATGCTCTATTGGGTTGAGGTCTGGTGAATATGCTGGTCAAGGAAGGACAGCAACATTGTTCTGGTCCAGGTAGGCTACTCCTGACAGACATGAGCCACATGTGGTCTGGCATTGTCATGCATGAAGGTGATGCCTGATTGCTGTATCCTGGGAATGACATGTGGACCTAGGACCGTATTTCACTAATGGATGGCTCTCGGTGTACCGTGGATTTGGACCAGGTCTGACCGCGATCCATTAGCAGTGGCCCCCCACATCATGACACCACCAAAACGGTCCACTTCATGAATGTATGCGGCAGGATAGCATTCCCCACGGTGATGGTACAAACGCCAACGACCATCAGCTGTGTACAAGTTAAATCTGGACTTGTCACTAAATGTGATCTCTGCCCACTTTGTAATCAGCCATAACATCTGGAACATCTGTGCTGCAAGTGTCTGTAGAGTGCAGACCATAGCATCATCAGTATCATCAACATCCCAATCTTGACCAGATGTTTTCAATCGTGCAGAGAAAAATCTCACCAACATCATGGTTTACTCTGAAATGCACCAATGACTGTTTTTTCTATGTTATGACTAAATGATGGTTATTCATGATTTAACATGTTTTGGTTGTGGGTACTTAAAAAAGTCTATTCAGTGAATCACATGATTGTTTGTTTCAGTAGATTAGGGCTAGTGAATAGAAATGAAAAATGTTACTTTCTCAGCCAGATGTGCTCTTAGGTACCAAAATTTGGCACCAACTGATTTAAGCGCTCAGTAGTACTGACTTAATCCAGTCGGTCCCCTTAAAAGAGTACGGTCCTCAAACCTACTGCACACTGCTCCTCATGGATGGGTTGAATGCAGAGCGTACGCTGTAGTTATCATTAGTGACAAAGATTCTTCTTCAGAAGCAGGATTTAAAGCCAGTGAGTCTCCACATCTACAGTATACATACAGCCTCGACTCTCCATTCAGAGTCAGTGTCTTTGTCTTGAAGGATGATTCACTGTGTTGCATTACTCCTCTCTCCCGTTCCTTCCAATGTCACACAGTGAAGAGGGGGAGGAGGAGGAATCTGCTGTGCATCTGTTGTTTGTCTGTTTGTTTTCTTCTTACCTCCTGTGTATCTAAGCTTTAGTTTGTGCCGGCGAGGGACATGTGAAAAGAGCCACAGCACGAAGAGAAAACAAGCCCTCAGAGACAAGGAGGAGGATGAAATGACAACACAAGGGAGGAAACGAGGCAATAAGCTGCGATTAAACGGAAAAACAATCAAACTGAGATGAGGGGAAGAAACAAACACAAACACACACACACACACAAATGAAAGCAAATAAAACACACAAACAGCGAATGCAGTGTGTTTGTGAAAAGAGCCTGGCTGGCTCTGCATGCCTGGCATTAGAGGAGTGATGCTGGAAACAAACTGGTTCTGTCTGAATGACACCAGTTGGAATCATAGCTGAACTGGGATGAAGGAAAGAAGTTGTTTACACATAGCATCAACCAACATTTTCATTACATCTCCTCTAGAGGTGAGAATGAAGCAGGTCCACATGGATGAATCTGTAAAACAGCAGATTGTCCCTTCATCGGTTTATCTAAACAGATTTCAGGATTTACACGGACCCTCCTGAACCTGAACACAACACTCATTGTTGGAAAAAAATGATTATTTACACATCCAGCGGTGACAGAGCTACATGATGATTCGTGTTTGATGAAGTCCAATATTCACTGTCTTCTGTGTCCGTCTGCTGTTGGTGCTGAGTATGTGTTCAGGGGAGCTTAGCTCTGTCTCTAAATAGACCTGATATGAACCAAACGACAGCAGGGAGAGTGAACCGAAAACAGGCTGGACAGACGAATAAGCTCTAAAGCTCCGTGCAGCAGAGATGAGCTGCAGAGCAACACACTGTAGAAAAACTGATTATTTATTAAAGCTCTTTTTGATTGTCTGTTTCCTCATAAACAATCCATCAAAATCATTTTCTGAATGATGCAGGAAATCATTTTAGTCATGTGACCTTCCCCATCGTTCATTGATTGGTCCAAACTGTCAGCCTGATAATCCAAATAAAAACTAACTTTAATTTTACTTAATTTTATAAATGTATTCAGTTGCTCTTCGGAACAATTAAAAACTTTATTGATGATAGAAGAGATGCTGTTATAAGAATTTTATTTCTGTAAGTTGACTGCAAAAAAATAAGATTAGCAGCATCTAAATTTTGGCTGGTGCTTGCAGGTGTCGGCATCTGTTTAAAGTTAGCGAGCCGATACAAACACAGAACAAAGCAAAATGAACAAAAGATAAAGGTGGCTGGGAGTCCAAGAAAAACAGTTCAACAAAGAATCAATAAATGAATCAGAAAGATGATCAGAATACAAAAAGTGTCACATTTTGGGTGAACTGCTTGGAACAGGGGAGGCGCTCTCAGGGGGACGACCAGATCTCTGGCTCCCTCTGGAGGTGGGGCACGTGTCTGGCGGTTTTTGCAGAACCCATCCGGAGACCAGGGGCCTCATTTAGGTTGCTGCGCACAAAAAAGTTGCGTAAATGGGGGTGAAATGTGTGTAAACATCTTTCACCCCAAACGTTGGTATTTATAGAGAATTTTTCAGCAGAAAAAGGTTCAGATTTCTACGTAAACTTTCACCGTGCTGTAGAGTCAGAATCAGAGACACTCGATGGTTTTATCACTAAATAAAGTTGAGTCAGAAGTAAAAACACAGATGAATGTAAAACACATATCAGCACATATATATTTCATAATGTATAGGCCTGCCTCTGATGGTGGATATAGTCTATATTTATATGTTGTAACATGTAAATGTAATTTAATGTCATATTGTTTGATGCAGATATGGTTGAATTATTTGTTCCATCTTTCATTGAATGTCAGCATTGTGTCAGTCAGGAGGTGAGACTTTTCCTCTGTGTGTCAAACAGTTTCTGACTGCAGTCAAAATGTTGTTTTTAATGCTAAAAACCAACAAATATGGACAGAAGCAGAATATTTGGTTATAAAAACATGTTCTGAATTTTAGGAACCATTCCATCTCTCTTTTTTCAGCTGTGTGATTTTGACCTTCTTTTTGACTCTGCAACAGTTGGTTGTTTGATCCGACCCTGTTCACCATCCACCACATGCTTCTGTCAGACAAACTGCTGGAGACACAGCTGACTTGTCCTTTAACGTGTTTTATTAACACACTGCACAACATCAACATGAGCTCTGAGCAAGTAACACCAGAGAATCTCAACCAACCTTGCTGATCACTCAGTGACGCGTAGCTACTAATTCTAGCTCTCTGATTGGCTGGACAGTCACTGATAGTCCAACAAAGGATCCTTAACAACATCAGTATATTCATGAGACATTTAGCATCGACCATTTATGGAGGATTGTGGGACGACGTTGGGAGGAGTAGTGGGAGACACTGGGAGGAGGAGTGGGATGACTCTTGGAGGAGTAGTGGGACGACACTGGGAGGAGGAGTGGGACGACACTGGGAGGAGGATTGGGACGACACTGGGAGGAGTAGTGGGACGACACTGGGACGAGGACTGGGACGACACTGGGAGGAGTAGTGGGACGACACTGGGACAACACTGGGAGGAGTAGTGGGATGACTCTTGGAGGAGTAGTGGGACGACACTGGGAGGAGGATTGGGACGACACTGGGACGACACTGGGAGGAGTAGTGGGACGACACTGGGACGACACTGGGAGGAGTAGTGGGAGACACTGGGAGGAGTAGTGGGAGACACTGGGAGGAGTAGTGGGACGACACTGGGACGAGGACTGGGACGACACTGGGAGGAGTAGTGGGACGACACTGGGACAACACTGGGAGGAGTAGTGGGATGACTCTTGGAGGAGTAGTGGGACGACACTGGGAGGAGTAGTGGGACGACACTGGGACGACACTGGGAGGAGTAGTGGGAGACACTGGGAGGAGTAGTGGGAGACACTGGGAGGAGTAGAATGTTCTTGCGTGAGAACATTCTGAGGTCTGTGAGTACAGAATTGCTGGTAGCATTAAGCTAACTATTAGCACATTTGATTTGGGGTCTACAAGGGTCTGAAATAATAAATAGAATGTTAGAATGACCTTTAAGGTCATTTTAGAGACCATTAGTATTTTTAATGGTATTTTATTTTAAAGTATTTCAAGTAAATTTTAAAGTATTTTTTTTATTTTGTCAGTTTAGGACACAGAATTAACTCTCAAATATGTCAAGACTGACTCATTTGAGTCCGACCGATTCATCTTCAAACATAACAAAGATTCAGGATTTGGAAATTGGCTTTCAGTATTTTGCTCGAGGACACTTCGACATGTAGACTGCAGGGCCTGGTGATCGAACTACTGACCTTCTGATAAGTGGACGGCTGCTCTTACTTAAAAAAAATACAAATGTGTGACTGACAGTAGTTTCACCATTCGAGCTCATTTTGACAGAATGCTACCTTGAATGCTTGAACATTAGCTTAAAATGAGCGACTATTAGAGCAGTGAAAGGACTGAATGACTTATGAATAAATTGGACGTCCTCAGCAGCGTGTCGTCTCCGGCCCTGCAGCTCTCTGGTTTGGTGTCGTTTCAGTTCAGCGGCTTTCTGACATCCCGACACCGAGGCCTTTATGACAGATGAGGACTTTTTAAGTGCCTCAGTGTGGAGGCAGTGGACTGGCTCCTCTTAATTAGTACTTTGTCTCTTCTCAGAAATGACCTTTTCTCTTTGCACTTAACTGACTCCCAGTCCTCTGCTGTGTGTTTCCTCTGTTTTACATGGCAGCTGGTGCGAGGCTCTCCTTGTATAGGTTCAGCTGATGTACTGGTTCACCAGTATAGCAAATCAATGTTAGGATTTATTTTTCAATATTAAATACAGACCAGTCAGCGGTGTCCAGTTCAAACCTCCGTCCTACCATCTGGCTCTTACCACAGCAACAGAAAACCAACCGGAAAATCTAACTTTATTTATCTTAAAATAGGTATTAAAAAATATTTAGATGGCATCTTTGAAAAGCAAAGTTCCAAAGTGCTACGAAGCACACAGAAAAAACAATATGCATAAAAAAAAAAATACAAAAAAAAGTTAAATGACATAATATACAGCAAGAACTGTCATGTTATTTTGTTTGTATGTAAAATACCTCTTTTGGTTGCTTAACACCAGCATCCTGTCTAAAATCACAGCGTTATGCTGCTATTGGTTTGTTCAGTGTAAATAAAGAAAGGCGGCGTAGGGGAGGGGCTTCACTGCGGTACTATTGTGTGATGAAAAGAGATAATTAGGTATGATGAGATTGATTTCATCGAGCCGTACATACCTTCAGTGAAGATTTCATCTTATAAATATTGTCTTTGTGGAGACGTGGACTAGACCATACGACCTGTATGGATTCATTTTATGTGTAAACTTGTCTCCATCTTCTTCAGGTGTTTAGGAGAACGCTGTTTTACTGTGAAGCTCATGAAATGTTTGAGGTCTAAAACTTCACCTGGCTTTCCATCAGCATCAGGGTGAGTAGATAAAAACGGACTTTTCATCTTTGGGTGAACTTAGACGTTGTACACATAGACATGGATAAACGCGTATTAATGCAAACACAATTTGAAATGCACAAAACCAAAACGTTAAAGATACATCAAACATTCAAGAGGAAACATCTGAGCGTGTGCAGTGAGACCTGTCCCTGACAGAGCTAACCAAATGTAAACTGGTAAACAGCCAATGATTGGAGGTCACCGTTTCTCAAATATTAGACATGACATCATTCTTCTTAAACCTGCTGACTTTATTCCTGAGATATTTAACTAACTAACTTTTCAGGAAGAGGAAGAGTCATCCTTATCTGTGAGTAGTGATCTGCTCACACATGCACACACACACACACAAACACACAGTGTTTCCAGTCCCTCCCATGCTTTCCAGTATGACCACCGCCTTCTCCATTATGGGAATCAGAGATGACCTTGGCATGAATAAAGTCAAAGAGGATTAAGGCAGGAGAGACCTTCCCAATGTCGGCCATGGGGACAAGCGATGCCTCCTCCTTTGGACGTGGTTTGAGTGTCGATGACTCCGCCCACCTGGAGGCCACGCTGTGTGAGCATGTGATGGGTTTGCATGGAGGCTATGGAAAAACACACACAATCATAAGGAATGTTTCTGATTACACTGATGGTGGAGTCACTCATCTGTGGAGGTGATAATATCTCTGATTAATATTCTTATCTGATTTATATTGAATGACCTGATCCATAAGTTACAGGATGAACAAACACAATCTATTTGCTGGAGTAAAGGATCAGTCCATCACACCAGCAGGATTAGAACAATTTAGATCAGCTGCCTTGCTCTTCTCTGCTCTAGTACAACATGAGGTTAGCGCTCGGCTCCCATCAGGATTCAGTGATGACTGTTGGGGAGTTCAGGTGTTCATCCTCCTCTCAGATCATGTTAGTTGTCAGTATGACATGAATCAAGGCGCTAAGTTTTTTCTTTGTGTTTTGAAAAAGTTCTGCATTCACACGACAACTTTTTAAAAATGATCCCGTGTGCATGAATACACAATAATGGCTGAAAATGTTGTAGTATGCATGCCAGGGCAGTAGATGGCGGTGTAGCCTTTCAAAGTCAGCACCAACGAGTAAGATCACAGTGGTGACTCAGCAAATCTTCATCAGAGGAGAGTTAATAAACTAGTCTGCAGCACAAACAAAACCAAACACTCCCACATTGTTTTGTTGATCTGTTCACGTACACGAATAAGACTGGGACTGTAATAGGCATGTGTGCAGTGGGGCTGTGATGTCATCGTTTTCAGAGTTGTGTTTTGCCCATTCATACGGTGACAGTACAGTGGTGTTTTCAAAGTTCACACTCTGGAACTCATTTCAAAAGTTTGGATTTTTCAGCCCCCGCCGACGGGCCATCTGACGTCACAGCGCATGAACTGTAACTTTAACTGTTTACTGTAACAACGATATGTTTCAGTGGGGCTCATGCCGCACACCATTTGAAAGTTAAGATTCTTGTGATTTGATTTATGCAAACCATTTTAAGATACAACTACCGCAGCAGGTACAATCAACGTCAGCAAAAAAAAACCCACAGATGACGTCACTCACCTATGGAGTCTTCCAACAATCTTTACAAGTCCATACAGTCCATATTTCCACATCATTGTCCACAAAAACAACCCTGTTACATTGGTAGGGGTCCAAAAAATCGAATCCAGTAAAATGTTTAGTCCACAAAATGTTATTACATCCATAAATCAATCCATAAATCCAAACAGGCTGCTGTTTCATGTTTCAGATTGTTTATTTTTCCGTCGTATTTTCGACGATAACTCCCGACCGCTGCTAGCCACACACAAGGTCTGGGTCTCAAAATTGCTGCACACTCTGCCTTTTTGATTGACACCATGCTTGACCTATTATGTGCTTCCAATCTCGGGACATAAGACCAAATAGCCAACCAGCGTCAGCGTTGAGAGAAAACACTCTCTCTGTCACTCTCAGTCACTCCCATTGATTTTGTCTATCTAGGACTGGACAAATCATAGCTGACACTGAAAGTGATTGACAGTTCACGTAGCCAGTGAAATTCTTTAAAAAATGATATCCTGGTTCAGTGGGTTGAGCTAAAGGATAACACGTTATGCCTAGCTTAAAGGCACACAGCTCGCCACATCCACCTGTTCGTTATAGCTCGTTGGTTTCAAGGAGGAAAAAAATTTGCATAATATGTTTATAATTCAGTTACCCTGTTTCAGTAATACTGAGAGTGAATCTGGATGGTAACTAAGATTGTTGAAGAGTTTTAGCGTTTTTATAGGTATGTGGCTGTGGTTACGAAGTGTCCCTTTGGAGTCTCCAAATGTACTTTTTTGGAAACGCCTAAACATAATCTTAGAACTTTGGACCTGGACTAGGTAAGACTTCAGGCTATGGCCCCAGTGTGTGTTCCAGCTCATAACTGCCAGCTGCAGTCATCTGCAGGCGTCGGTCTGCAAAATAATTCTTTCACAAAATTTTAATTTCAGTGTGTTCAAACCTCTGTAACTCTATGACAGTAGCACTCAGAGTGATTCTGACTGTTTGGGGAAGAAATTCAGAGTGTTTCCTTTCAAAAGATACCAAACCTATGCATGTGCTACAAATGGTTCAAGAATAGCTTTCAATTTACTTTGGGTACGCACTGGATAGGCATTGTAGGCTAATTTAGCCGTAATGCTAACAGGTTTTAAAAAGCGCTGCTCAATGCGTATTTAGAAAACTTCTCACGACACACCGCTGTGATATACGTCTCGCATCTTTTGTTTGCAGAATGCCAACTTGCTATCTAAAATCTCACCTGAACGGCGTTATGCTACTGTTGGTTTGGTCAGTGTAAATACACAAAGGCAGCTTTAAGAGGGGTCTTTGTTTCAGGGCAACTGCATAATCTGTGTTGATTTTGTCAGATATTTTTCATTAAGTCTTTGTCCTGTGTCAAATTATTAGTTTTTATAATATTTAATAACATTATCCTGTTTCTTAGCTCATTTTTAGTCAACTAGATTTCTGGACATTTTAGTCTTATTTTGGTGTTCCTGGTTGGTTTAGACATGGCTGTCATGGCGCGGGGCAGAGAGCGTAAATCTTTGGATATGTTTGTAAAAGAGAATGTATGTAGATAGTAACGAGGCGTGACGAGGCGCTGTGCGTCTTTTCTGCACGTTTGGAGTTTTTTTGTGGTCGCCAAAAGTTGAAAAATGTTCAACTTAGGGTGAAACACTGCGCTCGTCACTGTCACTTTTTACACAGCCTTCCAATCACGGTGGAGGAGGGGCGGGACCCACATAGACCTACGGGTCCATCCTCTCTCCCTACTTCCTCCAGCCTTCCCTTCTTCCAGAGCCAGGACCAGAGCAAGTCTTCTACCTTGTGCTGCCATTTTTACACTCAGTATTTGTTAATAAAACAAACTATCTGCAAAATTAGATACTTGCAACACAAATTACTTCCGCTGATATTCCGTATCATAGCAACCAAAGCGCCTCAGCTGAAAAACGCTGTGCCTCCAAAGCGCTCTGAAGCGCTCCCAGCTGGGCATTTTCAGGAAAGCACCTGGCATTTTAAGCTGGGAAAACACGCTTTAGTGGACACAGGCCCTTATTCCAGCAGTATCAGTCCCATCTCTCACCGGATCATCACCAAAATATAATCACCTCCAGGATATGCTAGGGTGAAAATTTCATGGAAATCCGTCCATTAGTTTTTGCGTAATCCTGCAAACAATCAGACAAACAAACAAAAAGAAACCGATCACATAACAAAAACAAACTAATTTGATTTTCTGTCTCTATTTTTCAATTCAAGTGAAGAAAATCTTAATTCCGATATTGATCTGATGAATGAGAAACAGCTCACACACCTGTAAGTACAACATGCTTCCTTGTTGTTTTCTAAAACAGTGGTGCAACAACATGACCTACAAATTAGTGAAAAACACAATTGTGTTCAGGACCCTGTTCCTCTCTCTGCACTCTGGGGCCCACTGCTAAAAACTGTTCCAAGATCACTTACAAGAAAAACAGAGGGGAAAAGAAGAGTGGAGCAGGCCTGAGGATTATTCTCCTAGTGTTACATGGATTAGCAGCAGCCCAACCTTTGACTCCTGTTAGGGACGACTTGACTTGTGGCTCTGTTCAGGCAGGGCGGGGCCTCACTCATCATTATAGTGTGTTCAGACTGGATCCGCCTCAGTCAGCAGGAAGTTAAGCTATAGGTGGTCTGTATGGGGCCTATAGCAGCCACACCGGTTAGAGGATACATCAGTAAAAGAAGCGCCTTGTTGTTTGTAATGTTTGTTCAGGTACACGGGACGTCCTGGATTCATGTCTGGGTGCCTTGAAGTCCTCCGACACGTATCTATCATCTGTGTGTGCAGATAAAACCGACCTGAACTTTGGACGTACTGATGGATGGATTTTGTTACAAGAGCCATGCTAGCTGTTTCCCTCTACTGCCATGCTTTGTGCTAAGCTACGCTAACCACAGCCTGACTGACTGAGATTGGTATAAATCCTCTAATCTCAGTAGAGGAAGAATGTCACTCAGTAGAGCGCATACCTCCACCTGTCTGACCTGTCCTATGCCCCACCCCCTAAATGTTTTATGGAAATTGGTTCAGTAGTTTTGGGGTAATTAGGAAAAATTTCACCCTTTGTAACAAGGTTAAAAGGGCATTTCATCACATTTACCCACTGGAAGGGCATTCCATCACATTTACCCACTGGAAGGGCATTTCATCACATTTACCCACAGGAAGGGCATTTCATCACATTTACCCACAGAAAGGGCATCTCAGAGGGCATTTCATCACATTTTACCCACAGGAAGGGCATTTCATCACATTTACCCACAGGAAGGGCATTTCATCACATTTTACCCACAGGAAGGGCATTTCATCACATTTACCCACTGGAAGGGCATTTCATCACATTTACCCACTGGAAGGGCATTTCATCACATTTACCCACAGGAAGGGCATCTCATCACATTTACCCACAGGAAGGGCATTTCATCACATTTTACCCACAGAAAGGGCATCTCAGAGGGCATTTCATCACATTTTACCCACAGGAAGGGCATTTCATCACATTTACCCACAGGAAGGGCATTTCATCACATTTTACCCACAGGAAGGGCATTTCATCACATTTACCCACTGGAAGGGCATTTCATCACATTTACCCACTGGAAGGGCATCTCATCACATTTACCCACAGGAAGGGCATTTCATCACATTTACCCACTGGAAGGGCATCTCATCACATTTACCCACAGAAAGGGCATCTCATCACATTTACCCACAGGAAGGGCATTTCATCACATTTACCCACAGGAAGGGCATTTCATCACATTTACCCACAGGAAGGGCATCTCATCACATTTACCCACAGGAAGGGCATTTCATCACATTTTACCCACAGGAAGGGCATTTCATCACATTTACCCACAGGAAGGGCATTTCATCACATTTTACCCACAGGAAGGGCATTTCATCACATTTTACCCACTGGAAGGGCATTTCATCACATTTACCCACTGGAAGGGCATCTCATCACATTTACCCACAGGAAGGGCATTTCATCACATTTTACCCACAGAAAGGGCATTTCATCACATTTACCCACAGGAAGGGCATTTCATCACATTTACCCACAGGAAGGGCATTTCATCACATTTACCCACAGGAAGGGCATCTCATCAC
>CM075191.1:2705554-2745554 GCA_037577475.1 Chaunax sp. Z400 | reverse complement strand
TCATTAATGTCACCCTTAACCTCCCAGACTCAAAGCTTCTTCGCACCATTTTTGGACAAAGCAGAATGATTTGCCTTCCTGTTGATAGCATGTGTGTGAGGATGACCCACAGGGGGCGTCAGCAGGCAGCTTAATGTGTATCTGCTGTTTGTGAAGAAGTCAGAGCTGCTGCTTTAACACTTACTACAGAATCAGAGCCGCTCAGTCGTCTCAGTCTCTAACCTGAAGGCGGTGATTTAGCCCCGATAAACACATCATGTTTAGTCAGGTATTGTGATGTTTTACGGCGTATTGTGATACATTATAGAGTGTTTTGACATAACATGCACAGTAAATGCATCACGTACTTATGATGAGTAACATTTTACTGTAATGGTCTTATTCTTTATGAATAACTCAATAATAAGAATGGTGAAAAATACTAAAACATACTTCATATAAAAATATTCCTGAACTTACTTAGAACTAATTTGATTCTCACTTTCAAAATACAGTCAAAGCTGTCTAAGACGACTCAAGGGACTGAAGAAAAGGGGCCACATTGGACAGGTGGTGGTCTTCTTCTAGAGAAGCAGACTGGTTCACAACAAAACAGAGACCTGACAGTTTCCAAGTTACAGACTGGTTATACTCCCTTAAACATAAACAAAGAATTATGGCTAAAATAGACTATTTCTAATCCCTTCTTAATCAATTAAAAATTGTATTTGATTTCTGGAAATCATCTCCCGATCCTAAGATTGGCGTCTCGTGACCTTGTGGGGGGGCTGCGACCTCCATGTTGGGAACTCCAGTCTGGTAACCAGCAACAAGCAAAAGCCTAATAACAGTTTATTTACTGAATCGCTCTCTCTTTGCCACAACTGTTATACATTTTCACGTTCAAGTTAATAGAGTTGCTGAAAAAAAGATTTGCACCAGCCCTTACTACGGCCTTATGTTGGGTCTAAACCAGTGGTTCCCACACTTCGTTTCTTGGGACCCACATTTTTAAAATGACAAACCATCGCGACCCAAATCACAATAGATCTTATCTATAAATTGCAAGATTAACAATTTGTGCATAAATGAACATTTCTGACCATTTTTACTGCCGTCTGCATCATCATATTATCTTGAACAGGTAAACCAGACATTTCAAAGTGATATACATTTAAATTACAACTACATTGTATGCTTATTGAAAATATATACTGTACATATTTTAAATACTTTATAGATAAGATCAAATCAGTGCCTTTAGGAGGGGTGTGGTATCTCATTGTTTTTATCTCCTCTTATCAATTATAAACATTTTAAATAGGCTACTTTATAAATGAGAAAATGCATAGAGTCTGAGTAAACAGCCACTCATGTTCATGTTCATGTGTTCATATTTTTATTTGAGAACTTAAGTGCATTTTAAATTAAACAGGCACACATCAGTTAAACACACATTTTAACTACTTTATATGAGACAAATTAAGTGCATTTTGTTGTAATTAACAGACTCATATTTCCCTCTCATCATTAAATCAGAACATTAAAACAGAATATTGCTTGTTCTTTGTTCCAGTCAGGTGAACAAGAGGAGAGCAACACACATATCAGGTGTAGCATTTATTCTATGGGCGGTGGCTAAGCTAACATTACCTGCAGCAGTCTGGTCCTTAGCTGGGTCTTGTCCCTGGTCTCTAGCTATGCCTTTCTTTTTTATTAGCCAGGCATCCATGTTTGTGACCACCTGCAAAATGTGTTCATTACTTTGAAACTATGGTGGACACCTGGGTATAAACCCAAGGGTTCTGAACAAGGCACCGCCTGCCTGTCTCCAATGTCGCGCTATGATTGGCTGAACTCCATGTGTGGGTGGAGCTAGAAACACGCTCCCTCATGTGGCTGAAAGATGTACTGCAGATATAAATCTAGAATAATAGTAAAATAGAATCATAACGATTTTATTTGGTGAACCAAATAAAATCTCCTGCGACCCACCTGTGGGTCGCGACCCAGACTTTGGGAACCACTGGTCTAAAGCATGCGGGGGTTACCCCATCATGTGCCCCTAATGTGGCGCGCTAATTGCAGCCTTTTGTACTGACTCAGACTCCTGCGCCGCTGCTTTTTGATGTGACTACACTCATTTCTCTCTCCGTCGAGCCTTCGCTCCAGCCATGCGTGGCTCGCTGTTTTCTCTGCCAGCCTTTGATAGCATTAATTGCTCTGTAGCGTTCGGCGACCGCTCCCCATATCTGTACTGACACCAGAGATGGACTCCTGTGTGATGTCAGTGCCCCCTGCTCTGAGAGAACTGGTAATTAGGAGACTGATGTTTGAATGACTCGTATTTGTGTTTCTGTTTGAGGGAATGATCAGAGACGTTTGTCTGTCCAGGCTCTGCTCCTCATTATGTGACAGACGAGGCTCGTTCTCTTTTCTTTTTTGTCTGTGTCAGCAGAAAAACTTATTTTCATCAAACTTGGCAGGAGTGTTGGACATGTGGCAGCAGAGAACTCATCAAATTTTGAAGTGGATCTGGTAAAAAGGCATAACCAGATTTTTTTTTCTCTATATCAGACTTTTTTTCACCATTCCTGACAATTACACACAGATTGATGGAAGGGTTGGGCCTGTAAAACAGAAGCCATTGAACTTTGAAGCGGATCCAGATGAGAGGAAGCATTGGCAACATATTTTCACTTTTTAAATATTTCCAGATTGGACCTTTTTCATGTTTATGTCAATTACACTTAAACTACCTGGGTGGAGGAGAAGGCAGCCATTGACTTTTTGAGTAGATCTGGATAAAATGGTGGACGACAGATGGTATTAGATCACAACTCACGTAAACACCAGATGGTATTAGATCACAACTCACGTAAACACCAGATGGTATTAGATCACAACTCACGTAAACACCAGATCGTATTAGATCACAACTCACGTAAACACCAGATCATATTAGATCACAACTCACGTAAACACCAGATGGTATTAGATCACAACTCATGTAAACACCAGATCGTATTAGATCACAACTCACGTAAACACCAGATCTTATTAGATCACAACTCATGTAAACACCAGATGGTATTAGATCACAACTCACGTAAACACCAGATCTTATTAGATCACAACTCATGTAAACACCAGATGGTATTAGATCACAACTCATGTAAACACCAGATCGTATTAGATCACAACTCATGTAAACACCAGATCGTATTAGATCACAACTCACGTAAACACCAGATCGTATTAGATCACAACTCACGTAAACACCAGATCGTATTAGATCACAGCTCACATAAACACCAGATTCTATTAGACCACAATTTGATCAGCTGCTTCTGGATCAACATTTAGGTAATGACTGTTTGGGCATGTTATGATGACAGTGGGCTTATTGGGAAGGAGAGGCATTTACATTTTAGTAAGAGTTAAGTCTTATTTCATTTGCTTCTTTCCAGACATTTCCCATTGCAGAGCAGAGGGTACTGTGCAGCCTGTGCAACGTTTGTTGAATGATATATTGTCCCAGAGAAAGATTGTGACAAATTATATTATTACATTTAACATACATTTAATTGAGAAACATGAATAAACATAACACTATTCTTTAACAAGAAGACCCTCATGATCTGTAATAGTTCCTCGGTTAACTGGTAAAACATCGTTTCCTGAGCCGCAGGTCTTCAACAGGCTGTTAGCAAATCGATTCCCGAGGCTTTTTGGTCAAGACAATTAGCATCCCAGGACTGGTGGACGCAGAGGTACGTCCTACAAGTGAGGAGAGCCCAGGTGAGCCTCTTCCTCGCGATCACTGGCATGTTAGAATCAGTTTAATTGGGCTCTGTTTGATTTTCACCGACAACAGCCACAGCAGCCCTTCACCACCTCCAAACACTCCCATCGACAGGGCAACTCTCTCCTCCTCCTCCTCCTCCCCCTCCCCCAAACTTAATGGCAGAGCTGTGACTCGTCAGAGTTGACAGTGACCTCGCAGTCGGAGGGAGGCGAATGGCTCAGGAACTCGTTTGAAGTGTCAGCGACTCCCCTGTGGTCTAAAGAGCCTCGTTATTGTCTTTCTGGACGAGCAGCTTCAAACAGATCGAGACCTGCAGGCCTCTGAGCTGCTGCCTCGCTCCACCAAAAACCCCAAGGTTCCCTTCTGATGCCGTCACTGGGATTTTTAGCTTCACTTAAAGGAATGCTAACATGTTCATATACTGTACATGCTCTGCACAAGAGTGGACCTCATGTTTTCTTATAGTTTCTATAGTTTGTGATACAACTAGGTATAATCGCCATAATTTGATATCCATTTGTCTGTGTAGTGTAGTGGCTCAAGGGCGTCCTCTGATACGATACATTCACACTGAACGCGATGCAAATTTTTCATGTGATGCTATTACATACAAAGTCGATGGAAAGCCTTAATTAGAATTTACGAGGGCAGTTCGAATGGCACGACATGAATGAGCAAATTACGCATTGTTCACATCAGGTTGCTCTGATTTAGTGTTGATGCTCTCTCTAAGCTAGCAGGCCAAGCTCTGTGCTAAAATAAACCAACCTTTAAACTTTAAAACCTCCTGGTTTTAGCTGATTATCAAGTAAAGTCTCTCAGGACAGAATGCTCGTTACGGTCCCCATTCAAACACGCGTAATAATGCTAACACACCAAAGGTCACTGCAAGCTAATGTTGCTAACTAAATTAAAATATTAAGTGTTAGCCATGCTAGGTTCTGTTATTCTGTTATTCTCTTGCAAGACACATTTCTAAAAACTTGGCGTGTCCCAAATCTGAACCCTGGACGTTGCATCCTGAAGTCTTATTGCAGATGTAGTACAGAGAGACTTCGTTCTTAATGCAAAGACAAATGTTGTGGCAACTTGGTATTTTTGTTTTCCGATGGTTTTGTTTTCTAGGCACACTTGAATGCATCAATAAGTCGTTGTCCAGCAAAGTATAGAAGTTTAAATGAAAATGGCATCAAAACACAGTTGAGACTTTCAGAATAATTTTATTATTACATGATGTACAAAAATGTGCCCACCAGTGTTGAAGTCAGTTGATTTAGGAAATTGACAAATGATTTCATTTTAAATAACATATTTTTAACTTCTGGGCTCAGGTCAAGGCATTCGTTAGGCTTCTGAATTTGATTTATTTTCACCCACAATGACACAACAGCCATTTTTCTCCACATAAAACTCCTGTGGACCGCAGCATCATGTGGTCTTAACAGCAGAAGTGCTCAATATAAACTAGCAGCATTTTAAAACCTGCCACTAAGAGCTCGACCCCCTACCTGTGTAGGGTAGTCTGCCCCTCCCTGCACATTAAAACAACACAAACACAACAAATGCAACAAAATACACATATCACACACTAGTATCAAATAGTCTGCAGGCTCTTCATTTATACAGTATCATCACAGAAACTATGAACTGCAGAGTAAAGTTCATTAATACCCCTGCACTAATTACCACATGGTATCTCCTGGAACCTTTAAATGGGTGCTCAGGTTCCTAGGGGACTCCTTTAGGCGGAACACCCAAGAACCCAGGGGAGGAGACCCAGAGGTGAGTGACCACACATGATCTCATCACACAACCCAGCAACACTTAACATCACATTCAATCTACCATTTTAGCAAAGGCTATGCCACAAGGCAAGCCTCTTGGATGAGAGGTGAAACATCTTCAAACCCCAAACAGAAGTCCAGTTGTTTCAGATTCAACCTTCAAGGATTACTATGACCTGGATGAATGAGAATCTACACCACAATGAGAACATTAGTAAAGTAATCACATACTTAACACCACGTCTGCTGATGAAATAAGACAAACTACACTATTTAATACTTACAGTTTGTCTTATTTCACCTGCTAGTACTGTATATCACTTCTGCTATATAATATTACAGCGTTACAGTCAAAGTCCAGTTGCAATTTGAGTCTAAGTCTTCATATTTGTGACTTGAGACACTTCTGGTTTCCATGACACTGGTCTACCTGCAGCTTCACACACCTGTGGTTCTCTGGGTGTTTTCACTTCTTTTCACTAACCAGACCTCCTCTCTGCATTTGGACGGATATCTCCTGTCCTGTTAGTGTGTGAGGCTGGGGCACATTTTGCCTTCATCATTCTTATTAAAACGAATTAATGAGCTTTGGAGACACAGATGTCATATCGTGAGGAGAGTCAGTGAGCATTGCTAAGAGTTCATAGTGAATATAAACTGGGAAAGGTTCCAATATTTCTGCTAAAGTTCTGTAGTTGCAAGCAAAATAAAGAAGACTAGATATCAGTCAGAGAGCGCAGACCATAGTCTATTGTCACTAAAACCTGAAAAACCCTCTGTGTTATGGAATCTGCCCTACATGAAACCACATAGTTTTGCCAGGGCCCTGGGGGCTGTGCAGGCACGGCATCGGGGTGGTTCGTAACGCCCCATCAGTTGGTGTTCATGAATTGGCGTGAAGGCAGATCAGAGGGGCTTCTCCCTGACCGGTCGGTTGGACTGGGGGGCTCCATCACCCCAGCGGAGGATCGAACTATCAGGCGGAGCCGAGCGTCCTGTCTGTCCGCTACACCACAGGGATAACTGCTGGACATTGACATGGGAATAATTTCTCTCTTTGACCTTTTCCTCATGGTGGGTGATGGCTTGACTTAACATATCTGGACAAATTCTAACCGTTGAGATGCATCACCTCATTTTCAACATGGCTCTGAGACTTGGCATTGACAGCAGAATCAGTATTATGATGCTATAAATTGTAGGTATAAGAATAAACGAGGGAAACTAGAGGAGTTTGAGGTTTCACCAATTCAAATGTTGAAGATTTCATGTGATGTGTTGTTGTTTTTCTCTCTACTATAGATTATTATACTTTTACTTTCTGCACTGCCATTGAAATACATCACTTGTTGCACAATCGTCCAATATGAGCATCATTTTTAGGGAGGTTAGGCTATTAAAGTGTAACCTGTATTCACAACGAGAGCAAATTAATCACTTTTTTGCTGAAATGATAAATAAACCCGTAAAATTGAAAACAAGTAGAAATTAACTCATGATAAAAAATGCTTTGAAGATGACAGGCAAAGGATTTAAATTTAAAATACATTCTTTCTGTCCAAACTAAACAATCTAAAGCATGTAAAGAAATGAAGGACAGACTTGAGATTTGTCTAAACCTGAAATGAGGTTTAGACTTTTACTTGTTTTGAATTATCTGAAACTTCTTTCTTTCTTTTTTTTTATCAAATTACCTCAGATGATAACTTGTTTGAAATGACTTCTTGACACTTGCTGTAACAGTTAAAAGACTTGACATGGACATGTTTCAAATGACTTTAGATTAGGGCCTTTAAATTATTTGAGACTTGACTGAAACCTGTCTTTATAACTCGATTCTTGGACTTAAATGTATTTTTTTTACTGACTAGACTTGGACTTGAGTCAAATGACCAGACACTTGGACTTTTCAGATTTGCCTTGAACTTGCTCTAACAGACTTGGGACTTGGATTTGTTGTACATGAATCAACGTTTTACTTGTTTTGATTATGTGAGACTTCAGACCTTAACTTGTTTGAACCCACAGGAAAGAGAGATCGTAGAAGAGATCTCTTAGGTGTTTCTTTAATTTCTCCTCGACACAAATGAGCTATTTCTCCAATTAATTTTAAGATCAGTCTCAAAAATCGGTTCTTTCATAAAGACTTGGCTTGGACATTTTTATTATTTGGGAATTGACTTGACCTGTCTTTTATGACCTAATCCTTTGCCTTAAACATGCTTTTACTAATTCAAGTCTAAACTTGGACTTGTTTGAAATGACTGGTCTAGAATGGCTCAAGACCCATTTATACTCCCTCTACATAAGTAAATGGATACGTCCCTCCACAAACAGTCTATCTGTCGACTCGTATACCTCCATACATCCTCTACGTTGACATCGATACAACCGCAGGAGGGCAGTGAAGTTTCAAAAGTCTCGACAACAACAAATATGGCGACGGCCATAATAGGTTGTGATCATGTACCTAATATTTACAAAGCGGTAAAAGTGAGACATGACGACAGATTATCGATTCACTTTTTTCTTCTTCTTTGTCTCCGTACATATTTGTCGTGCCTTGCTTGAATTGCAGCTACACAGCCCTCAACCATTTCCGGTGGTATTGCTCCATTTCGTCCGTCTCGTCCGTATCTGTAAGCTCTACGAAAACGTGTCCGATTACGTACAGAATGAATGCAGAAGTCGTACAGAAGGCTCTGTCCGTCTCCGTCTTCAACATAGAGCATAAATGGGCCTTGATACTACGTTTCCACTACGTGGTACCAGCTTTACTCGACTCGACTCAGCTTTAGTATCCGATGCTTTTCCGGAGGTGGTTTTTCATGAGACAATAGTACCGCCTTGGTGTAGCTGGTCGTCATATCAAATTCACTGCCTATTCAAGTTATTAAACATACGCATACTGTGTGATTTAATTATCACCACTCAGGGCTTCTGGGCATTGTTGTTCACATCTTTCTACCAAGATGGAAACAGCTTCACCAGGAATCCCCTCCCTCTCCCTCTCACCCAGCCTTCCTGTGGTCTTGCACCACTCCAGTCCTGCCGTATCATCCACTCACACACACGCCGCATCATAATTAGGCCGTGTACTGAGTTCCCCGATAACATTTACAGTTTATATTCTGTCTTAATTCCTTATCAGATGCATTGATCGCGCGGCCCGTTGACTGATCTGGGGCGACTGTCTGGAGAGCAGCGATAAGCCACATATGTGTGTCTCTACGGCTCACCCTGTGTGTTCAGTCTGGAGGGAAGAGGAGGGTGGAGGAAGGTGTGTGTGCAGCCTGGGATTAACACCTTATTAGCTCCTCAGCCTTCTTTAACAGGGCGACACCTTGATGTCTGACAAGCTAAAAAAACAATAACCACTCCAGAAGAAAAGGTTATTGGACAGTCTTAAGGAGGTGAAAGACTAGCTTCTGACATTTGAAGAGGTTACAGCTGCTTTATTATCATAGATAATATCTATTGGTACCAAAATTATGCTCTTTTTAGAAACATGAAGACATCACATCTTCAAAACAACAACAGAAATGAACGTTCTTAAAATGCTGGTTGGTATTCTGCAGCTTTTGATATTATCACATGTTCATCTTTAACATATTGTATGTTTCATTTGCAAATTTTTATGTGGACTTTTCATCCATGTTGGATTAAAAATTGAGTTTCAAAGTTTATTCTTGGCATTGGAAACAGCAGTTGACAAATGAGAAAAATAAATCCGCTGATGACTAGAAGCTATGCAGTTGTTGTTTACACGACAACGGTTTTACCCCTAAAATGATAAATGTTTGTTGCATTTTGGCCGTTTATTTACACAACAACGCCATTTTGGGGGCCTGAAAACACAAACTTTTGAAAATGCCACCATACCGTCAGCGTGTAAACGGGCAAAACGCAACTCATCTGAAAATGATGTCACAGCCCCGCTTCACACATGCCTGTTTCAGCCTTATTCGCGTATGCAGACAAAACAATAACAACAAAAAACAACATCAGACTGTCTGCTTTTGTTTGTGCTGCAGACTCTGTTGAGTTTATTTACGCTCTTCCAATGTAGATTTACTGAACCACTACTGTGATCTTATTCATGGATTTTAAAAGGGTACACTGCCAACTACTGGCCAGGCATGCATACTACAGCGTTTTCATTCATTTTTGGAGATCCGTGTCGATGACGATCGTTTCTAAAACGTTTCATGTTTCATGTCTTTTTGTAAAACGGAAAGGAAAATCTTTTCCATTTTCAGCAAAGCCGTTGACTTTAAATGGGGCCTAAAAAGTCCTTGCTTGGGAGCAATTCGAGGGAACACACAAAACAAAGCCTGAAGGCAGCCTAGATGTTTGGTCGTTAAAGTTGCGAGGATGCCGATGGATATTCTGGTTGTATGCGGACACGCATGTCCAAATGTTGTTTCATTAGAACTTGGAGACATTTTGCACGCAGCAGCGCTGATGTTTGCAGTTATGTCCAGATTGAGGATATGAGAAAAAACGTGTTCCTCAACCTCATGTCCTGCTCCATTAGGATTACTTCATGGAGCTGAGAATGTCGGTTTGACCTACAATGAGCTTCTTGATAAATGTGATAACGTCTTTGAGGATTTTTGATCACCCACAGATCCACATTTCAGTGTCTGGATTCCAGTTGTTCCTCCCAGTCTTTTTCTTTGGCTTTCGGAAAGTCTGTAAACAATGACTTCCACCTACTGTGATGTCACATGCATACTCTCTATAAAGTCCCTCACTTTGCTGCAGAGTCAATATTAGTTTGGCCACTAGAAGACTTGTGTTTTGTCATTTTGCCCCTAATAAAAACTACTGTAGCACGTCGTTTCGCTGGTCACGGTTCTTCTGCAAAGTATCAAATTATATCTGACGTCCTGCCATGGCTGCTTCCCCAAACTACCAGAGGAAATGGGTCTCATGTGACACGATCTTCACAGAAACATCCCTGTTCATCCCTGTGAGTCCTACAGTAGTTTATGTCTTCATGTGTTGCAACCTGCCTTTTCTCTAAACCAGACCGGCCTTAGAATACCTCCACCACTCAGGGAGAGGGGGAGGAGGTGGGGGTGATCCATCGCGGCCCCTGGGCTAATGCCTGTGAATGGGCCCCCATTAGGATGGCGTTATTGGGACTCCTTCATTAGCATCTCTGCCTATTGTCTCCTCACACAATGGCAACAAACAAAACATTAACATGGAAATGGGTGAAATGTACCTAATTAGTTTTCTCTGCTGGTTTTGTTAAGCAGCATTAAGATAGGGCTTCATTTGCCTTTGGAGCTCTGAAGACATGCAGTAGCAGCTCTGAGGTGCATTCTGGGAATTCAGCAGAAAAAAACTACTGTGTCCATGTTGACATGTCAGTCAAGGTGCTGATCAAGCTTGGTGTCTGAAGGAGTCGACACCTCCAAAGTGGGACATGTTGAAGGTCAGAGACACACAGTTTGAAAATAAAATGATTTAACATTATTAACCTAAATGAGGCTGAGTCAGACTTTTTCTTTCCAGGTTGCTGCCATCCAACGACTCATTGTTAATAAAGCGGGATGTAGCTTAAAATAGAGAAACTAGTTATCAAAATGATTATACTTTATATGAACTGTGCTTTTATTTATGTAGTCAAAGTCAAATCTATATCAAAATAATAATATATAACAACGTTACATTTCTTGACTTTTTATGTCCTAATAGAGTTTAGTTTGAGGTGAGTGCTCCTGCAGCAGTTTCACCCTGATGATAAACGTTAGGAAGTGAACTGATCGTGGATCAGTGCCTGCAGCTGATCTGCACTGAAGAGCAGGATTAGGCCTGTTCATAGGCTTTACTAGACATTAATCTTTAATCCAAAACCATAATATAGACCGCACCTTCAGAAGCTGCTGCTCATTGTAACACAAGATAAAACCATCGCACAAACACTTCAGTGTCAGAGGCCAACCAAGCAACAGCTGTTTGTTTTAAGTCCCCGGGGCCCGGCGGCAGTTTCATGGCGAGTGTGAAGTGACCACACAGATATGAACTTTTCATCTGAACACGTCGAACGCTGATCCGCTCAGTGAGTCCAGAAAAGCTGCTAACATCGACATTCATCAATTTCTGCACTGTGAAATGGAAAAACATAATGCACCACACTTTGACCTGCAGAGTTTGAACATTAATTTCTTTATCTCTTTATCTTAACATGAACCAAGAGGCATTGAAAACACAGCATTAGTAGTTTTTTAGTCATTAATACCAACCAAAGTCCAATGTGTTCAGGTGTTTCCACCTGGTATAAACACAGATGTCTGAGAATGCAGACAAACGTCACTCCTCAGTGAATATTTATGCCTTTAATCGGATTTGTTGATGTTTTTACTAATGGGGTAGAGATGGAAACAAGAAAAGCCAACACTCTTTGGAGGACACTCTGCTGGTGTAACAAACACCAAAAAGGCCCTACAATGGCAGCAGGTGACCGAAGCTGTTAATGCTGCTGCCTCAGAAGGTCGGACTGTGGAAGAGGTCAAAAAGAAGAGGTCCCACCTGAAAGTCGATGCAAAGAAGTGCATCGCGTTACACCAGCAGAGTGTGTGTGCCACGGGGGGTGGAGTCAGGAAACCGGAGCTCAACCCATCCGATCAGAAGCTGGCATAATTGGGGAATCTCTCCTGAGTTGTGACGGAGGCGGAGGAGGACACAGATTCCATGCAGGACGGTTGGCATGACTCAGGTAGGAAGATTGTATTCATTTGTTTTAAACAAGTGTAAACCAGATACTTTCAGGTTGTGTTTACACATTTATGCACACAAAATTGGACTCTATTTACAAGAAGTGGGACTTTATTCACTGTATTTGCTGCATGTTCCAGCGGGGTCAGCGGTGGTGCAGCAGAGGACAGGTGTGCTCCCGGCGTCTCTACCCCACTTCATGCGCCCCAACCTGCAGCAGCCGTGTCCTCAGAGAGGCTGTTCTTCAGAGGCAAATGATACAATCAGTGCACAATTGGCTGAGTGGTTATATTTTGATTTATTTCACACACTGGTATTAATTTCACACTCCGTTTCCCGTTTCATCTTTTCACCATCCGAGTCATAGTTTAGTTTCTGTGCGTACACATGGGTCAGAGTTGCCGTGGAAGAACGCACATACTCCCGTCAAGTTTGCTTTTTATAAATCCCACAGATTGCGGAGAAAGCTGCGTGCGCCTTCTTTGGTGCGTACGCAGCGTTTATAAATGAGGCCCCTGGTCTTGTTTCACAGCTGTTTAAACTGGCTCTTAGCGCTCTTTTGTAGCCAGACGACCGCATCTGGTCTCTGAAAACAAAAAAAAACGGACCGTTTTTTTGTTTCTGTTTTCTGGTGATTTTTATTTTTTCTGATTCAAAACAGAAAGTGAAAATCAAAAGAAAAAAATATTTCACTCCTCCCTTTTTGGCAACAAAAAGGAAAAGGCCTTTCATTTCAATTTTGTTTTTTATATTTTGAAATAAAAAAATCAAATAACCATTCATTTTTCTTTTTTATATCCGTTTCTGAAATGAAAGTCGAATGATTAACTCGTCACATGCTGGCTGGTAGCCACATAAACCTCAGTCACACGGTGGCCATTGTTTCGCTGACGTCACACTCAATCATACTGCTGTGTTGCAGGTCATCAGACGATTAATAAAGAACTTACAACATAAATGTAGAACTTCTAATATCCTATTGGCTACAGTTAGATGACAGTCGCTGAAAATGGCACCACGTCCCTCTAGATTTTCACCATCATTAAGTTGCTGATCAATCAGGAAGCAGTGAAATGATAACAATTTGTCAGATTCCTTGTATTTATATGACAAACACAGATGAACTCTTTATTGACCTAAGATCCACCCTACACAAAACGTATGATGACATCACCTGGTAGGTGCTGTTAATGCTTTACTCGCTGCGTTTATGTAAGTTGCCATCAACCAGTTTGTGATGATAGGAGCAGAAGACCTGTAAAGAACATATAAAGCATGTTTTACCAATACATAAGTGCATAAAATGTGAATGATATATTGTATGTTAAAAAGTATTAATTCATGTATAGGAAGAAGCTCCTCTGAGCTGCAGTAACTGGTTTGACTGGTTTTCGGACTTCTGCTATCATAATCAGCTGTTTAAAGGCTTAGAGAAGTTAGCATGTAGCCTGTTAATGAGCCTCTAAAGCGAGTGGAATCCCTCGTTCTCGTCTCTACAGTTGTTTTTTCTAATGTCACTCTGACTGTGGCGCAGTGAAAGGAGCAAGTTTGACAACAGCAGAGATAATGAAGACTGATGGGAAGCTAACGATGAGCATCTGTTAAAGTCACTGCGTTACAATGGGAGGAGGTAACAGGCCAGTGTTTCCTAGTCGGAGCTTATTGTGAGGAGACATCAGCGATAACCTGGTCAAACAGCTGCTGGTCTCAGCAGGTACTGGTGGATTTGGATTAAACCTGGTATAAATTGGGCATGTAGGAAGAACCTGTTATATTTGGGTGAATTCAGGAAGATTTTTCCACTTTGACAAAGCCAGAATCGCGAGGGCTTCCTTTTCCATTAGTTTCATTTAGACTGTTGGTCCTTGGTGGAGGTTTGAGTTTCCCTCTAGTTAAAACTAGTCTCCATCTTCTTCAGGTATTTAAGAGAATGCTGCAGCGCTGTTTTATTGTGAAGCTCCAGGGATGTTTGGTGGACTGAGAAATGTCTCCTGACTTTCTATCATCATGGAGGTGAGTAGATTGAAGAGTCAATTTTCTTTTTCCTTTAAAAGCAATAATTCTAAGAAGCAGCTGTTAGACCTGACAGCAGCCAATCATAAAACCAAAGGTGTGCCCTGTCTGAGACGTCTGACTGTTTGATAACAGAAAACATCCATGGAAAATACTGATACGTGATTGGCTGGCAGATGAAATGATACGAGGAAACCTCAAACTGCTCAAAAGTTACACAGCTGTTCAGTCACATGACCTTCATCATGCTTCCTGAAGTCTCTCTGCTACCTAAATGAAAGATGGTTTTCTTGATTGAGAAAGATTTGAATTGTGATTCATCCAATCACAGTCCTCCTCTTTGCCAAACTGTTTCTGGCTTCAGAAACAGAAACAGTTTGTCAGAGTGACATCAGCAGTCTCTCCCTGTTGTCTCCACCTCCTTGCTCTCACAGTCGTTGCTCCTCTGGGAGGAGGTCGGGGAATTTCCCAGCCTGCTTCTGTGCTACCGGCCCGGGGTTAATAGGTGTTCAACCCTCCTATTATCCTGGAGCGTTTGAGAGTCACCAGCCGAGTGATGTTTACCGCAGATATCATATATATGCTAATGTGGACGCTTAATTGGAGGGGAGGGGCTGTCAGTCGGGAGGTCGCAGGGTTGCGATCATGTGTAAAATTGATTTGTGAGGGCTGATATTTGATGGGCAGTGGGGGGGGGGGGGCTGCAGGCAGGGATCTAATGCCACTAACTTCTTCAGATACTGAATGTTGAGTATCGCTGTAGGTCAACCTCTCTGGGGCCTTTTCACTGTTTTTATATAAGTTTTTATTGTATACAACATAAAACCAACGTGTTTCATGTTAAAATGTTCAATCTCAGCTTTCTGAAGTTGAGGCATTTGGTCCAAGAGGAACGTGGAACGAGAATTTGACCCAAACAGTGTTTTAATTCTTTAAATCTCATGTGAAAAAACATTTTTACTCGTGAGGATGAATCGTTTTGGATCTTGAAATGGGTTTAGGTTGACAGGAGCAGTGGTATATTTGAAGAAAATAGTAGATAAATGTAGAATAAATGTCTAAAATCACATTTTATTTGATTGTTTTTTGAGTATTAAGGGAAATGCATCCCTAGACTCTTTCATAATAAAAAAAATAATTAGAATAAATGAGTGTCCTTTCAGTCTACCTCCATAAAATGATGAACCTGACATATAAAACAACCTTATTGAATCTCCAGCTGATGCATTTCACTGTTTCTGTCTTTGTTATGCTGTTTTGCTCATTTGTCCAATGACATTACTGCAAACTGATGACATCACTGTGATGAACCGTGGTCTCTATACTGATAACTTTATTACGAGCTGAGAGAAATAGGAAACATTTAGGTTTTAGCTCAGCCTAAAGAGAATCAGAGAGTTTTTTGTACTGACATGCAGAAAGTGACGCAGGTTTTAGTGATGATGTCACTATTTCTTGTCATGACAAGTGGCTGCTCTTCAATGGATCAGACCACTGAGCAGGATACATGGGGGGCATAAACCACAGAACAATTATGTGCTTCTGTCTGAATTGTGTCATTTATTTTGAAATTTGTTGTTGGGACATCTTATTTAGATGTTTATTAAACTGGACGTGTCGCCATGGAGTCGCAGGGAAGCCACGATTTTAGCTCGATCTGTGGTTCAGGTTAGGGAACAATAACACTCTTAATGGGAAACTTTTCAACTACATTAATGAGCAAATAAACAAGGGACAACGTTTTCCTTCAGTTCCCCCATCAAAGGTCATGAGTGTGCACTTTTTACTTTACAGCTGACAGCTGTACTTATTTTATGCCAAACTAAGTTGTACCACCGATTTCCTTTATCCTGTAAACTTTCTAATATCTAAATGATGTGTTCATTATCAGTAGCAGTTATGAGGTATCAACTAAAATAGGGCCTTATCTCACAATAATGGAAGTTAAAAGGTGAACCTAAGTCTTCCTGCTCCTCTAAAAGTCACAATATTTAATCAAAATCCATGGACAACTTTATGGTGAATGGGTGGTTTTGTTTTATTTTATTTTACTTTCATTTTATTCTGGATCCCAGGGACACACTATTTCATTCTGCTGCACTACAGTTGTATGTACAGCAAAATGACAATAAAGTTTGATTTGATTTGATCTCCTTCTGTGGAGGTAAAAATGTAAAGAGATTTTCATTAGAACACATAAAATGTTTTGTGTGATTTAATTTCCTCTGATTTAAAATAAAAAATTCTGTCTGCGGATTGAAAGTGAGAATCCAGAGTTTTTCAGACGGCGAGCTGCGAGTCTTCATGTGTGAATCAAACGTTCTCAGACAAATATGTTTTCCTTTGATAAGTCGAGTTTCTCCTCCGCTGCCAGCCGCTGCTGCTCATTCAGGCTGCAGCCGGAGGTTTTAAGCCGCCGTACGTGAGCCGCATGGCTAAACGTCTGCTGGCTTTGAAACAAACGCTTTAAGTATATTATCAGCCAAGTTCTTTTAGGAACGTATTGCTAAAGGAGCTTACCATTTAATTAATGTAACTTCAGCGAGATTACACCCGGCCCAGCCTTGTAAGCAGAGGCAGAGTCTTATTGACCTCCTATGCAAGGGCTTAAAGACACAAGAATGGCGTTTTTACTCAACTTTGATGGGATAACTCGTATAATCTTTCACAGGGAAGGGAGGAATAAAGTGTTTTAAAGCATAATACCCTCCCAAACTCTGAGTGGGCCTGTGTGTCTCTCAAGTGCCGCACTGACACAGCAACTCTTAAAATCTCCTTTTTTTATGAGGCTTGATTTGAGACGATTCTTCAGCCTGTTTAGCTGTGAAATGAGGCAGAGCAGATTCAGCAGAATCACACATGTACGAGAACAACCTCAGGAATTTCTATCAAACTGAGAGCAAATTTTATATTTTGAATTTTAAGTTTTTAGGTTCATGTTCGGTAAATTAAATCTTGTTTGAGGATTAAAAATGATGATGCAACTCTTTACCTTGAACTTTAGCATGTATATACAGAACATTTAATATGCATAATAACTATAAATGCATCATTAAGCAGATAATAAATCAGTTTTGGCACTCAGTAGATTCCATACACCTCTACTCCACCTCTTTACAGAGTTTTGTGAAAATCTGTTCAGTAGTTTTTGCGTAATTAGCGAAAATATTGAAAAATCAAGCGACGTTAAAGAAGGTTGTTCTGGATCCGTTACTGGATCTGGATCTGCACCAAAATTTAACATGTTCTTTCCTGAGCCATCCCCCATCTTTACACCAGGTTTCATGGAAACTGGTCCTGTAGTTTTTTCGTAATCCTAATAAACAAACCAACAGACAAAACAACCTGTGATATAAGTGATAAATAATAAATGTCAACATTTTAAAATGTAACTAATTAAACCCACATTTTTATTACATGTTTAAATACAGCTTATTGATGCTGAATAATTACCACTATAGTGCTAAACTTTTGTTTTTGTACAGAGAGTATTTATGTTTTTAATTATAAAATTAAACTGACTGGAAGCCAAAAAAATTGAATAAATACATTTTTATTCACATCTTCATTTAAAAATATAAATTCAAAAGAACAACAAAGAAAATATAAAACTTTTGCAGCTTTTTTCTTCCATAAATCTTCAATTTAAAAAAAAATTGAGTTAATAAAGGATCAAATCTTTGTGTTGATATAATTTATTTCTTTATTTGTGATATCCCCCCCCCCCTCCTGCCCCCATATCCCAGATGTTACCTACCCCCCTCTCCAATCCCCATGGTCTCTACCCCCCGCCCCACCCCTTTTTTTTCTTTTTTTTAAAGTTTTTGGTGTCGCCCTTTCAAACATTCTTTAACAGTGGGATAAAGGGGACTGGGGGGGGACTGGGGAGATTAGGCTACGGGATCCTCCAGGCATTGTCTGAGAATCTGTAGATAAAAAAAGCATTGGTTTGGTTTTGATTTGGTGGGGGTGGGGGTGGGGGTGGGGCCAGGGAGGGGGCAGGTGGTGTTATTGGTTGGCTGTTTGGGCTTTCAGAATAAAAGGATCTGGATATTCGGACATGATGGACTGATTTGTTGTTTTTTTTAGTGCTGCTGAAGTATAATCAATCCTACTCGATCTTTGTCCTACATACTCTGATATTTATGCTGATTATTCTGCGTGCCTGTGCAAAGGCACACAGACTATTCCTCATCATACTTATTCCACCTTATTATTATTATTATTATTATTATTATTATTATTCCACTTTTTCGAGACATACATCAAACCATGCAGCTCGATTGGGATCCTGACTCCACATCCATAATATTACATCAAACTGTAGGAAAATTTATGCTGCTTCATTTGATACTAGAATGGAACCAAACAACCTTATCGTTGGGGTGCAGAGGACCTAGAATGCCAGGTGGTCCACCAACCTGCTCCATTGACTTCCACTATAAACTTGAGTGATGACTTTCATAAAATCTCAGAATCTCCAGGCTTTTTAACTCACTTAAAGTAAATATTTCTTACCTTAATCTGGACAAATTATATACCAATGTTTTCAGCAACTTCTTGGGATCGCCATCGTGCCATCGTTTCAGTGATACGACCTACGTTTCAGCCACAGCCTCAGTTGTTCGGAGGTTGGTTGTTGGTCAGTTTACTGTGTCTGCTGTCTAAACTGCAGGTGTTCAGTGACACAGCTGGGTCCGTGACCTCATGAGTCTATTTTTAGAACATGCAGTAAAGGCAGAGCCAAAGACATCTAGTTTCTACAGCCGCGATTTATCATGAATGGAAGAAATTAAAAAGGTAAATTGGCATTAGCAATATGGGTATGATCGATATGCATCAAGCACAGGCACACATTCAAATTTCTTGCGAAATTTTCTAGTTATTATTCTTGTTGTTAAAAATAGCAAATATCTGCTTCATTTATGGTATTTTTTACTTTTATTTTGATTATTTTCAGCCACAACCTTTTTTTTACTGAAATCTAGAGTTTCAATAAACATGTTAATCATTCAGCTGTGGTGGAAATAAAAGTAATTTGATTTACTCAAGTACTGTAGGTAAGTACAGTTTTAAGTTACTTTAGTATTTGAGTATCTACTATGTACTTGAGGATATACCTACTTTATACTTCTGCTTCACAACATTTATCTGACAGCTGTGGATGATTTTCAAATTAAGGGTTGATGTAAAATGATCGTAAAAGATGACAAAGTTAGAGATTAAAGGTTTACTCCCACTCAGTATTTTCCTTCTCAAGGTGTGTGAAGAATTTTGAAAGTAACCACGATATTTTTATTCAGTAGGATGAATGCTATTCTACAGCCTGATATAACGGTCATTTTTTCAGCACTGTGGAATACAGAGAACAATTCCGATTTTAATCTCCTGAGGGGAGAATGTTCTGAAGTAGACAAAGGGCGATTTTCAGATTCGGTGACATCACGCTACGTCCTCCACAAGGGCTTTCCCAGATTTCTAGGCCATGCAAGGCCCCACGCACATGCGTGGAAGTTTCCAATCTGCGATCAAATGGAGAACGTGGAGAAGAGAAAGACATTAAATATAACAGGCATAAAATAACAGATAGTGAGGAAAAGGCGTCGAGTATCTGAACAAAAGAAACGGAAAACTGGTAAATCCTGGAGAGCAGAAGGATTGATGGGAGCTTCTGAAATCTAAATCTGGACACACGGCTGGTTTGTGCTTAGAGACGGGAAGCTGCAGGGAAATGGCTGCAGGTAGGAAATCCAAAACAAATCTACCCACAGATTTTAACCCTTTCATCAGGCATGTTTTTGTTTGAATTATGCATTGAAACTTGACCAAATAATAAAATGATATTTATTAACTGATATGCTGCATTTTGGGTGGAATGCATTTTGTATCCCTAGGCTGTTAGTTTAGTGAGAGAATACCTTTAAAGGAACAGTTTCCCAAAAATGAAAATTTGGCACCTCCATGCTGAAAGTCTGGTGAAGTTTCTTAGTCCACAAAACATTTCTGGAGCTTCACAGTAAATCAGCATTCTCCTGAACTGACTGGTTTTAATAAGTATAAAATGATGCCCAGAATATAATCGATTAGAAACTACTGGACGTTGGCTGTGTCTCAGTTCAGGGGCCCCTGAATCACTCTCCTGTATTTCCTGTCCTCTCTCCAGCTGTTCCTGTCGCACAATGAAGGTGAAAATGCTTGAATAAATAAAAACTTTACCAAAATCTCTTCATCCATCAAAAAAGAGGGGATAAACTATTACAGGCTGTTTTTTTCTAAAGTATAATCCATATATTCTGCTCATTGGATGTCGTGTGCAGCAGAGGTGGGACCCCGCCCACCGGGATGAACCAGGAGCCGGAACCAAAAACCTGTTCAAGGTGGGACTGTCTCACTTTTACTGATGCTCTCCGGTCTGTATAAATGTTATGAAGGCGTAATGATTGGTCACATGGTCTCATGATGTAACTTCCTCAAGGGGAAATAAAAGTAGCAGAGACTAAATGACTTTACAGTGTAATCCAAGCTTTTATTTTGAAGTCATCTCATATAGGAAAGTCCTCGATAACCAATGAGTGAAGTTCAGGAGACTCCGTATTGATCAACTCAGTCTTTTTGTATTGATGAACCTATTAACACTGATCAGCGGTGATTGATCAGCTCCTGGAGTCTCTATCAGTGGACGACTTTAAGATTCATGCCAAGCTGCTTTCTACATTGGATTCTTCCTTTTTCCTTCCATCCTTTTTTCCTCCATTCTTTTCATCTTCTACTTTCTTTATTTCATTCTTTCTTTCTCTTTCCATCCTATATTCTCTCTTCCTTCTTTGAATGTGAAACTAAGACATGATTTCCATTAAATCATTTAAAATAAATCCAATATTAATCATGTGACATTATCGATAATAAACATGTTTAAGTCCAGTTTTTACTCTAAAGCTTCACATTGTCTTCATGATTCCTTCCTGATGTGATTCTGATAGCCAATCACATTGATTGATCACTGATCACCTGTGTGTTATCTGATCAGCAGGCTGTTCCAGGCTCCATTCAGAAGCTCACACCAGTTCATTAATCTCTCCCAGTGACCCGCCTCCAGAATGACTGAGCTGAAAAACATCCACATGCCATGAATTGTGATGCAGCTGCAGAGTCGGGGCATTAAACAGGAAGAGGATTTGCTTTTTTTCAGTTGGTGTTTTTTTCATTGGTTTTCTTTGCTTTTATTTAATTTGAATAAGACAGCTATTTCCTGTTTAAATACATCTTATAATGCAGAGCTTTGTTAGTCAGTTATACACTGCTGCTTTCTGTAAAGGAAACCTGAGTTTAATACAAAAATACAGGAGGTTTTTGGAGGCTTTTATTGGGAAATCCTGAGGTAATTTCCTTTCACCGTGCAGTGATTCTTCACCTGAATGATGCAGATCATAAAAAGCTGTTCAAACCCTTTAATATCTGCTGTTTCTTATGATCTGCATCCTGAGGTGAGATGTTTCCTCCCTGCTGGGATCCTTCACCTCAGACGCCGCCACGCCCTGATGGAGTGAGTTCAGCCATTAAGCGAGCAGATTGATTCATTACGCTAATGTGAGTGTAACCCTGTTGGCCCTGTGAAAATGCGTGCAATATGACACTCCTCAGATTTGTTCTAACACATGCCCTGGGGAGCCGAACAGAGCTGCTGCTAATGGGGGAGGTGGAGCCAATTATGCAGAGAGGAGCTGACTGTCAACAGATATTAGGACAATATCAGCTCTGTGTGTTACCAGCCGGCCCCGCCTCCCCCAACACCATCAGCTCCTCCTCCAGCTGCTCCCCTCAGGCCACGAGGAAGAGGAGGGAGACAAACAGATATCCAATAAAGGCCCAAACTCTCTGAGCTCCTTATTACAAACCATTCTAATAATTGTATCTGTAATCGGTTTTGTTTGATGGACGAGAACTTTGATCTCTGCAAGCCTCAGTGTTTCTGGAAGCTTCCATCACACAACAGACAAAGATTCTGATCTCCTTTGCTGATGCATGGAGCTCTGCAGTTGGTGCACACTGAGGGTTTTTTTTTAGCAAAGGGCACTAAAGCCTGATTAATCAGAAAATAGTTTCCAGACAAACACAATCCTGTAACAATTATTTATTATTGATGCATCTCTTTTGATTTAAAACTGCATATTCATTACACACCATGAATTGTCCATGTCTGTATTTTTATTTTGATTGGTCTGTTTTTATTATGAGTTTTCATGATATTGGTAAAATGTTAAAAAGGTTCAACAATATTGAACCAAGTGAAAAAGTGATCCAGAATCCACATCTGTGCCCAAATCCTCCTCAAACTTTAATAAACATTTTCTCGACCAAAGACACAAAATGTCATCAAAATCTGTTGATGGCTTTTTGAGTTATTTTGTAAACAAACAAACAAACAAAGGGTGTAAACTAGAATAACACGTACCTCCCCCAAAGCCAAACATTTCTGTCTGTTTAGCTTGTCTGACTCAACCCCACCTCTCCAGTAGTTCAGTCGTTTTTTTAAAATAATGAAAAAATGTTGAAAAAGTCAGAGAAGAAAAGTTTTGTTGAAATGCTTCCTGTAGTGTATTATTGTTCACTAACCAGTGAACAGGTGGTGGTGGGTGAAAACGTGACTCTGTGGAGGTAATAACTTCTGTAGACTATAATGTCAAACCAGCTGCATGGAATCAATTTATTTCTGTTTTTTGCAGTTTTATCTCCAAAGAAAGACGGTTTCGATGATGTTTAAAACCAGCCTTATAATCACCTTATACTCATGTTTTCATCCAGTTTGATGAAGGAATGACGGCAGAAACTACAACTAAAACATCCCAGACGTAATAAAGTAGAATCATCCTTTAATATGAGCTTAAAAGCTGCCAGAAAAGGGAAACGTGGTTTGAATTGTCCTGTTTAAATGTTTGCATTTGGCCAAAGTTAGTAATAAGTAACTGGAAAATATCAGAATACAGATATTTAGTTGTGGGTCACTCTGTGAGGAGACCCTTCAGTTTCAGATTGCTTCTCTCACCTCCCCTCATCTAATCTCCCCTCTGAGGGTCTGAGGTGGGCAGAGAGGAGCGAGGCGGTCTGCAGCAGGTGGAGATAAGGCCTGTTGCTGTGGATGTGGGGGTGGGTGGTCTTACCTGTAGCTGAAGGGGCTCTCAGTTCCCTGCAGGTCGCTGCTTTGCATTGTGCCCCCCACCCCTGTCAACACTCAGCCTGTCTAATCAGAAGAAGCTCACTGGATCCTACTGAAGACATGATTCTAAAAACATCTCACTAATAAGTTTGTTTCATAAAAAGGCCTGAAACAGCTGCTCACAAACAAACAGCTTTAGTAAGGGACTAAGGACATAAGACATTTAGTTCAGTTATATATTTATTTATATTTACAGCACCAGTGGCTTTGTTAACTATGGAGGCCAAATGTAATGGGGAAAAAATCCTGTATGTCATATTATCTCATATATATATATATAAAGGATTACTTAGGAGGAAGTAATCCTTTTATACTAAGTTATTAATCACTTTATGGTACTGAGTCATTATAAGTTGGTGTGTTGTGTTCAGTTATAATGACACAATACTCACTGTAACTGCAGCAGGTTCCAAATATCTACAAACAGATTTTTATAGAGATCCACAACATGTAATCTGCACTTTAAAACTGGGGCTGCTTTTCATTAGTTTATTTGTTGTTGTTGTTGTTGTTGTTGTTATTTCCTCCGGTTAGGAGGTTGTTTTCGCTGGAGTCGGCTGGCTTGTTTCCACGATACCTGGTTGCAGGATGGGGCGTGGTTCAGGGTCAGGAGAGAATTCGTTACATTTTGGTGCAGATCTGGATAAAAGGGGCGGGTCTAAAAAAAAAACCTACAGAACCAATTTCTACTGAAGCTAAGGAAAGCTAAAAAAACACAGAGAAATGTTTGCCTTGTAGAAGGTATGAGCTCTACAGAGAGCCATTCTACATTAAGTTTGGTTAAAAGGTTAGAAAAAGGTGACAAAACTCATCATTTAAGCCCTATTTAATGTCCACAGTGGAATTTTTAAATTTCCCTTAAAATACTAACTGACCAGTGAGCACAAACCCCTTTAATCATTTCCTATGGGTCAAATTATGAGGCTGCAGTTTAAGTTTTTAGGCACGATTTGTCTTAAAATTCAAATGTAGTTTAAACCAAAATCTTTCAGATTTTTTCAAAAAGAAAATCGTCTTTTCTACCAATTGAAGCAACATAAATATGTCAAATCAACGGTTTCCACCTGGACCAGAATAAAATCTGTGTAATAGTTTGAGTAGGGAGGGACTTTTTTGGTTTCCACCACTGGAAAAGACCAGGAGTACTAAGCAGCAGGTGAACCAGTTTAGCAGGTGAGCCCTGATCTCAAAGCCCATTGGTGAGTTTTCTGCAGCGTCTCCTGCTCCGTTTGTGTGAACAGGGATAAAAAAAAAAGACTGTCCAGATTGCGGTACATCTGCTGCTGCGAGGCCTGGCCTCCACGCCACGCAGGTGCTGCTCCTTCCCCCCTGAAGGCCACGTTCTTCTATAGCCATGTGCTGCCTGAGCAAACTGCGCTTCTGAGCAGGCCTGTCCCGCCGCTGACTGGCCACTGCCCCGGCAACATGCATTGTTGCTCTATGCAAATCCACTCACACTGGGACAGAGGCTCGGGGAGGGGGCATCCTGAGCTCAGTAGCCGGGATAGAGAACGGAGGCCGGCCAATAAATGAAAGTTTGCCTTAAATCCTGGGGATAATAGAGGCAGAGGTTGGGGCCGAGCCTCGAAGCCGAGATAAACAGAGGGATTACTCCTCGGTTTTGCATCACTCACTCTCCTCTGGGTGGCCCTTAACCGTCAGGAAAGCTCAGAGGGGAGGGGGGGTGGCGAGAAGAAAAAACGTTTAACGCATGGACATTCAAACAGCACATAGGGGGAAAGAAGTGAGCCTAATTCCATCAAAGACGGAGAAATTAGCAATTAATTTATTCCAGCCTCCCCGCCCAGGCTCCTTTTCTGTTTTCACTTCGTTCTGCAACATCTGGTCCGGAGCAGTCGCTGCCTGATGACTGATGCTCCCTCCATTAAAGCAGAGCGGCTCAGAAAATCTGCCTTTCTTCATTCTCTCCTTGTCCATGGGAGATTAGTTTGGTCCGATGTGAAAGGTAATCATTAAAAATGTTGCTCTTTTTGCAGGCCATGCAGAACGGCGGTGGGCAGCGCCTTTATTTGCAATTGTAATTTGAAGAATAATTAAAGAAGTTAAATGATTCTGTAAATGTAGAACAACTTGAGTCTTTGTGCTCAGGGGTGCATGAACCTCTGCCTTATGGCTGGTTGCTCCGATAACCTGACGCTAATGAAAGAGTGTAGCGTAGCACTAATGACAAATTTTGAAGTGTTGTGGATTCGCTCGCTCTCCTGTCCTCGACTCGCCTGAACATGAAGAGGTTTTACCGTATTAGCAAAATATATTGACTGAATGATTGAATATAAGAGCAATGCTCCTACAGACACACAAAGACACAACATGAAAACCAGCATTTATTTTCATTATTGATGAATGTTTTCAAGAATCAATTAAAGATTTGGTGGAAAGCCTCATGAAACGGCCGGAGCCTTATGTGAATGATGTCACCAAACAGAGTTGTTTCATTATTGTAAGCATCTCAAAGATTCAGTTGATGATGCAGAAAACATTCTTAAAATCACCACTTTAAATAAATTATCATCCATACGCAGAATGAATGGCGATGTCACACAAGGATTATGTTTTTATTCATGGTCCTGGTTGCTGCTAATGTCCGTTTTACGCTGCTGTTACTGCAGCTAATAGAGAACTGATTAGTAAATAAGTCTAGATTAGTCTTCTGGTATTCATCACAGATCAGTAATCAATAATCAATAATAATTCCTTTCCACAGCTTAAAACAAAACCTGTTCCAATATTTTTCAATTTTTTCAAAAAATATTGACACCTATCTATTGAACTTTTTATATTACTGTGACCATTATTTTACTCTGTCCTCCATATGATTGGTGCACGTCTCCCTAATGTGACTAAGGACCAGTTGGTTCTACTGCACTGGGACCGGTGACTGGAGACAGTACTGGTACCAGTCTACTGCTGACATCATCAGGTGATAGATGCTGTCCTTTACTTCTCTTGTCTGATATGATGATGTCATTAACCTCCATAGTCAATAACGTTGACTGATGTTATTGATTATCCTCCATCAGACTGAATCCTCTAGTTTGATATGTCACAGCTCTGAGAAGAAAGACACGAAATATTTCTATTACGACTTTTAAATATTTCACGAATTGATTCCACAACTCTTAAAACTTTAACTTTAACTTTATCTCGGAGTCAGGTTTGAGGTTTAGTGGAGCCAGCTCTCGTAAAGAAAGCCTGAAACAGGGACGTTAAGGAGCTGCACACTGGAGGAGATGGAGTCATCAAAGTTTGGCAATTACTGCTTATAATTCAATGATTCCCAAATAGTAGCCTGGTAGGTTCCTTCTGTTAAAAGAAGTATGAACCTACTTGTGATTCATCAAATGATGTGTTTCATTTTAAAGTTTCTAAACTCTTTCATTGCCTCTTCTTTTCATTGTTTTTAGAGATGAGCACACAGAGTAGGAAAACAGTGGTAAAGATGTCGAAGCATTATTCTCACATCACATTAAATCCATGACTCAGCACCTTCACAGTCGTCTCAGCTAACACTTTAAGCCGCTGCTTTGTCTGACGGAAATTGGTGAGAGGAGCAGAGATGGCCTCGTATCGGTCATATCAACTGCCGCCACCATCAGCTTATATGCTCCTCCCCATTCTAAACGCACCAGCAGCTTATATGCTCCTCCCCATCCTAAACACACACACACACACACACACACACACACACACACACACACACACACACACACACACACACACAAATGAGCTGTTGACATTAGTTAGGGTCATCATCCATGATGGCGAGGCCAACCGCTGGGATTTAGCAGATAAATCCTTCCACATTTCACCTCAGAAGAACAAGCCTGGTGACTTTTACATTGTTAGTAATACATTTAAATCATCGCTGCAGTTGTCTTAACACTTCTAGAAAACCTTTCGGACTCGGAGGTGAGGGGGAGGAGAGATTACAGCAATCCGTTAGCGACTCCTGTGGGGGTGACCTTGAAGGCTGCGGTTGTTCTGGGCAGGTCCAAGGTGTCGCCGTGGGTAACCGCATCAGTGTGAGGCTGGATGGAGATGAAAACAGGCTGACAGTGCTCAGGAAACCTCCACTGTAGGAATCAAAAAGTAAAAATCCATTAGCCCATCAGCAGATCTGCTTGTATGAACATTAATTCTACTTTGGAATAATGCACAAGACAGATTTTACCTACAAATTATGTTTATATACTTTATATTTTTGCAACATCAGGTACATTTATCAATGAAACATAATGCTGACCAATTCTGTTTTCTCATAACAGGAGGAAATGTTAATCATCCCCACCAATGAGAGCTGGAGGTTATGTATTGACCCATGTTAGGTGTGGGGGTGCAACTTGGACCTGAGGTGGATTTGGGTGTGGATGCAGATTATAGATCACTTCCGAACTTGATTCAACATTGTGAGATGGAGCCTCGTTTTGCCTATATAATGAAAAATTGTCCACATGTTGCAGCAAAGCTTATTGGTTTCCCTTTAGATCAAACGTGACTTGATTGAATTTCATTGTGTAATTTCATTTCATTTTATATTTCATTTTAGTTTGATGTTAACTTCTCCAGCTACTGTCAAAGTTTTGGACAGCCAAGATATTGTCTTTTCCCATGATCCTCCTGGCAGCATCCCGCCTAGGAGCCCTACATAACAAAAAAATCTTGAAAGAACACAAAGGCACAAAGGGGCGGAGGGCACAGCGGCAGAGGCGGCCTTCTCGGGCCCAGCTCGGCCTCGCCATACAGCGCACTCCAATTCTGAGTGAATGCTAATGAGATCGCTCTGATCCCTCCGGTGCTTCCCATGTTTTCAACACCTTCAAGGACCACATGGCGCTCGCAGCATAAAGACAACTAAATGAGAAATCTGAGCGTTTTTTTTTTTTTGTGACGCCGGGGGGCCTCTTTGCTTTTCAACCTGGCCGCCCATTCAGTGCACCTACCCGAAAAGAAAAGAAAAAGGCTGCTGGGGATGTAGATGAGCAAACTTTTCAGGAAAATGGCATATTAGCAAACCTGAAGTAATAATCAATTTATGGCCATACAAGGGCAACGCCTTCGACTCAGGAAGAATTGCGGGTCGGGGGAGATTGAAAAGGAGGGACGAGAAAGAGAAGGGAGATGCTCAAATTTCTCACAACCGCTGTAATGAGATCACTAACATCTTGAGCCGGCCTCGACTATAGCCGCCAAACAACAGGCTACCAGATGAAAGGTGAATGGGCCTGGGTTCCCGCTGCTTGGTTCAGAAGCACTTTAATAGCACAGCGCCCTAAGAAAGGTTCCTGGGCAGCAGCTCATATTAGCAGCGAAGGACACTGCTTAATAGGATGATGCCTTTTGGCTTTTGTCATGAGATGATTAAGGGCTTCGTTGTCACCGGTGCCTGTTGAGCACAAGGCTCTAGAATCCACTTGGCTGGGCCCATTGTCTGAGTCTATGTGGTAGAAAGGGTCTCTTTGATGAAAACACCTCTCAGGGATCTATCAGGTGAGCTGTGAGTCTACACCCCCTTCAAAATACCTCAAGTGCTTTGTTTTGCTCGAAAGACCCTTGAATCTGTCATCGTTTTGAACAAAGACAAAGGCCGCCGAGGGTAGCAGGAAGATGAAATTTACCGACAATGGTCCTTCAATGAAGAAAGTATGTACGTCTGTAATTAATTTACCGCGTTCCTCATTGCTTACGTTTTTTAATCACTTAAATCAGAGGTAAGACAATAATTCAATACTCTCTAGTTATGTTCTCGACTGGCCTCTAATCTTTTTTCTTGTTTGAAGACACCGATGTTGGCAGAAAGGGAACAGGAAGAATAAGTTTTGTTTCTGCTAAGATGAATATTTTAGCCGTATTAATGCTGCATTCCCTTCTTTCAAACATGCTCAATCAATCGAAAGCATTTCTGTCAGTTTTAACAGGCAAAAGAATCAATGACAATATATTGAAATAGCTTTTTTAATGTTTAAAGTAAAGGAGAGGCTTCTCCACTCGGAGACGGTGGCTGAACAGGATGAATGTTTGGCCAGATTGACGTTAAACAGAGAATGTCCATTTTTTTCCAATCAATGCAGGTCCTTTCAATCAGCAGAGCTTTATACTCTGAGGATTAGTTTTGGTGACTTAAGAAGCTAGACTACCTCCGTACCCCCACCATCTGCAACCACACCCCCCCTCCACTCTCTCCTTTACCCCTCCAAACCCCCTCACAAAAATAGCACAAGGATACTGGCAGCCTTTTCACTCGCTCTTAACAAGGCGACTCCAAAGCTCAGGCCCACTCCAAGTAATTAAATCAATCCCTTTGTGTTCCCCAATATTCCCCTTCAGTGGGTGACTGCCCAAGATCTGATTATGGCTCTTCATGCATATTCAGGCTGAAACTACAACTTGTCCAGAACAACTCTTACTTTTTATTCTCACATCATCAGCAACCAACATGCATCAATATCCTCCTTTTTTCTTAATAACCCCTTCCAAAATAATGATAGTTTGCTCGGGCAGGACAAAAGAGGAGCGGGCACCGACTCCAAAGGCATATTTAAGAAAAAGCCGTAACATGAGGAGAAGTTAGGGTGGGAGCCCGAAAGACAAATTGGATTAGCAAGTATTGGATTAAAGGTAAAACGGAGGGATAACAAACAAGAAAAGCTGCCTGTGATCACAGGGTTTAATATATTTCTTTTCCTCTACGATCCTTTTCTTCTCTCCCTCCCCCTTTTCTTTCTTTTTGAGTAAAGATCCCAGGCTTAAGACAGACTTATTAAAACTGGGATTAATTTGTAATGCTCCTCTAACCCTCAGGGTCAACTGAGATTTGTTATCTAAAGCAAACAGGAAAAAATGTACTAGAACAACACAACAAGGGCTTTAAACCCATGTCTGTCGGGCTTCTGGGAGATTTGAGCTTTGTATGAACGGTGTTATCCCTCAGATATTTATTTGAGCAGGGAAATAAACCCTTCAAGCACAATCTAGATGTGAGTAAATGTCATAATTGCTCTAAATCTTTGTAATTATGGAGCTTTTCTTAATAAAAATCTGATATGACTTGGAAGGAACATAAAGTAGATGCTAAAAAATGCAAAAGGTGTCCAATAAATCAAGATAGTCTAATCTTGATAAGAAAATAGAGCGTGAATGAGAGATGACAGGAGGTAACTGTTGAGAGAGCAGGCCACTCTCATTAGCCTTATCTTTTTAATGTAGCACTGACTGAGATGGGATCTTAATCTTATTTGGTTATGGAGGATTCATTCACTCTGACAAGCAAGACCTTCGGGGAACAAATCCACAGACAAAAACAACGCCTTGTTTTCTGCGATGGCTTTTGGGTTTGTTCCTCGGGGTCGCGATTCAAGGAAGGGCCAGATCGGACCGGCCTGATAGCCCAGCGGCCTAAATCTCTTGGCCAAATGCCCTTTGTTGTTTTGTTCCAGTCTTTTACATTCTCCACCAGGCACTGTGGTGTCGCACAGGGTCACATAAAATATGATCCATCTTAAACATTAGAGAAACAGGAATTTATTATTATTTAAATCTGAAGATGACTCTTAACATTAAAATGTCTTGTGCTTGTTGAGGGTGTACAGCAGCTGCTAACAGGTTGTTTTTAAGGTAAACTATAATCTATATATAGAAAACTGATGCAGTAACATAAGCTGTGGACATTAAAAAAGTGGACTTAAGTATTATTTATTGTCATGCTGTTGATCTTTCCTTGTTCCATCTATGAAGAGAATTTTGTGAGGAGGCTCGTCATCTCTCTCCTACAGTAGCTGTCATGATTCAGAGTTTTCTCCAACATACAAGCAGACAAACCTGTGAAGAAGCACATTTTACTTTGAATTTTTGGTTTTCAAATAATTAGTTTTATAGGTACAAAATATTATCACATATTTATTCTAATCTAATATTGACTAAAGAGCCGTACGGGTGTTTTCAGAACCTTTTCAGGGGTCTTTTTATTGTATCCACACTGTTGTTAACATGCTTCTGACATGTTAACATGTTTCTGACAGGATCCAAACAATGGAGGTTGAACATTCTGCATTAGCTCATGTTCAAACAATCAACATACACTTACGTCACTCGAGGTTCCTTTTGTATTGGGAGAGACCCTTCACTGAAGTAGGAGCTGAGGAAGTTCTTAGAACTACAAACCCGTTTCCTAAAAAGTTGGGACGCTGTGTAAAATGTTAATAAAAACAGTAACAATGGTTTGTAAATCATTGAAACCCCAAATGTAACTGAAAATAGCACAAAGACAACAGTTAAAATGTTGAAACAGAAAATTTAAATTGTTTTTGAAAATGATATCCTCATTTAGAATTTGATGCCAACACATTTCTATAAAGTTGGACAGGGTCGTGTTTACCTCTGTGTTACATCACCTCTTCTTTTAACAACTGAGGAGACCAGCTGATGTCATTTTAAAGTGGAATGTTCTCCATTCTTGTCTGATGTAGGATTTCAGCTGCTCCAGAGTTCAGGGTCTCCTTTGTCCTATTTTATGTTTCATAAAACTCCAAACATTTTCAATGGGTGACAAGTCTGGAATGCAGGCAGGTCAGTTTAGCACTGGCCTCTTTTACTATGGAGCCATGCTGTTGGAATACCTGCAGAATGCTCCAAAACCTGTTTGTAGGGTTAAGCATTAATATAGTGCCTTCACAAATGTGCAGGTTACCCATGCCATGTGCACTAATGCCCACCAACCCCCCTGTGTCTGTGTTATTTTCAATTAAATATGGGGTTTCAGTGTTTTGAAAATCATCGGTCTTTTTTTTTATATTTTACACAGCATCCCAACTTTTTTGGAAATGGGTTTGTACAATCCATCCTGGTTCTTAGTATTGACGCCACAAAAAAGGGTCATTCATAGAAATATAAGGTTCCTCCAGTCCAAAAATACAGATAGAAAACCTTGAATATCCTGACCTTCAGATCAGATGTTTGAAGTGTGGATATGACGATAGGCTTTTTTGGAACAAAGGAACCTTTTCATACCTGTTAGAACGGTCCTTTTATTGTGTCCACAAGAACGAGTTAACAATTGTACTTCCAAGAACATTTTGGCTTTTTAGTGGGTTCTCTCCCAACACAAAAGGAACCTCGAGTGATGTAAGTGTATGTTTATTGGTTAAAGATATGAGCCAATCTGGCACCGTCAACCAGCATTTTTTATGTGAAATGTTAGCCATGTAAACAACAGCTGGTGAGAGTAGCCTTGAAAAATGGACCAAAAAAGGACAAATGTCTGACAAATTGTTGTTTGTTGCACTGAAGTGATGTTGCTGTACCAACCACCCAGCTTACACCTCTGCAGCATTCCTGTTGGTATGAAAGCAGACAGAAGCTTGAACGGCACACAGCAGCACTTTTTTTAAGTAGGGAAAATATTGAAAAATGCCCACTAGAATGTTCAGGAAAGTTCTAAACAGTTCGTGACTCAGCTCGTTTATCTGGATCCACTCTTCCTTCCTACATGCTCAACCATTCTACCAAGTTTCATTCAATTCCATCCAATAGTTGATGCATAACAGACTGTAATAAAAATGCCTAAATCCGTCCCTTTCTCCAGATTCATTCCAAAATTTACTGGATTCTTCTCTCCCACATGCCCAACCAGGTTTCACCCAAATCTGTCTGCTGCTTTTTGTGTCATCCTGCTAACATACAAACAAATCAAAGGACATGGATGAAAACGGTCAAAAAAGGCTTGGTGTTCTCGGAGGAACGCCCCAGTGGGCTTTTCCTCTCAGAGGGTCTAAGAACCGTTTAGTTTGGGGTCCATTTGCTCAATTTACAGCTTCCTCATCCTATCCCAGTCAGCCATTGGGGGTCTGTTTTGTCCCACCTCTGTGTGGGCAGCCGAGGTAGTAACAGAACGTGAGGTGGAATGTTGGGGCGGCGTTGTGACGTTTAGATGACATGTTGTGCGTGCAGCCAAAACCAGAAGACTTACAGGCTCCAACCATTGGAGAGACAGAGTGAGGTTCACAACCTCCTTACCCTGAGATTAGAGAAGGAGATCAACCACCATGATTAGCTGTTATTAAATGTTAAGACGGGTCACACTAGACGCTGCTGTGTTAAACGTCATGCCTCTCTTCCTCAGCTCGCTGTTTAAAATCACACACTGGAGCGGCGTTGTTTTGCCGTTGTCTCGTTCATGTAAACAACAGAAGGTGTTGTAGAGAGGCTCTTTGCTGCCGCGCTGTTGTGCCAAATCTTATGAGGGTGTAATGGGGGGTCTGTGCTGGTCTGTCTGTGACGGCTGTGGAGGTAGTAAGACAGCCGCCTTTGTAAACAAACAAAGGTGGCGTAGAGAAAGTTTTGCTCAGTTTCTTTGCCACCTGGGGTCCATCACCTTTAATAAAATGATCTGGCTCCAGTGTGGCTCCTTCAAGGTATCAACCGACTCTCTGGATAAAAAAACAGGTTACCTTTCAGGATTTCATGTGTGGTTTCAGCACAGTACAGAAAGAAACTGGAAGTATTGTCACTAAAACCAGAACAATGAGTTTCCAGACTGTCAACATAAAAGGTGCATCACCGCCTCAGATCTGCCTCATGCCAGATAAAGTAATACCATCCTTTATTCTTTTTATGATACAGCTGATGTCGTTTGTTATCTGCTTTCTACCTTTGTAGGGATAAAATGACATTTAATTGCTGCTTGATGCAGCTTGTAGCCGAGCATAAACATGCGTCTGTGTTGACTGTGGGCAGCTTCACTGAAACTTTGGCAGCGTCTCTGGATTCTTAAATGATAATAAGGGAGTATTGTCCTTTTAAATATCACCGTAACAACAGAAGAAAGGCTGACTCATCTTCATCCCACCACTGACAGCCTGATCAATGCCTCTCATGTCCGTTTTCTGTTGGTAATCCTCCACAAATTGCCCTCAGTTGCAGTTTGTGTATCGTCCATTTGCACTGGATTAATGTGAGTCACTGGCGGCAAGTGTTCAAATCAATGTTTATTAATGGTTTCTTTAAGTGTTTAAAGATTAAGTCATTAACATATTGATGAAGTTTTCCAAGTTGCCCAGGGATTGAAAAGGAGCCAGAGCTGGAGAGGGTTTGACGAACCAACGCCAGCCACCAAAAAACAAGAGGCCGAAGAAAGAAAAGAAGAAGAGCTGCAAGTTTCCTGACAGGAGGCTCCTGTTGTTTAAAATATGCAGGTTCACTCCTCGGCTACAGCCACGCCTGGGTAAATTAATATTCAGTGGATGGATTCTAGGTGGGAAAATGTGAATTGTTACATGAATTGAAAATATCGAAGAATCCGTTTCGTGTTGTTCTCCTTTGGATGCAGCGCAGACGACTCGGATTGATTTTACCATTCAGCAGCAACCTGCCGCAGCCCTGTGGCTCACCATGTTAATTCTTTCTCTCACCTGATAAGGTACCTGATCCATAATAAATCAATTCTAATTAGTTTTATGTTTGGAGGCAGGAAGAGGCTGTTCACCCTCCCTCCTCCCATCATCCTCAGTCAGCCGCCAGTCATCTGCACACCAGATATCAGCTAATCTCCTGATTATTAAGTGTGGATTATTGATGGAGGGGAAGCTGTGTTTGGTGCTGCCTGCTGTATCAAGGACATGCAGCTTGTGTTTCCTCTGTTGGTTCTTCAGGTGACTGTGAGAGTGAATGGGTGAGTTAAGGTGGGGGGGTCAGTCATGTCCTCAAACTTCACCTGATAAAGGTCTCAGTTTTCGGAGCCACTGGCTGTCCCTCTGCAGGACAGTTTCTCAGGTCAGGTTCAGATCATTGTTCCGTATCTGAAAAGTTAATTTGACTTCTGCAGAAACCAGTGTGTGTCCCTCAGCAGTCATGGGGCTGGCCTGGCTCTTTTACGTCATGCAACCAAGTCTGTCGGTCCCTTTTATTTTGTAGGTTTATGTCATTATTCTTACCTCTGTTTCCTGTTTTATTTTGTTGTCTATTTCCATGCCTTGTGTTTTTGCTGTACACTTCCTGTTGCCTTTTATGTGATCTGTTTGGACCTTTTGTTTCCTCTGTCTCAGTTTTAGTCTTCTGTTTTCAGTTCTGGTTTGTTCCCTCTGTGCCTTTGTATTCCTGTCTCTTGTGAGTTTTTCTTTGTATCCCCTTTAAGTTAATTTTCTCCAGTGTGTGATTGTCTGGTTGTCTCCTCCTCCCTGTGCCACCTGTTTGTCATTCCCTCCTTATCGTGTATTTAGTCTGATTCCCTCTGTTAGTTGCCAGTTCGTCGTCTATGTTTCGATCAGCCTTTCCTGGTGTTCCCCGTGTTCATTGTGAGTTTTCTTGGTTTTTTCACTTCTGCCTTTTCGTGTTGGTTACTGTTACCTGTTAATTAAATCCCTGAACTGCACTCTCTGCTTCGTGTTTTGTCTGCATTTGGGTCCAGCATTTTGTGAATCCTGACACTTATCCCTAAATAGCAGTAGTTTAGTTGAAAATGTTGAACAGTTTTTAAGAGTGGTAGACTGGGACTTTTCAAGGTGGCGGATCTGAGGGTGTGCTCCAGTTATCATGGTAGTATACTCCAAGGTGCTGGAATGGGGGGTCGGACCAGTTGTCAGACCACAGATTCAGGCTTGCTGGGGGGAGTTTGCTCATCCAGTCTACATGTGTTCTATGGACTTGGAGGAGGCCTCTGTTTGTGTCCCCCGGGGAGTCCTATGGAGTTTCAGGAGTATGGGGTACCGGGGCCATTGCTACATCCAGTCCCTATGTAACCAAAGTGAGAGTTGTGTTCATGTTGTCATCACAGTGGGTGTTGGACTCCAAGGTTTCCCCCAGCGTCTGATCCAGATATTCATGGACAGGATCTCAAGGCAGAGTCGTTGTGGGGGGAATGTCCGGTTTTGGGAACCTCAGAAAAGCATCTCTGCTTTTTTCAAATGATGTGGTTCTGTTGGCTTCATCAGTTCCTGACCATCAGCGGAGTGGGGCTAAGTGTGAAGCTGCTGGCATTTGAGTCAGCACCTCCAAGTCTGAGTCCATGGTTCTCTGCCAGAAAACGGTGGATTGTTCCCTCTCGATTGGGGGAGAGTAGCTGCCTCTGCATCGTACCAACTCGACTCGACTCAACTCGGTATCCAGTACTTTTCTGCTTGTCGTTTGTTTTCCATTACGAGATAGTATCTCCTCAGCGTAGATGTCAGCGTAGATGGGCGCCACGTGAAACTGCTGTGGGGTTGTCTTCAACATCAACATCAGCAGCTCCTCAATATAGCGGCTGCAAAAATAAAAAGCTACGGTCGCTAAAGTAGCTTCACTGTTCGAGTGTGGGGGATATTGATGTGTGGTGTGCAGGATACTCCGTGTGTGCTGGGCATTGACCAATCAGTGATTTGTAATGTTTCACGTGACATTTTAGTACCTGCTCAGCTCGCTTGGAACCACAACGGAGGAGGTACTAAAAAAGTAGTACAGGGTACTTTTTACCCAATGGAAATGCAAACAAGGCGAGTCGAGTTGAGTAGAGTGGAAATGAGACTTAAGTGTCTCAGGGTCTTCTTCATGAGTGACAGGACCTGAACGACAGGCGGTTTGGTGCAGCATCAGTAGTGCTGCTGATGGACGTGGTGAAGAGGGCGCTTAACTGGAAAGAAAAACTCTAGTCGATCTATGTTTCAACCCTCACCTATGGTATGAGCTCTGGCTGGTGACTGAGAGAATGAGATCGCAGATACAGGCTTCAGAAATGAGCTTCCTATAAGGTGGCTGGACTAAAGGCTGAGGAACTCAGACATCCTGCTTGGAGTAGAGCTGCTGCTCCTTCGGGTCAAAAGATCCAGATGAGGTGGTCGAGGCATCTGGCTGGGATGCCTCCTATATGCACCTCCCTTTGGAGGTTTGGAAATTGTTGCTAGGGAGAGGGACGTCTGGAGTAACCTGCTTAGCCTGCTGCCAACACAACCTGACCACAGGTATAAGGAAGAAAAGGGATGGATGGATGTTTTAAGCAAATGATTTGAAACTTCAGCTACTTGAAAAGAGAATCTATGTGGTGGAGTGAAGACCTGTGACAACAAGGGATGGCTGTTGGGTATACCAGAAAGTTTCTGTCAGGTTTTATTTGTTGGTTTCATTGTCAGCAAGATTATGTAAAATCTACCGGACAGATTACCACGAAAATCTACCGGACAGATTACCACGAAACCTATGGTGGAAGGATTGAGCGTGGGCTCGGAAAGAACACATTCAATTTTAGAGGGGATCCAGAAAGAGGAGCATATCCAGGAATTCTGATGACTTCACTTTGCAAGAATGGACATTTTTCATCATTTTTCATAATCATACAAACAATACTAAACTGATTTCCTCAACAACAACAAAAAAGTGAAATGATGGAACATGAGTCAGGAAAGAACCCATTAAAATTTGATGTGGATCCAGATAGATGGCCAAAACTAGGACCTTCTATTCCCCCACCAAAGGGGGCATATAGGGTTACCCTTATCCGTCTGTAGGTATGTTATGGGGTACGTCTTTCCAAATCACCTCAAAACCCACAGGACAGAATTCAAAGAAATTTCACGCATACCTTGTTGGGGCCCTAAAGGTGTGCATCTCATAATTGGTCTCTTCAATTTGCTTATTTTTACATTTTAGGCGATTTTATGTCAGTTTGCTCACATTTAGATCTATATATCCATCTATGTCTTCAGACACAGATTTTCTAACATTGCTAAAAATTTCCATGATATCTATAAAAAATTTTAAAAAAAGTTTGTTTCATTTGGAAATCACAAATGTTTATAGCGTTGATATCTGAGTCTGAATAGTGTGGTGCAGAGCCAGATAATACTATAATAAATGTGTATTTGCTGGGGCTGATCTTTATTTAGCTCCTGTACATCTAAACATACAGAGGATTGTATGGCTTTGGTGAAGGTGTATATGCAACATTACAGTTTATATGCACCTTCTTTCAAATTATTTAAAATTATTCAAAATTGGAACATGTCTATATTTGTCATTGATCTGAATCACATTTTGAGACTTTCCAAACAGCAGCACAGTTAAAGGAAGTGAAGATCTGAAGGTTAGAAAATACCTTTAAAATGTACTAAAAACCCTGTTTAAATTTAAAGCTATGTCAAAAGAATTTAAAGCTTAAGAGTAAATAAATCAACACAATACGAAGAGGTAAACATCACCCCCGCCCCCATCCCCCACCCCAGTTAACAATGTACCACCTCACCTCATCCCTGCCATTGATTTCTCCACCATCTCCGTCTGTTTGCTTCATGCTCGGCGTCTCTGTATTTGAAAGTTGATGCTCTTCTCTAAAAGACGGATTCATGCATAGACTTCATGACTTTTGTAGTAGGTGGCCGTTTTATATGATAAGCTTTTTCAGACGTTCAAAATCAATATGTAATCCTGTGCAGGGTCTTATCCTCGGGACTGGGCCATTTGTAGGGCTCTTTGAGCTTTGTTACAGGTCTTCTGGCAGCTCTGTGCTCAACATTGATTAGCTGCAGTGCCAGAATCCTCTCAAATGGCCAGCTCTGATGATGGAGTGAACTCTCTGAGCGCCTGTAGTTGACTGGACCTGGAGATAAGGGAGGATGGCAATTCCCTCCCTCCTGTCATCCGAGGGGGAGAGAAGGAGTTTCTCCCTCCTGCTCTTTCGTAGCTCAGAATAGAATCGGGCGGTTTGGACGGTGTTCTTTCATAGTGAAAGCTACACCTACATCAGCAGTTTGTTAGTGTTATGATGGACTCAGATTACAGGTTTATCAGATATAATCCTGATTCATGATTCATGATTCATGCCTCCCAACAATCGCAGAGGTCTGATCTGAGACCTTGGTCTGTACTGTTACTCAGATTATCTGGTGATGTGAGGCGTCGACAGATCCAGTCCTAAACCTTCAGATCTGCTCACAGACTCATCCGATCCAGATCATTTAATACGAAAGATTTAAAACCTTTAACGATTACATGGTACCACAAAACCCAATGTGATCCCAGAGCACCTGACTGTACCTAGCCCTTGTGGCTAACACTAGTTAGCATGCTACAGTTTAAACTGGGGACCCTTTTATAGTCGGACTGTTACTCCTTTATTGCAACTCAACATTCTCCATAAAAGTCACAAAGACATGGGGGGGGTCTGGGAGCTTCTTACGCTCCAATCAGAGGAGGAGATCAGCCGCCAGTAAACTTCCAGTTCTTCCTGAAGGATAGACGACCTGTCGATCGCATCTTCCATCATCTTCTCATACAGATTTTTACCTTTTGTTTCTGTTTTTTTACTACATCAAGTTTTTTCACCATGTCAGTCTCCATCTGTTGCCCCATGAGATCACATGAGAGGTCATGGGACACAGAGCACCGCTCTCTGACACAGTAACACTTTGACCTGAACGACTTTAAAGTTGTAAACGTTGGCGGGCAAATATCAAAAATCACTCAGTCGGCATAAAAGACTTGAACACTGGTCTC